>CM053787.1:247514352-247621852 GCA_028749045.1 Cupressus sempervirens | reverse complement strand
TTTTATTTGTTGTAAATAGGCCCACTATGATAGTGCTAATTAGATCAAAAACTCCAAAATCAATAATGAAAATTTTATGAAGTTTCCTTGCTAAAGTAAATAGAATTTTGTGAAAAGACTAAAAGTCTTTTTTATCAATATGTCAATTTGGATGACATGTTAAGATATATATTTTATATTCAATTTTACCAATTAATACTAAGAATGTTCTTGGTCAAGAGGTAATTGTTTCTAGGCTAAATAAATAGAAATTCAAACAAGAAAGAAAATAAATGAGTATAAAGCTGATTAAAGTGAAACTACATGGGTTGTCAAAAGAAGGATAGATAAAGAAGTAAATATTGTGCAAAACAAGAAACAATTGGTAAACATTATCAATAGGGGAATGCCCCTATTATCTAAAGTGGACAAGACTGTAGGTTTTTTTGCTTTGTTCTTTCCTACCAAGTGTTTGTTTGACTAGAGGAACAATTTACAAACCTTATTCATTATTAATAAAAATTATTGACCTCATCCTTTTACCAATCGAAAAAATTTATTTGTCTATTCATTAATGCTTCAATTAAACCATGCAAAAATAATGTTTAGTTGTTTATTGATATTCCTTAATTTCCCGTGAATCTCCAACAATTCAAGAAAATAGAAAATGATGTTTGGCATGTGTAAGACATTGTATTTAATTATCAATTTAAACAATGAATCTATGAAAAACTCTCATTTTAATTTATCAGATTTCACTTTCTTCATTGAAAGTAAGTAGAAAGTAAGTATAATTAGAAAGCTATATTAATTGAGAGAAGCCTTACAAATGATGACATAGCTAAAACCATTATTTTGCTTGCGGTTTTAGTTTCAGATTGGCTCTATTCCTTATAATTTTTAGTTGTTTATTGATATTCCTTAATTTCCTGTGAATCTCCAACAATTCAAGAAAATAGAAAATGATGTTTGGCATGCGTAAGACATTGTATTTAATTATCAATTTAAACAATGAATCTATGAAAAACTCTTGTTTTAATTTATCAGATTTCACTTTCTTGATTCAAAATAAGTAGAAAGTAAGTATAATTAGAAAGCTATATTCATTGAGAGAAGCCTTACAAATGATGACATAGCTAAAACCATTATTTTGCTTGCGGTTTTAGTTTCAGATTCTCTCTATTCCCTATAATGGGCTGAAACAATATTCCCATGAATACTTTTACCTTATCCTCACTACTTTTTCTGATGATATAATAATCATACAATAGACTTCTGTCTTGTCTCTAGAATTTTATGACAACTCGTTGAAATTTGTGTGTCATTTAAAACTATTATTTTGGCATAACTCAAACAGAGTTTATTCACTCCTGATTGCGAAATGGAGTATAATACGCAAAGTTGTGTCCCCACTTCTGATTAAGAAATTGAGGATAGTAACTCTTCTTTGTTCAACATCTGATTGAGAAATGGATTACAGTTCGGATCCAATCAACCATATCCGAGGTAACAATATATCAGCCAATAGAATCGGCTGCTCATAGTTAACGACTACCATAAATTAATAAATCTTATCTAGAAGCTCATCCTATCCATTTTCAAGTGAGTTGCTAAACAAATAAATTTTAATAATGCGCAAGAAACTCCTTTTTTCTTTACTTTTGTTCATCAAATGAATGAATGGGTCTATATGATGTGTATGAGATGTTTTTTTCACCTTTGGTTTTTCTCATTAGTGGATAAGTTCGTCTTTTATCCAGTTCTAAATACGAAAGGGAGTACAGTTCGTCTCCGTTTCGCACAATCCAAGCGAACAATATATTAGTCACTATAGTCGCCTACTCTGAGTTAACGACTGCCACTTTCTTCTCATCGACAAGGATAATTCCTCATTTCAATATACATAAACTCTTATATAGAAGTCCATCCTAATGATTTTCAAATGATTGAAAGAGATTTATTTTTCTTGTTTTGCTAGTTACACTCATATATCTTCTTATCTACAAGTTGGTTGCCTTCAAATTCTAAGTGAATGAATCTATTGATGGATTTTTAAAAATCTAAGATACATGTTTTACTTATTTAATTTCTCATATTATGATATCTCCAAATTAATCATCTTTGTTTTCCAAGTAATTTAGCAACCACATTAATCTCTAACATAAGGTTAGAGTATGCATTGGATCTTCTATATGATTTTGAAGAAGATATTATTTGATATATAATGAGAAGAGTTGACGACCAATTTATGTGGCTGAATAAACAATATAAAATTATAAATGAGGAAATACATGTAATAACTTATCTATTTGTGGCTGGTCAAGTGACCATTCAAAAAACAAGCCTAGGGAAGAACTAATTCGAGTAACTAGGTCTAAATGGGATGGACATGCCCAAAAGTGAATGATATAGAGGATGAATAAATGATTTTTTCTTCTATGGCCATCAGTTATAAAGTCTATCATTATAGTCAAATAAAATGTTTGCCTGAAGAAAATTTTGACATTGCCTTCCTGATTGCTAATAAAAATGGATAATATGTTCTTCTTAAATCGATGAAAGAATAGATGATGTTGAGTCTCAAAAATATTGATCATAGAGAAATATAAGAGGAAATAATTCAAATATAATGAGTTATTTATGTTATTATTCTTGTATTTTTAAAATGTATTCCCTTGTATAGATTATCTTTAATGGTTAGCGGATAATCGCATATACATTCACATTGAAAAATATATTATAATGTTATGAAATAGTTTTACAAGTACAATGTGCAAATATTCTAAGCACTTCTAGAGGAGGATCCATGTAATAGAAAGAGTTCCCTCCAAGATAGTGAAATAATATGCTAACACTATTAATTTCATGGTGGATACTAACATTTTTATAAAGGGATAGGTAGGAATTTAGACTTCATGGATGATGTCGGTGGGTTATGAGGAAGAAGGAATCATTCTTACTTTATATGAATAAAAGATATACTATGTGAACTTGAATAAAACTCCAATAATAAAATGATTGGGACATGTGAAAGAAAAGAGATAATTTTGGTACACAATAAAGTAATGAAACCAATACTGGGTAGAAGAATAGGAAAGGAAGTTTCCAAGTTCATTACTTACAATATTTTGACAAAGGAGAAGTTATATAAAGATAGAAATAGACATGTTCTAGAATAGATAATGGCATCGGGATTATCCCATGGTGATTAGGTTGTTGAAGTAACTAGAGAAACTAATAGTGATCTAACTCAGAGGAAAACCATGAGAATCATTCAAAATAATAATGAGAAACCTTCTCCGCCTTTTGTTAGTTTCCAAAATCGTAGATTGGAAATCCAAGAGCCTGTCACTTTTCTAATAGGACTTCTCAATTAGTTATGGCCAATGAACAGGAATACTTTTTTATTCCCTTGCACTTCATGATCTACTACACCTAGGCAAGTTGACCTTCTCCTCGAACTTGATCACTTAATTTAGAGCTTTCTAAAGTGAATTTAAGCTTTGAAGTTCTCAGGCTAGCAAGTTCCTTGAACTCAATTAAAATGAAAACTAGATGTTGGATAATGGTTGAATATTTTATATAATTGAATAATTATTATTTTGATGCTTGCAGGAAGTTATAAATTTTCTAACTTCAATAATAAAAGGACTAGTGCCTTTGCTCATCCAAGGAGTAAAGTCAACTTCAATGAATTTTCAGGTACAGCTTTATAATTTTTTATGCACTTATACTACCAAAAACTAAATAATCAAGATATGATAGATCAAATATTAATGCAATCTTAAATTAGTCTAGATGGAATTTTTCCTTTGGTAGGGAGACAAACTAGACATAGATATGGAAACACTATGATATTTCACTATATTTGTGATGATCACATTCAAGATGCTATATGACCTTGTCCACTTATGTAAGTATTTAAATTGTATATAGAATTCTAAAATTTAATTACAAAGAATGATTCATCTGCATTTTAAATCTCCATGCCTTTAATAATAAATAGAGAATATTTTTTATTATTAATAAAATAAAATAATTGAATTTATGTTATAATGTCATATTAAGCTTCTTATCCCTCCATACAAAATAATAAAAATACTCTTCTTCTTCTTATATAGAATGTTTTTCTAAATATTATTTTCTTGATATATGATTCTTTATTTATATCTTTTTATTCTATCCAAGAGTCATGTCTCTTTCTAAAATTTATATCCTTTCTTAAATAATTATTAATCTATAGTTTAATAATTTTCTTTCTATTCACATTGAACCCATAGATTAGATAAACTTTTATGGCCCTTCATCTTTATTACACAAGATTAAAAAAATCATATAATGGCTTGTGTCTCGAATTATGGAACTCAAAGCATAGGCTATGAAATTATATCGAACTAAAATACTTGTAATTTCATTGTGGAAGATATCCTTTTGAGAACGCATTTATTATCGAGTGATTGGTTCACATTTGAACTAAAATGTATTCGTAAATTCATATTTTTATTCTTCCTTCAATTTCTTTCTCACATCATTACCATAGCAAAGTCTTTAGGAACTCTACAATTATGAGTTGCTCTAACTAACTACAAAATAGAGCATCATGAACTACATCATTTGGACGTTGTTTCTATGTACTTTGTCATTGAATATTTCTCAGAAGTTAGTTTGAGAGGGGGCCAGCTAAGATAAGTAACTCCAACACATTTTTTCTTTGTCGGCATGAGAATTGGAGATTTCTCACCACAAAGCCAAAGTGCTTTCCTAGTGTGAAGATGTTGATACAGGTCACTGCAAGCATGATATACCACATTTGACTCATGTAGTCTACATAACTTCTATGCTTATAATTGCTGAGTTTATATTTACATCATTTTCCATTGCTATTAATTCCTTCATTGGCTGGACATTGTTATTCCTTATCTATGCTAGATATATACTTTGCCGCTATTTTACAACATTATTTTAAATCCTTTTTATCATCTTTAGGATAGTCAATAATAAAATCAATTTGCAAATCCTACCAATTCTTATATATGCAAAATAAAGTAACAAAAATAATCATAAGGTGAAAAGATTAAGGGTATTAGCATGAATGGAGACCCTAAATTTTTTAGGACACCATCACCTCTGAAGAAGAAAATAAAAAGGAGTGTTAAGACTAGAGCTCCATAAAAAAGAAGGAACATGAAATGACTGGAAAGAGGAAGACATAGAAAGAAAAGAAAGTCATTTGCAATCATGGAAATGAAGTAACTAAATTAGAGAAAGGAGTGGAAGAACTAAGGTCAGAAGAAAAGAAAACCAAGGTAATTGGTTTTCCCACAAAAAGGATCTTTTGGAATAAATACTAAGAGCGAAATAACTATAAATTTTCTTATTCAAAATGTTGAGAAGCATAAGTATAAAAAATAATAATGATAACAAGTATGGAATTATACTTGGTGTAAATAAATATTACCATCTATTTGATGAGGATGATTAGACTAAGACTGAATATGCAGAAATTGGAAGTATGCATAGACTTATTCATGTTTTGATACAATTACAATATTAGATTATGGAATACTTGTATATAATAAAATTGATGCAATATGAAAAGTAGCATGAAACGTGATAGACAAATAATAAGCTTTGTGTTATTAAATCTTTAGCAAGAAGAAGTGTAGGAAGAGATCCATGACATGATAAATGAGTTAAGACCTCTCTACAATAAAACATAAATGGAGATATGACTACTAGATGGTGATTCTAAGTCAATAGAGGACTACATAAAGAATATATTAATAATATACACAACAAACCGTGGAAAAAAATTGAAGAATCTCATCTTGATGGGTGAGGAAAGGAACCTAAAGGTGATTATGTAGCTATCTAAATTGATGAATGATATACAATTGATTTTTTGAATGTTGTATTTTATGTAGATCAAGGGATGATAGATACAAATAGAAATATATCTTAAAAAGATATACAAGATACACCCTTATATGTGTAGGATCAACTAGAAACAATAGAGAAAAAGAATGTACATAAGGGGGAAAAAAAAGCCTGTAAAATAACCAGAGTAGATTAGTACTAGTCCATTTATGAATAATTATAACCAATTAAAGATCCAAAAAGAGGAAATTATAAGGGACCAAGGCAAGGAAATGGAGAAATTAAAGGTAACTTGGTCATCTTAGTCCAAGAAAAGTATTAATGTAGATAAAATTATGAGGAAATGACAAGTAGGCTTAAGTAGCTTAAACCTATATAAGATTATAGAATATTCTAAGTCCCTCAATCCTAATGGTAAAATAGAGAAGAAAAAATATGAAGCCCTAGTGATTTTGGATGATAGGAATATTGTGTATTTTTAATCAATAATGAGGAGTAAAATAAGTCAACCAAGCTAATAAATTAGATATCCCACTTTGTAACTATAAGTAGAGAAAAGGTGAAAATATTAGTAGGAGAATGAGTATTGAGAAGGAATATGAAAAGAAAATGATAACCATACTCACTCATTCTATTTCTAGAGATTGCTAATTTCTTATGAGAAAAAAAAAACAAGATAAAGGTAGAAATCAAATGAATTAAAACTACTAAAAATGATCTCAAACCATTCAAGTTTTACCAAAGAGATAAAGAAGTCTAGAGATGAGGTACATGAAAAGCTCAAATTTTTAATTAAATTTTTTTACCCTTTTCAAGACATGACTATTGATTTTAGTAGATTTAAGTAAGTACATTGCACAAAAAGAAGGAAGAGTATTGGAGTAAGGAGAAGAGAGAGATAAGTAATCTACTTACATTGTAGAATTTATTCAAATTGAATGTAGATAACTTTGACCATGGTTTAAAAGAACTAGAGAAGGAATTGTTAGTCAATGGGCATCTTCACTTCATGAGATTAAAGGATGTGTATTTCTAGTAAGTGAACATACTACCATCATAAAAGTATAAATACTCTTTATTATACATGTATGATACTTCTCACGATACTACTCATGCCATTCTATATACCCTTTACCAATTTACTTAACTATTAAATCACCTTCAGGTTCCTCTACTGGTTTAGCAACATGAGATTCTTCACCTTTTCCTATGGGTAGTTTTAGAAATTCTCTCAATATCATCTTAGTGTCCTTTTCTACTAACTTAGAATCACTAACTAGTAATCTTTTCACTCTATATTTTTTATTGAATAGATCTCAAACCTCATTGACCATGTTTCTAATTAGTTCCTTGACTACTTCTAAAAAGAATATCTAATAACATAAATTTTATTATACCTATATCCTATGTCAATTCTTCTTTCCATCTTGCATTAGTTTTATTGTCAAAATATTATAGAACATGACCATGTAATTGTATTAGAACTTAACTAAGTTATGCATACTTGCAATTGCAACATTTTCAATCTTAGTCTTACCATCCTTGTTGAAGAGCTGATAATTATTTACACCAACTAAAATTTCATACTTGGTAATAGTATTAATAAGAGAATTGGGTGAAAGCACAAACCTGTGTCACCATTTGTGATATTTGATAGGGTTACAACTAAAATTTTGGGCATAATGGTTTTGGTTGAAAAACATGTAACTGTCTAGACGTGGCACTTTTCCATGCTGACATGGCTGGGGGGGTTATGGCTAAAACCCTTTCAGCAAAAAGGGTTTTAGCTGTAACCCCAATGGATTTATAAAAACTAAAAAATGACTTGTCAGGGGTCATTTCATTATTGCGGTTTTCGAGTGCTTAGAGTATTTTGGTTGTAACAAGTAAGTGTATTTTTTATTTTTTATTTTTATTTTTTTAATGATTTTTAGTTATTACATGTCAGCATTAATTAAATTAATTATTTTTAAGTGTTTTAGTAATTAAATTAATTATATTTTAAGTGTTTTTTAAAGTAGTTGATTATTCAGACTAGTTAAATTTCTTTATATAGTTAGATCTTGATATGTTAAAGATTAAAAACTATATAGTATTTTTCTATTAAATATGTAAATTTAATCATAAATGTAGATTTTACATGATCAAAGATCAAAAATTCAAGTTGAGACTTAGATAAATAAAGTAATTACACTTGATAAAACTATAATAAGTTCTAGTTGTTCAAACTTGAAAACATAAAATTTAACCTACTTCAAACTTAGAAAACTTGGAAACTATAATAACGTGTAAATGAAACTCTGAAAACTTGTTAAGACCTCAAGATAGCTAAAAATTAGTTACATTTTAGAGAAAATTAACATAGTAAACCTGTATGTACTAAATAACATACATGCATATTTTTTGTTCACATACATGAGCTAGATGTGCATATTTGAGCTGGATGTTCACATACATGAGCTAGATGTACTAAATAACATGTGCATATTTTTAGTTACATTCAACTTTGTACACATTTATATACATACATGTTTTAAATTAAATTTAACTTTCACTTTTATATGTACTTATGTATGTATATCTTAACTCTACATTTATAGATAGAGATCTTTGCACATATCATTATGGCATCTGGTACTGGTGGAGCACCTATGTCCTTAGGGGAGGCTAGTGTTTAGGGAGGGGGTTCATAGTGTCGAGTCAAGCATAGCACATAGACCAACATCATCCTCTGAGGAGAGACACCATTTGTTTGCAGATACTATTGCTAGGTTATCTCATGCTCTAGACTATCTTGATTCTACACTGTTGGCTTCTAGCACTCTCCCTAATAGGGAGAAGATTATTTCTATTAGAAATGAGTTATTTCAAATGATTGAGACAATCTCTACATACAACCCATTTGATGATATTAGTATTGAGACATTTTACTCTTCCCTTTCTTACAATGTCACTAGTACTATGAAGTATACGTAGATTGATGGTGACGTCTCCACCGCTATAGTGAAGACTATGTTTTCCTTTTATATAGATAGGGCTAGGGTTAGAGGTTATTTAGTGACAAGCTCCATATATATATCCTTGATGGTTAGCTGCACATCATAGGTGGTCATAGAAGGATAAGTTTCCTCTTTATTTTTGCAAACAATTGTTTGTAGAATTTTATTTACATCATGATTTTGATTATACAGATTTTCTAGGTTATACTGGATAGGACCTTGGTTGATTTCCAAAGAGATTTAGACCTACAAACACCCCTATGCCTATTAATAAATGGGAAATGGTGGGTCGAAACCTTTTTTCCATGCCGAGAGGTCCACAGATGACTGCTACGAGTTCGACTATTCCTGATGATAAAATTAAGAGTTAGATATTTTCTAGCATTGCCACAGTTGACACACACTTATAGGAGATATCTTCAAATAGATCTGCCAAATATATGTTATGATCTTGTGGTCCCATTTTGACAAGTGCATCCTCTAGCACAAAAGATGATGATCTACATGAGATAGTAGATATACCATCACCACTAGAGGTTCTGGCTATATCAGATTTAGATGCATTGCATCATATGGAATCTAATATAGCATCTAATCTTCTTGGTTTATATTAGGCCTTGTTGACAGTCACAAGGATTCCTCTTCATGACTTTGGTGTACACATCATCCATATTTTTTCATGCACAATAGGATTACAGCCTTCATAGAGACATGAGGATATCCCTGCACATTCCACAAAACCTACTCGTAGAAAGGGCCATACAACACCTATCCCCACTCCTACTTAGGATTTTGTAGCACATGCTCCTACAGAGGGCCATATAGGACTTGTGCCTGCACCTATTCAAGATCTTGTAGCACCTACTCTGGCACAACCTAGCCTTAGAGAACTTGCATTCTATGATTCAGATATTACTTTATCACTACATGATTCATATATCAATTAGATTGGCAAAGCATTACATGATGCTACAGTAAATATTGCAAATTTATATATGTTTATATTTATTTGTTGTACAATAATTTACACATGTATACAATTTGTTTAGCATACTCAAGATCTTTTATATGCATTCAATTTAACTTGTGTACATGTACATGTGTGTTTTGTAAGGTCTTAATGATAGTCTATTGCATTTTGGAGATCTTTAGACCCTAACAGATCCTGCATGACATGAGTCATAGGTATGTTATGTATTTTTTATTATATATTTGATAGATATATATTTTACATATGATATAATACATGCACATATACATGTATAATTTTATAATTTTACAAATTTCTTTCATTTTCCATAGGTTTCAAATCTAGATCATAGAGCCTTTTGAGGTTAGGGGTCAAGAGAGGGATGTAGTTGATCTTAGTTTACACATGTCTATTTCATTGATGTTGGGATAATTTATATATACATGTCATTTTAGATACTTTGATATGGAGATGTATGTTATTTTAGATACATGTGTTATTTTAGATACTTTTATATGGATATGTATGTTATTTCAGATACATGTTTTATTTTAGATACTTTTATATGGTGTTTTAGATACATTTTACATGGGTGCATACATTATTTCATAGATGTGTTATTTTACATAGATGTACATGTATTATGTTCATGATGAATGTATGTATGTTTTCAATATTCATATTTTTATTTCATAGTTCATGTGTTATTTTTTAGTGATGTGTTACAATATTCAATCAATAAATTTAATACATATTTAAGAAGATAAAGAGTACTAGTTAAGGTCTTATGTACATGTTAAATTGATCTTTTAATGTCTTAATCTTTTATGTTTATGTATTTGTTATTCATGTTTTTGTATATGTTATTCGCTTGAATGCCTTAATCTAATTGCAATTAACTATATTTAATTACATGTCTTAGATGTATGTATATATGTTCATGTTAAAAGTAGACATGTATGTTTTGAATGTTCATGTTTATGTATATGTTATTATTTTTAATGTCTTTATCTAAGTATAATTAACTATATTTAATGACATGTCTTAAGTTGAGATCCTAAATTATACATATATAAGAATGTAGATTAATGCATAGGTAAGAATATAACATATACATGTACATAAGAACACATAAAGAGTATGACCTAAAGAATGCATGTTACAACTTTTAATTAATAAAAGTTAATACATATAAGAACATAAAAATTATATACATAAATACATAAGAGCATTAATAGTCATAAGAAAACATAAACAATGTATTTAAATAAATATAAATACTAAAGGGGTTGTCTCAAGGAGAGGTCCTAAAAGGTGGTACTAAGGGGATGTCCTAATAAGCATTCTTAAGGGGAGGTTAGGTAATAGGTAGTCTTAAGGGGAGGTCCTAAGAGGTTGTCTTAAGGGGACATCCTAACAGGTTGTCTTAAATGAGATATCAATGTCTAATTTAAATAAAAATAACTTGAAACATGTCTAATTTTGCATATCCAAGATAAATGATCCAATTTTTACAAATTTATAAAAAAAATATCCTGTCAACATTAAATGTGAAAGTATAAGAGCTATATAGACATAGCTGAACTAGAGCTCCACAATAAGTACATAGTTAAACTAGAGCTCCACAAACATTGTATTGTTAGAATCCTTTGTAGCTTTTATTATCTCTAGAAGCTTTTCCTATTTTTCAATAGACAGTTTCCACTTTTGATTTCCACAATGTTCTCTTCTTTGTATTGCTTCAAATTGTAATTTTGTTGCTATAACATGGTTACTATAATGTAAAACTTTTTCTCCAGGCTTATATTCAATAAATTCGATACCACTATTAGTTACCCTTGTTTGTTGATATTACGTTCCTTCAATAAAAACTAATCCAATTTGATATGATTTTTCATTAGCCTCTATAGTTCCTTGTAGCAACTTGTGTTTTTCTTTTGTGTATCTTAAAAGATAATAGTCCACATTTTTGACATTATTTATTAAGGCTTGAATTGAAAAAATATCTCTTGCATAAATATAAAAATAGATAAATATAAATTAATTTTAACATGAATATACATGTATATTAATTTATATATATTTATATGCGCACAAACCTACCATAACTAAACCAGAAATGTGCTCATAATCAGCTGAATGTATAGGATCATGAATATCAATGTCAATGGCAGCATCTTCAAAAGGAGGCTTTATGACTATCTCCTTCAATTCCTAATGTGAAACATATCCATTCACAATATTTTCACATATACTAACTAGATTTTCCTTAATGCAGTCATCACAAAAAAATGTTTTCTCTCTTACTTTAATTACTAAAGATTTATGGTTTCCTATAGTCATCACTTGATGTAAACTTCTAATACCAAGAATTGTTTGACAATTGTAAGGATTAGATCAATCTATATTTGTTACAAATATGAAAAGTAATTGTCATATTTCAAAATAAATATTTAGTAAAAAATGAAAGAATTTGAAAAATACATTAAAAATAAACATAAATTTCAACTTTCACTTCCCAAAAGTAACACTTACTGTATTTAATATCTCCAGTAGCAAAATGAATTTTGTACCATTCAACAATTTGATTTGCACTCTCTATCGTATTCCCTATATGTACATACAACATGCATATATATAATTTAAAATATATGCTACTAGTATTAGACATGCACATTAAATGCATGTTTACCTGCAAGTTCATGTTGTCAAAGTACACGCTTTATACATGCTCCTACTCCATCATGCTCCCCTTTTCCATGTCCAATTTCAAAGAAATTCCATAAAAACCTAACATTGGTTCTAGCATGTTGCATTGCTAACCAATTAAATGCTTTTGCAGATTTGATTTGTCCCGTGAACATGAAATGATAAGTAGAAAAAATTATATGTGTACATATATCAAATTGAAATAGGCATGTACAAATAAATATAAGTTAAAATAAAGTTAAATAAATGTGTAAGTTCATGTATACTAACATGCACATCCATCAGACCAAATCCAATGCTCAGAAACATTTATTCCATGATTTCTAAGATCTTCATAGGACATTGCAAAACAATGAGCCACATAACTCCTATCATGAAATCTATCATGACTAATATAGAAATGAACCTCTTTGATGATGATGCATTCATTTTCATCCAAACTTTCTTTCTCATCCACCTCAAATTGTGCATGTCTATAGGTCACTTGCACAAATATTGTAACTTGTTCAAAATGATAATATTGCCCTTGAAGCTTTGTTTGAAAAATCAACAACTGAAAGTATACAACTAGGTGTAAAACAATTTTGGAATCATGAAACTATTTAGCTTTGCATCATGCACCATGACAATGCTGGATATGTGGATTTATCAATGGAAAAAACTTGGTCATAAACTCATCATAACATAATTCACTCTCCTTCAATACAATTTTTTGGATTCATCTCCTGTCTTATTTTGGTATGTCTCATATTCATATCTAATCTGTGAAACTGGTGTCAATTCATTAATATTCTCAATTTGCATTGAAAATTTGTGTAAATCTCCATAATCTTCATACTGATTTTTGATGCATTGCACTTTGAACTCATCTGAATCTTCTAATTTATCACATAATATGGACTTCACAAATTGTGTTGTACTGCTAGGGATGACCAAATCCATCAAGTACTACAATAACTTTTTTATATGATTGCAAGTGTAGACCGAATTCAACATGATTTTGAAAATAATAAGTTTCATGCATCTTATTTATGCGTACAAAGGAAGGATACAAACTCTCAAACATTCTCTGACTTATTTTAACATTTGAAAATTCTTGCTTGAATGTTTGAAATAATTCACTTTGAGCTATATCTATGAAATGCTTTGGATGTTCAGTTTTGGCCCCTATATCTTGATCTTTAATTTGTATAGTATCATGTCTGTTGGAAGAAACATGAGAACATGTGGTCCAAAATTCAATACCTTGTCTTTTTACATCTTCATAAATTCTATCTTTTCGAGGAACTCTGCAAATATTCACTTAGTTATTCTCAATGTTATCATCTAGAATATTTCTCCTCTGGATGTATCTTTAAACAATTCTTCTAGATATATGTAGTACATCAAAAATTACATGTACCTATTTTCTATGTGTCAATTTTTTACTAGATATAGTAGTCATCAATTCTCTACGTGCATTACTCAAATCATCTCCTTGAGTTGAGTTGTCAATTTTGTTATAAACATTTTGCAAGTTTTCAACTATTGTTTTATTAATATTATGCACATTTTTTTTCAACCATTTCAGTCATAACTGTCTATGTGGCATCCTAAGTGGTAGCCACACAAGCAAAAATAAGAACTTCTACAACCATCTCACTTTGAAGGCCAAAAACCTACTAAAATCAAGTTTTCTAAAAAACTAAAATTGTTCTTTTGTAGGTCTTGGAGTCAAGATTATGATCATATAAATTTTTTTTTATTTTGGTTATGGATAATATGTTTTAATTAAAAAATATTCCAAGTAGGTATTTTAAGATTCAGGAATATGTCTATTCAAAAATAGAAAAAAATAAAAAATAATGTTCAAAAATTATTATTTTTTAATGTTACATTAGAGGACAGAATCTTCTTGAAGAATATGTAATTATTTTTCAAAATTATGTAGATTTGGTGGAAAAAGTTTGATGGGAGAAAAAAAATGTCAATTTCTGATACCTTTGACTTTGACCAATTATAGCTTGAAAAATATTAGCCGAATTTCAATTTTTCTTTTTTGGAGCACTAGGTATACATGTGAACCCTGACATATTCCATAATTGGACCAAAATATTGTTAGAGTAATTATTTGTTCACACTTATTAATTAAATCACTTTGATTTAATTAATTAAGTTGCCTATTACTCTTGTTTGCTTAAGCTATCTTGTAGGTGCATATAATTAATATTTTATTAATTATATTGTGCAACCTAGCTTTTTTAGGCTTTAGGGTTTCGTGATTCAGTTTATAAAGGATTCACCTGTTTGTATTTTTCATCAAGCATTCATTCAATGAATCTAGGAATACAGTTTATCTCATCTTGTTGAGTTCTTCTGCTTTGCTTTTTCCTTCTTTTTCAGGTTTCTCTTCAGTAGGTTATTTGCATGCAGGTGATCTTGGCAATTTGTGGACTTGGTTTTCACAACTTCTATATGGTATTAGAACCTCCCTACTGCTTCCTTGTCTGAATTTTTTTGAAGCCACGATTCAGAGTTAGAAACCCCAACTTTTTTGAGGTTTTTTCTTCAATCGGGAGGAAGAGCATTTTTTTAGAGTACTTTGGGCCCAAACAGATGCTTTCATTGGATCCAAAAGGCCGTTTACAATCAGGATCCATATAAAAAAAACTTATTTGGCTTTCATAGCATCAACAAAAATTTATTTGCCCCTGGGAGGCCGTACAGACGCATTTATTGCGATTTTTCAAAAAAAAAATTTTAAAAAAAATTGTTTCTGGCCGCTTCACCTAGCAGCCATCCACACACCACCGAAGGAGAACCACCGTAGCCTGGTCGCTACCGGTGGAGCACCCATCGGCCACCTTTTCTAACAGTGCCACGGGCGTCTACAGCCCCTATGGCCGCCGCCGCCAGCGGTCGCTACCCTCCTACGACCCCACCTCTATAGCACTTCGTGGTACACTCCACCAGTTCACTGCTGACACATGGTATGGGTGCCACATTGGCATCTGCCATGTGGACCCTACCACATCCCCAACACACGTCATCATTTCTGCCACATGGATGCCATGTGGCACTACCACATGGCTCTTTTTTTGCTATGACGGGCTGCTGGCCATCAAATTTTTTGCAGTGACTTTTTGAAATTAGCATGACATCAGCATGTTGTCATCAGATCTTGCATGCACTTCTCCTGATTCTTTTTTGGAGCTACTTGTTGTTTTTTGGCCACAACTTGAGCATACAGACGTATTTTTACGATCTGAAAGAAGTGTCAAAAAGCTGGTTCTGAGACGGAGACAATGGTGTAAGAGATTTTTGGTTTTGATGTATTTTTGCTTCCTATTTTTGTAGTTAAAATCCAAAGTTCTATTTTTGACTCTGACGAGCATTTCTTGTGCATCCCATCTCCATTTTTTGAAAACATGATATTTTTGAAAAGATGGTTCTGTCTAGTTTTCAGAAATGATGTAATTTCTTCCAGATTCTACCCCATGGTCTTTCTATCATGTTTTTGGCATTTTTTTCTCTATGATGGATATCTTGGGTATTTCAAGTCCGAGGATCATTTTCTCAGCATGGGATCTCTTCTTTTGGGCTATACTATCTTTTGTATCATCTTTTTTCCTGTTCTAATCTTGTTGATATTCATTGTAAGAATCTTTATGAAAATGCACTCAGATAAAGTGCCACTCTTGCATTTCGAGATCCTTTTCATCATTGTCGTTTGTTGTACTCACACTATTTTATAAAGTGTTATGGGGGGGGGGGGGGGTGGATAGTTGTTGTTGATTTTGTGCCCTCTTCCTCTTTTTTTCCTCATGCAATGTTGGTGACACGTACCTTTATAGGTTTTTGTACCTCACTCTCGATGTGTTTGGTTCTTGTGCTATAGGAGAGTTTGGCCCATCTTTGCAGTTGCCTGTCACCTCACCCTGTTTGCATTAAGGGGGGGTTATATTGTTGGTTCTAATGCTTCCTTGGTTCGATGGTTCTTTGGAGTGAGCTATGTATTCAATATTTGATCCTATATACTAGGCGACTATAGTGGCTAGCTACCTATGCATTTTGCTGAGATGGATCACCGACCATATAGGCACTCTTGGTTCGTGCCTTCTATTTCCATGGAGGTTCTTCAGATCAGCACCTTTTGATAGAGTTTTGTGGCTTCTTCTGCTTTAGTGTTTCTCTTCATGATCTTTCTTTGTTCCTATCTTCTAGAACATTCTTTGCTATCTCTTTTTGGAGAGGGGTTTTTCCCATAGGGTTTTCTCCTTTGTCTCCAGTTCATAGATATTTCCTTGTATTGGGTACTTGATCAGGCCTTGGTTTCAGGAACCATCTTTTTCTGCTTTCATAGCTGTGCTAGGTTAGCTTACCTCCTAAGCTTCACTTAAGGGGGAGTGTTAGAGTAATTATTTGTTCACACTTATTAATTAAATCACTTTGATTTAATTAATTAAATTACCTATTACTCCTGTTTGCTTAAGCTATCTTGTAGGTGCATATAATTAATATTTTATTAATTATATTATGCAACCTAGCTTTTTAAGGCTTTAGGGTCTCATGATTCCTTTTATAAAGGATTCAACTCTTTGTATTTTTTGTCAAGCATTCATTCAATCAATCTGGGAATATAGTTTCTCTCATCTTGTTGAGTTCTTCCGCTTTGTTTTTTCCTTCTTTTTTTGGTTTCTCTTCAGCAAGTTATTTGCATGCAATTGATCTTGGTAATCTATGAAGTTGGTTTTCACAACTTCTACAAATATGATCATTTTCATATATTTGTTTGATGGGAAAAAAACTCTATATTTTTAACATTTTTAAGAAATTCAAAATAGAATTTAAAAATTCAAAAATAAATAAAATTTTCACTCAATTTTAAAAAAAAAATTAAAGATATAAACTTCGTCCAATTTTACACATCTCATTAATTTACATCATCTTCAAATTCTAAACACAAATGCCACTTTTATGTCATTAAAGTTGAAGAGTTTAGATTTTGATATCACTTTCCTTTATAAAAGGTGACACAGGTTTGTGCTTTTACCCAATTTAATTTATTTCCTTGGAATTCAATTTATTTTTTATTTGAAATGCAACTACCTTGGTCTTCTTTCTTTTTGACCAATTTCCTTGGCATTCAATTGATTTTGTTGTTAGAAACCCAACTATCTTAGTCTTTTTTTTTCACCATAGTTGTTACATCTCTTTCTCTAATTTAGTTGGTTTACTTCCATCATCAGGGACCACAATGTTTATTTTATCATTCTCCCTTTTTGTAGTTATTTTATGTGTCTTTTTCCTTAATCAAGCTTTAGTATCAACACTCTTTTCTAGTAAAGACTTCATGGTTGGAGAAGGTTTTTCACTATCTTCATTTGAGTGCTACAATAGGCTTTCCTAATGTTTGGAGCACTAACTAATTCTCAAATTACTTAAAAATCCTCATCATCATGGGTTATTTTTTATGCACTTGATTAATACTCTAGTATAGCTCTAGCCCTATACAAATCCTCCTTTGTAAAACCTCTTTAAGTAAATAACGTGTGTACTCCCTTTCTCATTGAATTGGCATCTCATTGATTACCTAGACATTTAGAAATTTTACAAATTGAGCCTCCAAACTTATTCATGAACATAAGATTAATGCATAGACTAAGAATGTTTTTTAAAATGTTAATATATCAATAGACTCATATGATATTTTCATAGAGAATCTACATCCAATGCCAATAATCTCCTCCTTTGGTACTGATAGAAACACATAGAAAAATTTGTGTTATGTCAAAAAAAATCCCTTTTAAAAAACATCAAAGAAATAACTACATATTTCATATTCATCAATAGAATTTACATAAAAAAATCTTTCCTAGACATATCACAACTCACCATTTATCAAACCATTCTTCTGGAATCAATTGTGTATTAAATTTTTTCCTTAACACTTCAGATCAAAATTTGTGATACACAATCAGGATGGAAGAGAGAAAGAAATGAGAGGAAATGAGATGATTTGCACACACACACACACACACACACACACACAAAACAAGACCTAAACATATGAATTGCTAATAAGAAAAAGAGAAAAATAAATTGTTAATGTATGTATATATTAAAAAACTAATTAATTATATAGTATTATATAGATAGAATATAACTGGTTAATATATGTATGTATGTATGTATGTATGTATGTATGTATAATCAAATACTCATATTCTATGTATACAATTATTACTAATACAATAGACAAAAAATTGGTTGTTTAATATATGTATATACTATATATATAACCCAATGACTACATTCTATGTGTTTAATAACTTAGTAATATAATTATTTAGTTTTATATATTATATAAAGATGAACTAATTATATTACTTAAGTCTTAAATGTGTGTGTATGTACTATTGTAAGTCTATTGGGAAAGTGAGATACTCAGGGGGGGTGAGTCAGGATCTACGAAACTTTAACCTTCTAAGAAATTATCAAACTAATAGCTTTCACCTATAACCCTTATCTCATGAATATGAAAAATAAAAAAAACATATATTGCAATGATGTATTAGATCTAATATACTGATCACAACCATAAACATAAAAGTAAATGATCAATCCATTACACATAAATTTGGTTACCTAGAAACCCTCCAAGTTGATGGTAAAACTAGGGTGGGGATTACACCCACAAATCTTCACTAATATAGTAACAAAGTTTTCCTGCTAGTAATACAATGTTGATCACTTCTAATGATCTACACCATGAGGGGTCTTCCCTTCTAAGAGATTAGAAGACTTATTCTGTCTATGTTGATTAAAACAATTCACCACACATCTACCTCACAATCTATGCATATAAACTAAAATACAAAATTAATCATATACATCCATAGCAGGAAAGTTAAACAATCAACACATATATGACCTGGAAACCCTCCAAGGAGAAGGTAAAATTGGGATGGGGATGACACCCACAAATCTTCACTACTATAGTAATAAAGTGTATCCAATGAAGGTTATAATTTTTTGATCATGAAACATGATCTACCCTATGAAAGTTCTACCTAGTTAAAGGCTTACAAGATTGTTAGATCTTACCCTATTAAAGGATTTCAACACCTTGTTAGAAGTGTGCCTAGTTAAATGAATTTAAACTACAATGAGGTAAGCACCTCGTTAGAGGATTTACAATAGCCTATTAGGACTACTCAATTAAGATATTTAACTAATTCACCTATTAGAATGTTTCAACAATGATCCTTTGGTTAGCACTATTATGCTTGATGTCGGATCACCTCTATATTGATGTGCACTTGATCCTTTCAATTCAAATGTGGCTTTTTTGTCTTTTTATTCCTTTCCTCTATTCTCCTTTAATTGATCAATTCTGCAATTTAACTCAAATCATAACACCTTAACCACCATCAATGCTATATTTACACATGCAAACTCTCTTCAAATCTCCTTAAGCATTCAATAAAATGTTTAGGGTTTATCCTCCTTAAGAAGATGTAGGTGAGTTAGGTTTTTGTATGATCAATAATTTTGATTCACCCATATTTCCACTTAAACCTTCCCTTTTACTAATTTGATGCATGTAATGCATATAGGGATTCACAATTAAAAGTCATCCTTATCATCAATGATTGTAAAACAATCCTACATGGTTTACATAGAATGTTGTGCCATTACAAAAAACTATGTCAAAACTATGTAACTCAACACTTGAAGTCTCTGATGCTCAGCATCAACTGTAGCTTCAATGTTGTAACTTGGCCTCTGAATGACTCAACAACAAGTGGTCACTCGATATTTGAATAGATCTACACATAATATCTGCTCAGCACGTGAGTGACTTGACACTTACAAGTTACTCGGCTCATACTAAATATTTGTTGCTCAACATATACTCTCTGACAACTTATGTTCAACATGTATTACTTGTTCGACATGAACTAAGTAAATGACTTATGTATATTGTCACTCATATGTAAAAACCAATACGAGATTAACAATATCCCCCTTTGAAATGAGTGAAAAAATACATGGTCATGCATGAATAAACTTTAACCTCTGAAGCATAACTCAAATAATATCCACTTACATACAAAACTTCAAAACATCAAAATTTTGCAAAAACTTATGACTCATAAGTCATACCTAAAAATTCAACAACTCCCCCTAGGTTGATTGTGTTATTTTGTATATGAACTAAAACCATTCCTCCTACTGACTACATTTGCATAAGCTAATTTGGGTACTCTGGTTCTTATCATTGACTCATTGATTGCTCCCCAAAAAATATTATCTCCCCCATACATATTCTTACTTCTCCCATACTTCTTATTTCTCCCACATTTTGACACTTATGTCAAAGGGTTATACACTTATAATGTATTTGTCCAAAAATTCTTTTTGGACCTCAAGCATTATTTTCAAATCAGCATAACAATTTTCACAAGCTACTTCCAATGACTTGATTTGGATGGCCAGCTTGGCAGCAAGATGAAATAAGCCATCATGATTAGAAAGATGTGGATCTTTCATCATGAGTGTTTCAAAAAAGGCTAGTTCCTTGTGAAATATCTCCATATGTGGAGTTAGGATAGATTGGATGCTAATCAATTTAGCCTTAATGTTTGCTTCATCTATATGTAGCATTGCTAACTTGACTTTGGCAATTTAGGAAGTTCCTGAAATGCTTCTCACTTTGGGTTGAAGATTTTGGAAAAGTTATTCCAGTAGACTATATATGACTCTCCAAACTTAGTATGTGGCTCCTTATTTCTTGTGTGAAGAGTGTTGGATTGCACAATTTGGAGTACAAAGAGAAAATATTCTCTATTACTTTCTTCACACTATTAATTTTTCTTGCTAGCTCAACCCATGATAGTGCAATAGCACATGATATCTTTTCATTAACCTTATTTTGATAGTTTATTTCAAACCATTCAAGAAATTTTACATTTGAATCTAGGTGTTTCTCATTTACCTTGTCCACTATGCTGATTTGCTTATCTATGATAGGCTTTGTTGCTTCTGGTGCTAGATGCCTAAATGCATCAAGAAAAATGTCCTTGATATATATAAAAGGTTTATTTTGCCTATGCTCCTATTTGACTAGTTGTTGGTTCTTCTTCTTTGTAAGAGCATGATCCCAGAGTATGAACATCTATTCAATATTGGTAGTTGCAAAATCAAACCTGGGTAGATCAATCACTTCATCCAAGTTCACATCAACAAATGATGTAACTTTCTCTACCTTAGATGTGCTTGGATTCAGCCTTGATGATTGTAGGGTTATAGCTTCTATACTTGGCCTATGCAAAGCTTGACTTGTAAGAGTAGTAGATTCTAGAAAATTTACCAATGTTTGTATTGCAAGTTGCTCCTCAGGTTTTGTAGCCAAACCGAGATCTTCATTTTTATCCTTTTCTTGCTCTTTATTCATAGATGCACCTTGATCTTGTGTTGTAGGTGTAGGAATATCTACCTAACATGTTAGAGCTTGTGTTCCTTCATTAATTTTTATTTCATCTTTATGCTCTCCAATTGTAATATCCTTGTCATTTTCATTTTCCTTTTACATTGACTAAGACTAGAGTACCTTGTATCAATGTACTGATAGTGGAAGTTATTGTCTCCTTCCTTTGATATACCACAATATGTAATGTAGAATATACAAATGTGAATTAAGGAGGGGTTGTAGATGTCACTTGTTTCTATACTTCCTCCCTTGTAGATACCTTACACTCACAAATACAAGATTTTCACAAAGTTTATCTTCCCACTAATGTATTCTACTAGTATCTTCTTCAAGTCTTCCTTTGTAAGGGGATTGATGTTCTAAGTGATAGTATCAAAAGAATTCTCTATCTTTATAGTATCACTATCTATGTTCAACTCATGTGGAGGACTAGCACTCAGCACTAGTGTATCACATACACTCTTTTGCTCATCCTCATCTAGTGCCTATGTTTCTTCATGTGTCTTAGTGCCTTCCTCTTGTGCAACTATCTTAGTGCCAATTGTGGTGACCTCAATTACTTTTTGTTTCTCATTTTTTTCTTCACCTACCTCAATAAGTGTTTGCATTGTTTCCCTATGTGTTGTTAGACCATAAAATGATTTCCATATTAGAGTGGTCTTCTATATAACATCCTCAATATCATTCTATAGTATGTGGAATGCCTTATGTTTTATTGAAAATTTCTCAGTGTGCTTCTTTAGTACCTTCTCCATTATTTCCCTATCCAATTCTAACATCACTTGTGTAACTATAGTCCCTCTAATTTGGCTTTCTATGTTGAAACTATATTACTAGTTCTTCTCAACTCTATTGGATAATCCCTTCAGTAGAGAGTTGGAAATCTTAATCAAATTTTGTTTGAATGTTGCCATCATGGCATATATTGACTACTCTACTTGGTACATTATAAATTTTCAATTTTGTCAAACTTAATATGTGTAAGACCAAATAAATCAGCATTATTCACTATATTGTCACATATATTGTCTAAATCTAAAGGATGATGATCTACCACTTGGAATTGGTTGTTTTCATTAGATTATGCCCTCTCTTCATTAGATTCAACTAAAGCTATGTATTTTCTCGTTGGTATTTTCTCAGGCTCCTCCTCCTTGCTAGCTATTCTAGCCCTGTTCTCTTTTGGCTTATCTACTTGTTGAGCCTTTATGGTAGTATTCCTTGCACTTTCTCTAGTAGACGGAATTGTAGGCTAAGGTTTTGCAACCTTCCTTGGTTTTCTAGTTGTTGGGGTCTTAGCTTTCCTCTTCTTTTTCTCAAGTGCTTCATTGGATTTCTATCTTTCTAAGTTTCTTCTGCTTGATCTTCTGCTTGACCTTGAGTTAAAGCTAGTGGTACTTGAGTATGTATATCTATTGATCTTAGATTGGTTTTGACAATTGAGTGTCAACACACTTAAGACATTTACTTAGTTCATGCTAAACTAGTAATGCATGCCAAGTATAATATGTAAATACAAGACCATGCCAAGTTGCAATGAGTGTCAAACCACTCATGTGCCAAGTCACTCAAGTGCTGAGTAGACAGGCCATGCTGAGTGATTCAAATGCCAAGCAAATAATAGATGCTGAGAAGTTCAGGTGTTGAGTCAAAAGCAGAATTATAATGTATGTTGAGCATTAGTAACTACATATGCCAAGTAACATAGATTGGACATATTTGTTTGTTATAGTACAAGCAACTATATAAAAAAAAAAAATTCAGCAAACATAACTTTAGATTTCAATTCTTTAGAGATAAGGACAAATCTACATGTAGATTCCCTATGTAATTACATGCAGCCAATTAGAAAATGGGAAGGTTTAAGTAGCAAAATGGATCATGAATCTCAGTCATACATTCATACTTCACCCTAAACCACCTAAGTCCTCTTAAGGAGGATGAAGCCCTAAACTTTTTGTGAGAAAGAAGTTATTTGAAAGAATTGTAAAGGGGTGAATAATCAAATTGAAGGTACAAATAAGATAGTTTGCAAAACATTCAAGGCGACTTATCAGTGAGAGTGAATTGTAGAATCAATTAAGTGAAGAATAGAGGATAGAGGATACAACATTGTTACATTAGATCGTTAAAGGATTAATTAGATATTGGATAGAGGTGATCTATTAGTAGGCAAGCAAGTGTCAACCGCAAGATCTATGTTGAGACATTTTGATAGGTGATTTTAGTTAAATCTCCTAGGTAGAGTGGTCCTAATAGGCCTTATCAAATCATTTAATAGGGTGATATTCCGAGTGAGTAATTAGAAGTCTTTTAACCAAGAAAAATTCTAATAGGGTGTTGAAATCCTCTAACAAGGTGGGACTTAATAGTCTTTGTAAGCCTTTAATAGGGAAGGCCTTTCATAGGGCAAAACATGATTCATGGTCAAACCATTGTAACCCTAATTGGCTACACTTTATTGTTTCATTATTGAAGATTTGTGGGTGTCATCCCCACCCCATTTTTACCTTCTCATTTGGAGAGTTTTTGGATAATCATATCTAGTGTCAAGTGTGTGTGTTTAATTTCTTACATGTTGTAGATGCATTTACTTTACATGTTATTTTAGTATTTTAATTCATGTGTTGTATGAATGATGATAAGTTTTATGGGTCTAAGTTTAAACTCTTGATTCAGCCCCCCTCCCACCATTTAGAAGTTTACCTTTCCCACTTGTAATTCCAATAATTGGTATCAAAGACTAGTTCTCAGAAGGAGAAGCTTTGCAGTTAAGAGGAAAGATCTTCAAATAGAAGTCTACAAATTGGGAAAGACCATTGAAATATATCTATTCCTAAATCAACTGAATGAAGCAAGAGATGCCTTCAAGAGCTCCTTTAAGAGAAGGAAATAAATTTCTATAGCAAAAAATAACAGAAAATATAAAGAGATTGACACCAAAAAGCTATTTATAGATGGTAACTCTAGTAAATTTGATGCAACAATTGTAGATCTAATGGAAAAAAATAGAGCACAAGCTGAAGAAATAAAAAATCTCAAGTTGGAGAAAGAATCACAAGCTATACTGCTATGTGAGGTGACTAAACAAAAGAAAAAAGCCATGGAAGACAAGGCCATGATTGAAGAAGACAAAAGGATTTTGGAAAATAGATTGGAAGAGAAGTCAACACAACTATCTAGGATATTAAACATGCAATTGGATACCTTGAGCCAAATGATGAATGTTCATCATGAGTTGAACGTCAAGGACATTGAGATAACTAAATTGAAGTTGCAGAATGAACAATTGTGGAATGAACTGTAAAGACAAAAGGAATTTTCTAAAAGTTTTAACAAGCCAAATGAAGCTATCAAATACTTTGAGCAATTACTGAAATCCCCTAGATCCAATAGAGACACATCAGGATTGGGCCACATAAGTACTAAAGAAGGAGAATCACCCAAAGTTTCTAAAGAGAGGAACATCAAAGGTAAGAATTCCAAACCTACTATCATAATTGTCGAAAGAAAGGACATAGTACTAATTTGTGTAGGAGCAAGAATAAAAATCAGAATGCTACGCCTGAAAACATGGTCCACTATCATAAGTGCAATATACAAGGTCATCATGCACATGAATGCAGAACCAGAACCATACATGCACCATAATTTGAAGGATATTGCTACAACTATTAGAAGTATGGACATAGAACCTTTGAATGCATATCCAAGTCAACATGGCCACCAAACAAGCTAGCAAAGATAAGAAGCTATGGAAACTCTTATAATTGGGATTACAATACAAGATATAGTTGTCACTATTGTCAAGAATATGGACATGTACCTGAGAATTGTATTAGGACTTACTTTAGTGGTAACTACAAAAGGTGGTTGAATCAAACCACGTGCTTTAGCTATTTGAAGACTAGTCATATTAGCAAGCATTGTCCAACTAGGTCAAAAGCAAAAAAATTCTAAGTTTGATAAAGGTAAAGGCAGGGAAAATATTGAACACATTAGGAATGAGATGAATAAGACATGGAAGAAGAGAGATGGTTATAGTACATCAAATGGAGAAGGGATCACTTCCCCCAATGGGTCAAGTGGTCACACCTCATCAAACTATGCAAACAAGAGATATGTGGAACTAATACATAAAGTGTTGTATCATATATCAGTTCCAAAAGAAGTTAGTGCTAAAAGGACTACATTGGCATGAATAATGATGCAAGATGTTGTTGAAAATTCAAGGTTAAATCTTTTAGTTTTCATGTTGTTGCTAAGCAAGTAAAGTTTCTAATGGATCTTGAGTGGAATACTAGTTAGTGTCGAGCTATCAAGCTAGCTAGTTGATGCTAAGTCTATAGTAGCTACTGAGTGATGGTAATATCTATAGATGCCAAGTTGAAATCATGTTGATGCCAAGTTTATAGTTGTACAAGCACTAAGCATTAATTGCAAGGGTTTTTCAAGGGTATATGGTTGTTTTTTGCTCATTTCTCATCATTTCAAAATTAAGCAAGAGTTAAAAGAGAAGAAGGCAATTCAAAAGTTTATTTGAAGTGATTGTAAAGATCTCAATAGTGATTTCACTTCAATTCTTCAAATCTCAAATGTATTTATTCACAAGCTGAGCTACGTAGTTTACATTTGTAGAAACCCTGGTTTGTCATAATGGTGTCAAGCTCAAGAAATGTAGAAGGAAAATAGGTGTTGAATATCTAGTTAGTTAGGAATGAGGTAAAACAACCAAATTTCAAGGCAATTCTAAATGTTGAATATAAACAAGATCCCTCAGGCACATTATCCATTATTCCCCTGAAAGTCACTATGGTCCAGGATGTTAGAAAATTTTATAACTGCAAGATAGGTGGAATAGGTGATATGGAGATAAGGGAAGCATATGACAAATTTTGTTAAAATGGAATGTTAAAAGAAGAGTTCAAAATTGTTAAAAAGAAGGGTTTGATGTGTGCCCTAGAATTTCCCATTGTATTCAAAATTGACTGGATAAGAATAGTTTTGAGCTAAAATCACGATGGATCCCTATGGTGAGAAGGAGGGCCAATAAATATTTCAAAGAGAATAATTCATAGGGTGACTAGTTTTCCAATCTTAGATTGGCCAAAGACTTTGTGGAGTGACTCAAAAGAGGCAATAGAAAAGAATACATTTGCAAAGTGGAATAAACATGGCATGACGATAGACACCATCATAGATCCACTAATAAGCTTTGCAGTTAGGGTCATTTCTCACAAATTTTATCAATCAAGCAGATTGAACAACGTACCCTATATTGTAGTGGATGTGGGATATAAAATTGTGAAGAATGAGCATACCTATAATCTAGTTGAACATCAATTACAAAAAATAATGGAGAACCTAGGAGCAATTAGGAAGACTAAGAGTGCTTAGTGAAAATTTGGATCAATTCTAACTTACATATTCTTCTATGTACATAACACATTGCCATCTTTTGGAAAAATAGGATGGAAGACAAATAGGATAGTTGTTGCTCAGATAAATGAATACATTGAGTAGATGGGTGAGAACTTTGAAACTATCATGACAAGTTATTTTGAAAACTTTAAGAAATCTTTGAAGCAGAGGACGAGAATACTTGTTTCCTTAGTTGAATAACACTACAATGATATATTTTTTCTTGTTGATATTGATTACATGTATGTACAAGCTGCCATACCTTAGGTAAGATGGTTAAGACCCTTAGGATATGAGATTAATGTTGATGAAGCCTCAATTTCCATCATTGCACTTCTTGTAAAGAAGTTGATAAAATAGCCAAAATTTTTAGTAATTATGATGTCATGAAGTCCAAAGTAGAAATGGAGTTGAAGATAGCCTCCACACTAAAGATGAAAGATAAATTGGTGAAGAAATTAAATGCAAAATTTTGTGAAGGTGTTGAAGAAGAAGAAGAGGAAGCTAATGAAGAGGATGAAGAGGAAGAATAGGAACAAAATAAAGAATCTATTGCATTAAACCAAGACATGGGTGAAGATAAAGAAGAATAAGAGGCTAAGAAGGAAGAAAATTCCAAGGAAGCACCAATACATGTTGGCCCTAAAAGGAGAAAGGCCAAGGCACAACCTATGGTCAAGGCAAAGAAGGTTGTAAAACCTATTCTAGAAAAGCCAACAACACTAGCCACTAAAGCTAGCACAAGAGCCACCACTCAAAAGGCCAAGGAGAAAAACAAGCACGAAGAACAAGGATGCCAAGAGGAGAAAAAGAAAAGAAAGAAGTACATTGCTCAACCAGAATCAGATGAGGAAAGAACTAAGTCAGATGATCAAGCCCAATTCAAAGTTGTAAGTCATACACCACTCTCTACTACTGAAGATATGTGTGAAAATATCAAAAATAATGTTGATTTGTCTGGTCTTAAGAGACTTTAATGATTTGGAAAAAGTGGAGAAAAATATAGTAGAAGAAGCCCTATACACAATGATGTCCAAATTTAAGAATATGCCATTAGAATTTTCCAATTCAGTACCCAAGGCATTGTATGATTTAGTTGAACAAAAATGGTACAATTGTTTAAATTTGGAAAAGAAAATAAGGGAGATTACACTTGCCCAAGTATTGCTAATAAGAAATATGGTGGAACATTCACACCAAAGTATAGAACCTTTAGCATTCTCCAAAATGACATTGAATATGTTGTGAAGAAATTCACTCAAATGTGGAAATTAATTTATGGATTAACAACTATGAAGAAAAAAGAGAAGGACCCCTTTGTAGGTAAAGATGATGATAAAGAAGAGGATGACAAAAAAGATAGCAAGGAAGAGAAAAATACAAAGGAGAAGTCTAAGAAGATTGACACTGACACAGCAATAGCTAACCAGCACAATGAGGAACAGAGTGTGTAAGATGAACAAATGTAGAGTGCTAGTCCTCCTCATGAGACATGTGCACCTACAAAAACTATAATTGTTGAAGATGTATCTAATCCATCAGCTCATAACATCAATCCATTAACTATAGAATATTTGAAAAACATCTTAAACTAATCTACACTGCAAGCTTAGCTTTGTACAAATCCAATTTTGATCAGTGTAGAAGAACTGCAAAAAGTGGTAACAGAGGTTACAAGGGATAAGGTGAATACACAAGAAGCACCTTGTTCCATCCCTTCAATTACTAGTGATCAACCTTTGATTCTAATAACAATAGACACATCAATCAAGGTTAATGCAAGTGCCAAAGAGGACACAATTGAGTAGGGACAAACTACCATAGAAGAAGAAAAGGAGATAGCAATAGAGAAAATAGGACAGATAGATACATCTATACCTACAACATAGACACAAGATCGAACTCAAGTCATTGTTATAGATCAAGAAAAGGTTGAAGAAGGTGAAGAAATACCAAAGGTAAAGGAGTAGGAGGCCATTCAAGCATTGGTAACTTTACCAACATTAGGCTCCTCAGCTACAAAACTACTTCAGAAGCCAAACATGAAAGTAATACCCTTGCAAATCTTAGTGCCAGGCACAAATTCTTCTAAAGTTGAGAAGGTAATTTAGTATGGTGATATCACTTTAGATGAAGAGATAGTGATTCCAAAACTTAATTATGACAAAATGACAGTTGATCAAATAAGAATTCTACAACAAGATCTTATAGAAGAAGAAACACCAAGAAATTCTTAGGAAGGAGTACAAACAAAAGCAAGAATTACAAGAAACTAAATACATCTTCTTAGATGCATTGAACTTGCCTACTCCTGAAGAAACCAAGACACTATTGAAACAATTGTCAGATATGGTGGAGAAGGTTAATAATGAAGACTTGGATTCACATGCCAAACTTTTGGAATGGTTTGAAAGAAAGTTTCAAGGAAAAGTAAATGAAAAGATATTTGGTGATATAGCACTTAGACAAGTGCATTGGAAACTAAGGTTAAGGATGTGAAGAAGGTACTTGAGAATATCTTCTCATTGTACACCAAACTATATGATCCCACACTCTTCACCCAAGACACCAAACATAGAATATTGATCTTAGAGAGGAATTTAAGAATATTAGGTACATAGCTACCTAAGAATCCAACTCAAAGTGAGAAGCATTTCCATACATTTCCTCAATCACAAAGTCAACTAGCTATGTTAATAGTAGAAGAGGATAATATAAGAGCCAAATTAACACAAATTTATGCTTCTCTCACTCCACACATGGAAATCCTCCACAAAGAATTAGGCTATATAGAAAAAATATTGAAGAAAGATCCCAATCTTTCTACACTAGATGACCTAGGACACCTTGGAGCTGAGCTCACTATCTAAGTGAAGTCATTATATGTTGCATGTGAAAATTGGGATGTATCTCTAAAAATAATCATGGAAATCCATAAATATTTTTTGGACAAATACACTATAAGTATATAGCCCTTCAACATCAGTGTCAAAAAGGGGGAGATAGATTAAAAGGAGGATTAAATAAGAAAAAGGGAGAGGTACAATTGAAACAAAGAGAGAGATGAATAAAGAAAAAGGGGAAACATAAAAAAAGGGGGAGCTATCAAAAATTTTGACCCTAATGTATACATTTTTGAGAAATATAGAGCAAAGCAGAGTAGATATTAGTTAAGGTAGAGCATAAAGAGTATAAGTGCATTGAAGACAAAGAGTATCAGTCAATAGAGACAAGTCTACTTAGAATGGAGAATAGATTTTGGATATAGAATAGACACATTAACTCAAGAGGAGTTTTACATTTTGAGGTACATAGATTATTTGCAAAATTTTGAAGTTTTGTATATAAGCCGAGTCATGGTTATGTTATACTTGAGAAGAATGGATTGTTTGTATATATTCAAGTGTTTTTGAAACTCATGTCAAAGGGGGAGATTGTTGATCTTAGATTGGTTTTGAAAATTGAGTGTCAACACACTTAAGACATTTACTTAGTTCATTTTGAACTAGTAATGCATGTCGATTATAATATGTAAATACAAGGCCATGTCAAGTTGCAATGAGTGTAAAGTCACTCAAGTGCCAAGCAGATAGACCATGCCAAGTGATTCAAGTGACAACCAAATAGTAGATACCGAGTACTTTAGGTGTCGAGTTAGAAGTAGAATTATAGTGTATGTCAAGCATCAGTAAGTACATATGTCGAGTAACATAGTTTGGACATTTTTTTTGTTATGGCACAAACAACTATGTAAACCATTTTTCAGCCGACATAATGTTACATTTTTATTCTTTCAAGATAAGGACGAATCTACATGTAGATTCCCTATGTAATTACATGCAACCAATCAGAAAATGGGAAGGTTTAAGAGAAAAAATCAATGAATCTTAGTCATAGATTCATACCTAATCCTAAGCCACCTAAGTCTTCTTAAGGAGGATGAAGCCCTAAAAATTTTATGAGAGAGAAGAGAGTTGAGAACATTGTAAAGGGGTTAATGATCAAATTGAAGGTGTAAACAAGATAGTTTACAAAACATTCAAGGTGACTTAGCAGTGAGAGTGAATTGTAGAATTAGTTAAGTGAAGAATAGAGGATAGAGGATACAACATTGTTACATTAGATTATGAAAGGATTAATCAGAGATTGGATACAGGTGATCTATTATCAAGCAAGAAAGTGACAACCACAAGATCTATGCTAAGACAATTTGACAGGTGATTTCATTTAAATGCCCTAGGCAGAGTTGTCCTAAAAGGCCTTATCAAATCCTTTAACAAGGTGACATTCCAAGTGAGTGATCGAAAGTCCTTTAACTAGGTACACTTTTAATAGGGTGTTGAAATCCTCTAACAAGGTGGGACTTAATAGTCTTTGTAAGCCTTTAACAAGGTAGGCCTTTCATAGGGAAGACCATGATTTAACCTTAATTGGCTACACTTTGTTGCTATAGTAGTGAAGATTTTTGGTTGTCATTCCCACCCCAGTTTTACCTTCTCATTTGGAGGGTTTTTGGACAATCATATATGGTGTGATGTGTGTGTGTGTGTGTGTGTGTGTGTGTGTCTTTGTGTGTTTAATTTCTTACATGTTTTAGATGTATTTACTTTACATGTTATTTTAGTATTTTAATGCATGTGATGCATGAATGATGAAAAGTTTTATGGATCTACATTTAAACTCCTAATTCACCCACCCCCCTGCCCTCCCCTACCCCTCTCAAATGTTTACCTTTCCCACTTGTAATTCCAATAATATATTCATCATCATAATCATCATCATCATCATCATCATCATCATCTACTTCTTCATTTCCCTTGGCTCCTTCACCAAATTTCTCTTTAAGCTTCTTGACAATCTCATTTTTCTTTCTCATGCCTATGGTAGTGTTAAAATCTATTGTTATCTTAGATTTAGCCACATCATAATTCCCAAAGGAAGTAGCCTTAGCATCTACATCTTCTAGAAGTAATGTTTTTATTACTGTAGAAGCATCATCAATATTGATCTCATAGCCTAGTGGTCTTAACCACCTTAGCCTTGGAATAGCAGCTTGAACATATGTAAAAGAAATGTCAACTATAAAGAGAACATCATTGAAATGTTTCCCAACTAGTGAAACTAGTATCCTTAGTCATTTCGTCATTGATTTCTTGAATTCATCAAAGTAGCTAGTCATGATAACTGACTCAAAATTTTTTCCAAGTTGCTCAATAAATTCACCTATGTACACTGCAATAGATTTTTTTTATTTCCATGTAACTTTACCAAAAGTATGAAACGTATTTTTTACATGAAAGAAAATAAATACAAGAATTGAACCAAATTTACATTATGCACATTTGGTCTTCCTTATCACTCCCAAATTGTTTGACAACTATTGCATCTACAACTTGGAAGGGTCATATGTTTGATCTTTCTTAATTATCTTATAGCCCATGTCAACAAAAATACATGGTACACTATTGAGTCTACTGGATTGATCTAATTTATGTGCTATAATCCTCCTTGCAAAACCAATTAGTATATATGAGATAGTATCAATTTTCATGCCTTGTTTGTTTCACACTACCCCTATATTCTTCTCGATGACCTCTTTAGATTCACTCATTGTATTTTTAGGTCGAACAATTATTGGATACACTATTACTTTATGTACAATTTCCTTTGTAATATTCATTTGTCCATTATCCAAACATATAGAATTATCATGAATTCTACTCAAAACTATCTTTATCTAGTTAGTCTTGAAGACATTAGAGAAATATAGGGTATGGGTTAACCCTTTCCTCTCTACAATTTTTAATTCATCTCTTAATGCTCCATTTTTACACAATGTCCTACAGGTTTCCCTAATCTCCATGTCACCTATGCTATCCACCTTGCACACGTAATAATACCTTACATCATGAATCATCAAAACTTGTGGTGGTATCATCAATAATGCACCAGATGGATTTTGCTTGTAAGAAATATCAAGAATGGCTCTAAAATTAGGTTGTTTGATCTCATTTCTTATCAACTGTACATTCAAAACTTATTTACTATATTTAGCCTTAGGAGCTGAAGAACTAGACACCATTTTGTAAACTAAGGTTTACAAAAATTTAAACTACATAGCTTGACACATGATAGATACCTTCAAAAATATATTGTGATGGTATTAAGTGAGTATTGAATCTTGCTTGCAAATTCTTTAAATGTATTCTTCAATTTACCTTCCACACTTTGTGCTCTCCTTCAAATTTGAATCATGTCAAATGAGTAGAAATTGATCATACAGACCTTAAAACCTCTCATTTAATGTTTAGTGCTTACATAGTTGTAAGCTCAACTTCAAAAGAGATTTCAACTCGCTCAGCTTCCATGAAGTTTCCTATACCACTTGGAAACCACTATGAGCTTGTTCAACACTATCTCTTTTGATAGCTTGGCATCAACTAACATTTCACTCAGCAACCATAGTGAAAAATTTTATGCTCAGTAGTAATATGAAAACTAACAAAACTTGAAGATTTCTTATAGGTTTCTAGAAACACTTTGCATCTTTCTTCATGCCAATATAATATTTTCAAAACTAATTCTTTGGAACTTCTGTATAGTAAATCTTTTAAATATTAGTCCCATGCATACCATTTGATTTCTCAATTAGATGTGTTGTGATCACCTGACCTATTGGGTGAAGTTATCCAATCTAAACTTAATGTGCTATAATCTTCCTTTCTCTTCCATGCCTTGTTCATATCATATTTAACATTCTCAACATATTCTTTTCATTTCCCTTTGTTGAACTCAATTCTTTGTGCTTTTGGCCTTGTTGAACATTTCCTTCTTATGTGACCATCCTTAAACAACTAAAAGATGTGGTTTGACTCAACCATCTTTTGTAGGCACTTTTGAAATGTGTTCTTCTGCAATTTTTAGCAACATGTCCATACTCTTGACGATAATGACAACTATATCTAGTACTATAATCCCAATTATAAGAGTTACCATTGTGCTTTACCTTTTTTTTCTTGTTTGATGAGAATTTAGGCTTAGATCTATACTCATATGCTCTATGTCCATATTTCTAATAGTTATAGAACTATCCTTCAAATCTTTGTGAATATTAAAGAACAAATTATAGACATATTCACTAAGCCATTATCTAAGGATGCATTTTTGTATCTAAGAAGTAAGTTAGGGGTCATTCCCCTATCTAAAGCTCACTAAATGAAGTTTAGTGATGCATCAACTAGAGCATGTTGAAGATAAATCAAGTTGGTGCAGTATTGTAAAGGGCTTATTGCATATGAATCAGTAGATGAGGTACACTAATACTCATTAAAGATTGTCTTTAGCATGAGATTTCAAAGAGGGAGAGACTTATGTCATATCACAAAAAATTTCTAAAGAGGAACAATATACATTTGACAAGATTTTTTTTTGAAGATCTCAAAGAAAGAAGATGAACTTGGTCTGATATCAAAGAAGAAGAGTTTTCTATCAAAAGAAGATGTTGAAGGTAGAATTTGTTGACAAAGGGAGAAACTAAAGATAGAGGGAGTTCACACTAATCGAGGGAGTTCTCATGGATGAGAATTGAAATAAAGCTAAGGATATGTTCCTTGTTTTATTCTTGCTCTAAAATTTCATTGTATTATGACATGTGTTGCCGTCAATGCCAAAGAGAGAGATTGTTCAAAAAAATGGTTAATTGTGTATTGTCATTGATGTTACACAAAATGTCATATCTTTACTAGTCAATGTATGTCAAGCTCACTTGGGCATTGAAGATAGTTTCATGTGTTTACCAACCATTCCATAGTTTTCCAAGTTCAAAGATAGTGTCTATCAAGTTCACTCAAGCAACAAAGAGAAGCTTGCAGAAGTTGAGTGTTAACTGAGCTCACTTGGTTAATGAAGGAAAAGTTGGATGAAACCAGTATTCACCAAGCTCACTCAATTACCAAAGGAAATTTTTAAAAATGTAATTTTAACCAAGCTCACTTGGTTAACATAGAAAAATCATTTCTAAGTTATTATCTATTGAGCAAGTTTAGCTAGTTAAGGATTTTCTTATTTTAGCATATTGAGTTCAATAGATTTGTTTTTTGGTTCTAGCTAACTAAGGGATGAATATTAATTATTCTAAGTTGTATTCAAGCTAACTTGACAATATGTATGATATAAATATAGGTTCAAGTTGAGGATTGAATGTATCCAAGTGAATAGAAGAATTAATGATGCTTAGAGGAAGCAAATTAGAAAGATAAGATGAATATCCTTATCAATTTGCAACAGGGATAACTTTAAGGAACCCCACCCCCCCCGCCCCCCCACTTCCAAAATTTATAAAATTGTGGCAAATCACATGTCATTTGGGTGAAAAAAATTTAATAGTGTTGGCGAATTATGCGTCAATCGATGGATATTTGGTGGTGAATTTTTTAATAGTTTAGACAATTTTTATAAAATAATGGCGATCATAATTTTTGTTTTTAGTAAAATTATTAATATTGATGGTGAATTATGTTTTGAAATGTAATTATGTTAACTGTATTATTTGAGAACTCAGACCATCTGATGATCCAAGATCAATGGTTGACGTTTAATTTTGGCCAACATTTCTTGTAGGAAGAAAAATTGTGGAGGTAGTCACCGGAATGTTGACACATATCAAGGTAAGTTGTCTGTGGAGTACAGTGTCACTCATAAAAAAAAAAAAATCACATAGGAAAATGGGAATTTGGCGAATGATGACTGTTGAAAGGGAAACTCAATTAATTTTGTGGTGAATAAGAGTAAACATTAAAGATAAATATGGGTGAAGAACCTGACTACCAAACTGAAATTACGTAATAATAGTGGTGAACGTTCTGACCACTATATGAGTATTTTATAAAATTTGGGTGAACCAGTCAACTAGTATACGGTGTTTTTTTTAGCCAATTTCTATAGCCCAATCGGGACATATTAGCCAATTGGCGAATGATAGCCACTACAAAAATCCCTGATTTGCAAATATACATTTGATCAGAAAGGATAAAGTGTACAAGCTAGAATTGAGCTTTGTAATAAAAAATTTGATTGCATAAGAAATTATGTCATCTCATTGTTACTCTAAAACCATTATAGAAATGATATAAATCTCTTAATAGAGTTGGCTTAATAGTTATTTATAAATCCTCTAACAAGGTGACATTTCTAGGTTGAAGTGTCTAAAGAACTCTAACAAGGCCACTCTTAATAGAGTGATTAAGCCCTCTAATAGAGTCATACGTAATAGTGTGTTTTATAAATTTTAACAAGGTCGGATCCTAACATGGCTTAACTTAGAACACTGAAAATTAGTAACTAGTTGTAATTGGTGGTTTTTCCCAAATTAGGTTTTCACGTTTAATCTTGGTGTCACTTGTGTTCATACTATTTCTTTCAAATGCATGGAATTAAGTTAAGTAAGGTTAATCATAGATAATCTCTTAAGATTTTGATGTTAAGTATTTATATCGTTACAAAAATTACTAGTATTAACTGAGTGCCTCTATATTTACCAGGCATCAATAATTTCAGTGAGGTTTATGTTATGTATTGACATTTAGGGCATATGGGTGGTAACTGATTCACCCCTCCCCTCTTAGTTACTCCTCTTATATTTCCAATATAGCCATCTTAGTATTCAAGATGTATAGCTTACTTTTGTGATAATTAATATCTTATCCTAAGACTTAAGCATACCTACTCAAAAATTTCTTTTAGGACTTAGCTTCCTTAATGGTGGATAATTAATATAGGAATGTGTCATGCAAAAATTGCTGTAGAACCTCATCTAGGAGAGTCATTGTTAGTTTGATCGACATAATTTCCCTCCAAGAAACCATGGCCAAAATATTTCTTCCTAAAATTTTAACTACCATAATGAAAAGATAAGGGGACATAGGGTATCCCTTATGATGACCCCTCTTAGCCAAGAAGAATTTCTGTAGAAAAACATTAGTAAAAACTGAAAATTGAAAAGTATTAATCGTCTCCCCTAATATTGAGATGAATCTTTCATCAAATCAAAATTCTCTTATAATTCTGGATAAAAATTATTTTCTCACCTTATCATAGGCCTTAGAAATATCAATCTTCATTGACATACCTTGGTTCCCACTCCTTTCCATAGAATGAAGGACCTCATGAGAGGTTATCATTGCATCCAAGATTTGATGCCTAGGGACAAAGCCATTTTCAGTAGGGCTAATTACCTTGTCAAGAATAGGCTTCATGTGATTCACCACCACCTTACAGAGAATCTTATAAATGGTATTATAGAGACCTACAAGTCTAAATTCTTCTAATTGAGTAGGGTCAGCAACTTTGGGCACCAAAACAAAAAAGGTCTAGTTTAACTCTTTTAGAATTATATCTACTTTGATGAAGTCCCTAGTCGCATATGAATGATATCATAGTTAATGATCTCCCAGAACTCTTGTAAGAAATTCAAGGTTAACCTATTTGGGCTTGTGGCCTTGAAAGATCCCATAGAAAATAGTGCCTCTCTAGCCTTTTCTTCAGACACATTTTTTATCAATATTTGGCTAGTTCTATCATCTACCACTAGGTTTATAATCCCTAGTAAATCATCATCCATCCTCGAGTCAACTTGTAGCTAGGGGTCTTATAAATGTCCTAAAAATATATCAAAGTCCATTACTATATATATGCCTTATATGTTAGCTCTATATTATCATTGTCAACAAGCTTCTTGATGACATTCCTTTCTTATGTTTTGAGGTCGATATATGACAAAATTTCATATTCCTATCTCTTTCTATTAGCCACCGAATCCTATATATTTTCTTCTTCAAGACTTCTTCTCCTTCAATCACCTATGTACATATCCTTTTCCAACTCTTCTTCTCCTCATGTGTGGCAAGTGGAAGGTCTCCCCTCACCATCCTCTACTAAAAATCCTCAAGCTTTCCTTATATTTCCTTCTTTTGTTTGAAGATGTCTCCAAACAAGGTTTTGTTCTAGGTAACGGCCTCCCTTCTAATATTTTTAAGTTTCTTTGCTATGCAAAACATACCCATACCTTGTATCCTAATATTCCACCACTGATTAACATTGTATCTAAAATGAAAATCCAAATGCCACATTGTCTCATAATGGAAAGATTTCTTCTTTCCCTAGTTTTTATTTATCTAGTTAAATATGTGCATTGAGTGGTCTAAAAGAGACATGGGAAATCCATGAAGAGAAGTGCGAGGAAAAATTTCCCAATTATCTTAAAGAAGTACTTTATCAAATCTGACCTAGATTAGATTATGTCCCATACAATGTTTGGACTAGGTGAACTAGATTCCCTATAACTCCAAATCAATGATATCACTCTATTTGAGAAATCAATTAAGTCTTGCATACTCTCTAAGAAATCCTCAAGACCATCCAACTTTTCTAAAGGGTGGAGGGGAGTATTAAAATCCCCCAAATGAATATAGTTTGTGCCTTATAGTTGTCATGTATTATTAGGTCTCCTCTTCGACCTAGAGCCTCCCCCCTTTGGTATTAGGAGCATCCAGCCACTTATAGAATCATTGGAGGCCACAAGAAAAAAGTGAGGATGACAATGGAGCTCTACACCATTGAGCTATCAAGATTCCACATAGTAGGAATCCCTCCCAAAGCACAAATAGCTTTGATGTAAACATATTTAGCCCCTTAACAAATGTATCTTGTAGCCTTATCAAAATTATGTTTATTCATTTTAACTTCTGGAATGAGGATAATATCTACCTTATGATCATAGATCATCATTTTCAAAGAAAAAATATTTCTCATGCTATTTAAGCCCCAAACATTGCACAAAATGAACTTCATTTCCTGCCACTTTGGGTATCATCCAATGTGCTTTGCTTCCCATTGGAAATGTCTCAGGAAGTTACCTTTGTTATTGCTACCCTCATATGTAACCTTCAAATTCTTATCTTAAAGTAAAAATCTTTCTTTGACTAATTGTGTGTCTTCTTTTTCAGCTCCTACCAACCCCCATCATCCACTAGTGGAGAATCTAGTGCTAAAGAAATTAGTAGTCCTCCACACATTGGAGAGTGACCATTAGAGTAATCTTTGCAAAGGGTCAATCCACCCACATTATGGATTTAGGTGACCATCTATTCATATTCTCCACCTTCTTTTGTGGTCTTGGAAAAACACTAGCTTCCTTTTGCATCCCCCACATTCCTATAAGACATAAAGCTTCTCCCATGGGGTCTTTAAGATCCTCCTTGGTAGAAGTTTGAGTCCCCTACCCTTTCTTAGCATCACCTTGTATCTCTCCTTCCTTCAAAAACATTACAAGAGAAGAAATTACCTTCTTGATATATTTCGTAGATGAGTAACCCTCTATTTGGTTAGTCTACTTCTTTGTTTCCTTTGCAAATGATATAATATAATATTTTTCCATTGTCTAGGAACACCCTAATTCTTCCTCTAGTATATTCCCTTCCATAATAAATTCCTTCCCTTTTTTGGCCTCTTCATAATCTATATAGGATTTTCATTTAGTAAACACACTACCATATTTTCTTCATTTCTAGTAGTATCAATCTACATTTTAATAGTTAATAAAACTTACCTCCATGTCCCTGATTTAGATTTTAAAGCTATACTTCTAGGGAGGGCTTTGTTAATAGCCACATTCATGTAAAACTTGAAAAATCCTAACCAAGACTTGTAGAGGGTGACAACATCAACTTTGATGAAATAACTAAAGGAGTCGCCAATCCTTTTGAAAAAAAAATCATTCCAAAACTTCTATAGTAGTCTAGGGAGCCTCACCAAAACTAGGGCCATTCTCTGGAGATCAATACTAGGGTTGAAGTTTGGTTTCCATTTGGCCAACACCAGATTATGTTTGTCATATCTTCATGTTCCTACCAAAACTTAGTTTTTGTCCTCCTCATTTACAAATTTAAGTAGAAATAACACCCTATCTATTTCTATGTTGCCAACTGATCACTTAATTTTCCATCTAGTAGAAATCTATTTTATTACCATTTTAATAGTAGGTCTGTAAGTCATGAACCTACACACCAAGCCCAAAGAAAAGCCTTTAGAGATAATATCAACCACTAAATCCACTAGAAGAATCTCCATCCCTATGTCACCATGAGAAAAATTTGGGAGATCCCTAGTAAGGTACCAAGGTTGGGGTGCCCCACAAGCACTCCTTTCCAGTTCTTCTTTAGGATTGATGAATCTCCAACCTTGTTTAGGCTAGTCTTGGGGACTGGAACTCTAAAGAAACACCAAATCATTTACAAATCCTAGAGGATGTCCTAAAGTGAACTTGATGTCACAATATGATGCAACCACAACATTTAGGGGGCATTACAAAGGACCAACCATAGAGCAAGATACGCCTTCAAGTCTGGAGGGACCAACTTCTCTTGCATCGAAATCACCATGAACAAACAAGTTGTAGAGGTCTTTGTTAAATCTTAGTTTGCTACTCTATTTTGTTAATACAATTATAGTTATCCTTACTTTACCTTTGTCAATATTGTTGTCAAAGGGGGAGAGTGCATCCATAAATTTTCCTCATGGAGGATTGGTCATAGGAACGTAGTGATATATGTGAGATAGTGAATGTTATATACATTCTATATATGAATATGTAATATAAAAATTTTACTCTATTTTTTTTTGTAAAACAGATACTTTGTGACACTTAGCAAATTTTCCAAACTGTTTCCATCAATTACAAAGGAGTGATTATTAGTATTTGATGTAGATTATCTATGTAAAGGTTATAGGACCCTGTTAATTTATTTTCATTACTTGCAACATGTTTTATCTATGAATTTAGATCAGCTTTACCGATAAATTTGAAGGGTGAGATTGTAAATTGCATTTCTGTATGAGGATTCAATTTAATGATTGGAATCAAGACATTGAAATTGAGTTAAGGTGTAGGGTCTTGAAATTTCAATCTACTAGGGTATATATCCATGTGTCTATAATTGCATAGATTGTAATATTGATTTGACAAAGTTATAATGGATTAATAAGAAACTATAAGTAAGAATATGAAATGCAAGAACAATTTTATTTGATTGATTATCTTATCAATCATATGGTTGAAATTTCTTCAAATTTTGGTTTTTATGATTAGGGCCAACATTATAGATTTCTACTTTAGATTTTTACATGGTCACTAGAAGGATTTGCGTCAAAGATCGACCTCATTAAGGTAGTGAAAATATGCGTTATCAAACTTATCATAAAGGTGATCTTAAATAGGGATAAAGTCATGTTATAAATGATTGTGTCAAGGTGTGATTATAATTTTTATTTGTTTGGTGTAGAAGTTGATCATTCATGGGTGCTAAAGTAGATCAGCTAGACATGAAGTTTCATAATTAAATCATATTTATCTTATGTCCATTTGAAGAAAATCTCTAATAGTCTTGTGAGTTAAATCCTATTAGAAGATGACTCCTTATAGGGTGAGCAATATTCCTAATAGGATCCCAATTCTAATTCCTCTAACTAGATGACTTTTAGAAGTAGTTTGAAACACCTTAACAGGTTGTTCCTATCATGACTTTGATTCTAGATTTTAACCAAGGTAAAGATGTCCCTGACTGGGTATAACTTGTAGGACATGTTGTATATGCTCCCAAAAAGGAAATCTTCATGAGTCTTCCAATGAATGATTTTGGGCATCACCCCACATGTTTTTTTCACCCTCTAACTAGGATTTCCATGGATAATATGTATGTGAAGTTCTCTTTATGTGTGGTTACATTGTAGAAACCCACAACAACTTTGATACACCTTGTGAAAGGTAGATGGACAAAATAAACTAAATTGGAAAAATACTCAATGCAGAACTAATATATTTCATTAACCATTTTGTCCATATCAATTACATTACATGATACCTCTAAATTAACTAACATAGAACAAATAGACTTTTCTAGAATTATCTATGACTTTAGAATTTCTAGAATCCTCTATTATGCCTTTACATTTCGTTTGAGGGGAAATTACGCATTCCAACACCCCCCCCCCCCCTAATTTCAACCTTGAATGTTGTTGCATAGAAATCTAAATCATTTCTTTTACATGATGCCAGAATGCTATTTTCCAATAACATGCATGAATAGTGTCTTTCAAGGCTATGGCATTTCATTTCTAGAAACATTTTGTCAACAATTGGCTGCCAACGATTTCCTCTTTTCATAGGATCTATTGATAATTTTTCCTCACCTTTCACAAATGCCAATGACAAGATTCACTAATAACTTTGATTTGATTCATGTCTTCTTTCAACTACCCCTTGATAGCTTCATCTATCACAAATGGTGATAGGGTTCTCCAAATAACCTTGCTCTACAAATAAATTTTTCTTTGTGGTCACAAATGATGACAAACAAATTCCTTCCTTCTTCAATTATCCATTGATTAGCTACTTTTGTCAAAAAAATAATGATAGGATACTCCCAATTAACCTAGCTCTGATTCATCTATCACAAATGGTGACAAGGTTTTCTTACACTACTCTGATACCACTTCTAGAAACCCATGACAACTTTGATAGACCTTGTGAAAGGCAGATGGACAAAATAAACTAAATTGGAAAAATACTCAATGCAACACTAATATATTTCATAAACCATTTTGTCCATATAAATTACATTACATCATGCCTCTAAATTAACCGACATAGAACAAATAGAGTTTTCTAGAACTATCTATTACTTCTAGAATTTCTAGAATCATCTATTATGGTTTTACATTTCATTTGAGGGGAAATTACACATTCCAACATACATTACGTGTTTTGCATATGTGTGACATTTTATTTTGCATGTTATTTATTGTTTATGGTTTTTTAAATCTACTTTAGATTCTTATCTACATTGATTCACCTCCACTGCCCCCCCTCAATGCTTATGAGGCCCAACATGCAATCAAAGAATTTTATTAATATTTTCTAGTATTGCAAAAGATCCTAGTGATTTTGTATGTAGATTCATGACCTTTTCTATCCCTTCATGCAAAAACCCTTCTCTCATGATCAAATATTTTTAGGACATTAGTTTGGACTTCTCTTCATTTATCATGTTGTCAAGATAAAAATGCACTTCACTTTATGAAAAAAAATATACGTAGTCTCATTTACTTACAAATTTATCTATATTAATGTTTCTTTATAAGATTTAGAATGCATATGTAATAATGTCAACAAGAAGACTTAGGTGCAAGATAAAAAGGTGATCTAGTTGCAAGAGTTCTTTCAACATTCAAAAAATACGCCTTGTACTATTGCCAATGTGGCATCAGATATTTATATTTCTAATGAGTGGTCTCCTCCTCATGATCAATGGAGTGGCTACTAGTGTTTCCATAAATCCTCCATGTGTTGCTCATGTAAACCATCTTCCTAGGCCCGTTGAGGACCCTCTAGTAGGGGAAGGGTTTTTTAGTGTTGTCTCTTATCTTTTCCATGACATGGAAACTTGTATTCTTATTGGCCTACAGATAATGAGGTTCCCTTCCTTCGAGATGGATCTAGTAGTTTGAGTTCTAATGGAGACTCTAGATGGCCTATTTCTTCCAAGTGATTTTCACAACAATCTCTCTACATTTCACTGAACAAAAATAATAATTAACAAGGAGCCAACACAAAGGAACAATAATCCATTGTGGACCTCAATCTCGACTCCATTATGTATAGGATAAGAGGATGGTTATGATCATTTTAGACACACTGCAATTTTTCACATTTACATTTTCATTCGACTATCAAGCATTACTTGTATGGCTCACATAGAATTATTATATATTGTCTTCCATTTTTAAAAAAATAGCGTAATTTTAATTATAATCTAATAGAAATAACCTATTTAATGACATGGTAATATAAATGAATTTAGTATTATGATAATAATATTAATCAACTTTAACAATTAAAATTTCTATTTTTAAAATAATGTATAAATAATTTAGGGTAAACAAATATTCATTTGAAGTTGAAGACGATCAAATTATTGTTTTAGCATAATAAAATATTTAACTCGTGAATATAATTTTTATTAAAATTTACTCGAATACTAATGTGGCTCACATTCAAATTGAATTTGAATACCCCTTCTAGGGGCAATTTGGATCTATTACTAGCCAGTTGTATTATCAGGGGATTACTGTCGACTTCAATTGTAGTCGCCTTAAAGAAATTCCACCATCAACCATATCCCGCGTGACTAATCGTATGTACGTGCGCATTCACTGAGGTGGAATTAAACCACATTTATATGCTTTGTGATTTCATTTCACCACTCAACATCAACTTATTTTATGAGAAAGCTACTGCCAACTTCCGTGACAATAGAGGCATAGAAGAACTGAAATGGTGACGTAAGGTAAATGCCTTTTTATGTCTAAGATCAATAAATGTAAATGAAGGAGGCATTCATTTTTATGCAGTTAATTCAGAAGGTTCTAAGACAGTTTGTATTCACAAACATTTTGTTGTCTATTGTTGTATTTTTTAACTCTAAATATTGAGTAGTATAAATCTTGCTGTGATCCAAATATTTTGAACAGTTTAATCCTCTATCTCCGATTGACAATTTTGGTATGAGTAATAAGAGATAATTATAAAATTTAATTAATTATCTGTTTATAATTTATATATATTTGTCAACAGCAATATGTTCTAATAGTTAAATTGTTGTGTTATTCTATTTAAGATAAGGAGTCTAGTTTAAAGTTACTACTAAGAAAGAAGACTAGACAAGTATAAAAGACTATATATATTATTATATTTGACATCAGACACACATGGTAGATAAAAGGAGAAACAGCACTACAAGTTTTTATTTAGAATCTGTGTCTCATTCATTAAGCACTGAGATGCATACATGGCACTTTTCAGCTATGTCAAGAGCCACTATATATATCTTTATTTATATATAGATGGATATATATGGAAACCCTAATTTTTGTCAGTTGAAGTGAGGTTTTTTCCAGTGAGAGTGTAAGAGGTAACTTCAGTAACGCCGTGCCAACACTGAGCAAGGCACTTTCCTTTGGAACAGTAAGCCGCACTGCTCCCACACCAGTTATATATGCTGCAGCATCTCCCACTCTTGCAGAAGAAGTTCCCTTTTGGACTGCATGTTGGATCACCCATCACCATCGGGAGGCCAATATTGCATCCCAAAAACATTAATATTACCAGCATGGCTGCCACGCTTGATTTGTACTCACCCATCTTCTTTCTGCATTCACACAAACAATAAACTTCAATTATGACATGTAAGCACAGAGTGAGTAGTTAGTAATAATCATAGTCTGAGTATTCAAATTGAAATAAAAGAAAAACCCGCCCAATGATCTATATTGCTAGTGCTATAATATACCAAAAGCAACAAAACTGTGTAAGAGCATAAGCCAAATAGAAGAATACAAACAATGCTTCTTGCTTGGTGCTATATGCTGTATTGGCAATGACAAAGAATCATGGACATGGGATCTATTTATAGTATGAATTCATACACATGCCATGAATACATTTACCTTATCCTCGCTACTTTTTCTGAAGATTTAATAATCTTAGAAATGACAACTCATTGAAATTTGTGTGTTTTTGAAACATTTTAATATTCATTCGAACAACAAACTCCATGAAATTTGTTTTGGGATTACTCGACCACAGTTTTTCAGTCCTTGCTGTGCGATCGAGTACAATACGTAAATTTATTTCCCCACTTCTGATTAAGAAATGGAGGAAAATAACTTTTATGTGTCCCACATCTGATTGAGAAATGGATTACAGCTCGTCTCCCTTGAACCATATCCAAGCAAACAGCATATTAGTCAATTGAATCGGCTATTCAGAGTTAACGACTGTAATAAATTAATAAATCTTATCTAGAAGTTCATCCAATTGATTTTCAAGTGGATTAATAAATGAATAAATTTTAATTCATCTTCTTTCTTCATTACTTTTATCCATCGAATGAATGAATGAGTTTATATGATGTGTATGAAATAATTTTTTACCTTTATTTTTGAAGTGAGTGGATAAGAAAGGAATTACAGGTCGTCTTCTTTTAGTCAACAATATATTAGTCAATAAATTCGGCTGCTCAGATTTAACGACTGCCATGCCTTTCTCCTCGCCGAGAAGGATATTTTACTTATTTAATTATAGCTAAAATCTCATCTACAATTTTATTGTAATGATTTTCAAATGAGTTAATACATACAATGAATAAACATTAAAAACGTGCAAGAGAATTTTTTTCTTGTTTACTTTTGTTCGCAAGATGAATGAATGAGTTTAAATAATGGGTATGGAATAAAAAATTTACAACTTTTTTCTTAATTAAATCTACAAGTTGGGTGCCCACAAGTTGGGTGTCTTAGTTTTTGTGAGTCATAGTTTTTCAAGTAAATGAATGTATGGAAATTTATTTTTTATCGACAAGTTTGGGTGCCTTAGTTTTTCATGTATGGATGATGTGTAAGAGTTAATTTTCTTTAATACATATATAAAATCTTATCAAGAAGATCATTTTAGTCATTAATTTATCACTTTTATTTTTCAACTTGATGAATAAATTAATAAATTGTAATGATGTCTAAGTAATTTTTTCTCTTAATTACATTCATATAGCATCTTGTCTACAAGTTGATTGCCTATGTAAAAATGAGATTAAATGGTGTCTTAGACATTGTTTTCTTATATAATTGAACATTATCATATCCACAAGTTTACCACCTTCATTTCTCAAGTGAGTTTTAAATGACTACAACCTTGTAAATCAAAAGTATCCTTGTTAACAAAATTTGAAGTTATCTTGTTTAAGATTTGTATAGAAGATATCATTATAATATTTTCAATGATGTGAGGCAAGAGCCTACAACACAACACTACTTCATGAGTCTCTCATCTAGGAGGTCTTGGATTGAATAATTAATTTCAACAAATAATGATAAGAATTAAACTAGGCTTTTGTCCATGACCTATGAATAAAAGAAAACTTATCTTACATAATGTACACACTAATATATCTTTTAATTATATACAGACATGATAAGTCACTTAAAGAAGTATTAATATGTAAGTTTTTGAAGTATTAGATAGCAACAAAAAAGACGGTGGGCTGACCCTAAGGTACAAAAAGGCTAAAAAGTCAATCAGAGGTTACCTCCCAGTCATCTAACTGATACCAACTATGAACTTTAAAAAGCATATAGTGTCCATAGCTACAATAATAGTACCATCAGTCCTAAAACTAGCAGCAAGAAAAAATTGAAAAATATACTAGGAGCACTTAAACAAATTGTTGTTGTCAGTCCCACATATCGTTAGAAGCATAAAATGAAAAAACTTGTAGGGTAACTAGTTTAAAGTAACCAACAATATTAAAAAAATAGAAAAACACTAGACCCAAGGCTATCTACCCCCCTTCTTCCTAGGATCCTCATCCTTCTTCTCCTCCAGTGCATCCTTATTAACATCGACCTTCCACCTTGACTAGTTTGTCCAAGATTGTCTTCAACTAGTCCCCTACCAAGAACCCATAAATGGATCGAGTTGTGTTACTTTCCTTGTCTAGGTCCTTCTCATATTTATTCAATTGCAAAAAGTAACGGGTGGTGCCCATGGAACACATGAATTTGGTGGAGAATTCCACCAAAGTGTAAAATTTCTAGCAAATACCAATGTGGTTGTATGCCAAATCCCTTATTGACTGCTCAAGCCTATCCAGTCTAGCCTTGCTATGGCTCTATCTATGGCTATGCTTTCCTCTTTTCCCCTCCATGTTTAGGAGTATTGCTCCTAGGGGAGGTGATTTCTTCCTCCCCTGCCCTCCCACTTCTAGTCGAGGTGGCATCAAGGGTGTTAGAAATATGAGAGGGGCTAAAGGGGCTAGGGATAGGCTTCATATCCTAAGGGAGTCTCTTATTTTTGTCAAGTTTAACATCACTTTTGGTAGATTCAGAGCTGGAATCATGCTTAGGGGGGACACAAATTTTCCATCTGGAGGTGTATTAATTTGCAAGTTAATTGTGTAAACTATATAATATTAAACTGATGTTTCAAAAATATATGTGAAAGAAATAATATTATGATTACTGATATGTTTTGTACTACTTTATTGGAAAATGATATTTATTACTATATAGCATTTAGAACTCCATATTTAGTATGACTAATACAAACAAATTATACCACAAGTAACAACCAATACAAAAACATGTATATAAACACCAACTACAACAAAGCCCATCCTAACAAAAATGTAGATCCATATTATCATTATACATAAGATATATAGAAATGATTACTTGAGATTAGGGTATCCTTTAATATTTTTCTTAACTTTTTATTCCACCCATGTGGTCCATTTTGTAACTTGTTCTATCCACCTCAAAATCTTACTTGAGAGAATCTAATAGTTTTATTAACCTTTTTGTCCATGTATGTATTCCATTTTTTAGCTTATACCATTTTAAATATTAATATGTAGATTATTCATGTAAACTATATAATATTAAATTAATCTTGTTGGTCCTAACCGATACTAAGAGGGATGGGGGCAGTGAATCAGTACCAACTCTAAAATCGATTATTCTTCTAACCTCTCCAAGTATATTAACTAAGAACCACTTGAGTACTAACATGATTATAAATACACTGAGATAGAAATAAGTAAACTCACACAAAAGCATTCATCAATGAATACATATATTTTGTATGTGGAAACCCTCAATAAGGGTGAAATCTATAGTGGGGATAATATACCCACTAGCCTTTTACTACAAATCAAAAGGTTGTCCAATAAAGAGCTACAACTTGTTCTTTTTGAGAAAACATTCAGTTTAACATTGCAATAATGTATTACGATTACAATCAATCAGCTAGGGCTATCTGGTTACAAGATTTAGTACTTCTTGTAAGAGGCACCTTGTTAAAGGATTTAAGATATACTTGATGTTGAAGCATGCTCAGTTAAGAGCTTGCAACATTATTACAATTGTTAGCAAATAATCAAATGTGATCTAAAAATATAACACTTCTTTCTTGAAAGATCTTCAGTGAGTACCCTTTGAGATATCTCAATCTCCTCTCGTCTCTTGGGAAAACTATGTGATATCCTTTGTATCACTTTATTTTTTTCTTCTTTTCTCACCCATGTCTATAGTGCATGGTTCTAATTAGGGTGATATGTAGCTATGTGTCTTAATCCTATATGTAATAACTTTTGTCTTTCATTCTCTTTTTCCTTCAAACTAGATAAGTGTACCATTCCTTCCATCTCCTTTTTTTTTCACACTTCTTTCTTTACTTAGACTAGCTCTCTTTATTTCTTAAGCATCATTCAATACACACACCAAATCATTTGAATGTGTGAAGACTCTCCTTTAATCTATGTGTTTTGAAACTTTAGGAGAATATCCAACTCAAACTAGTAAATTCATATTTTCAATTCCAACTGCTATGTGGTTCACAAGAAACACCTAACACTCATGATGTAGGCTCTATACTAGTAGCATTTCTATCTATTTTGGGTTTCATCTCAATTTAGTTCTCCTATCTTCATTTCATCATTCTTGTCAAAATACATACCATATTTGAATATTTTTCATACCTGATCTACCTTGTCATAGTGATAACTCTTCATGTTGAATGCACAATAGTCTTTGCCTTGTCTCATTCTTTTGAGCGAACTAGTGAAGATGTCTACTAGTTACCATGATATGGTTTTTATCCTCTACCAATGGTCAATAAATTACATATTACTTCAATTACACATCATTATTCTAATATGACCAATTTGGTCAACAATCTCCCCATTTGAAATTGATGAAAAAACATATAACATATCTTTGATACTGGTAGAATCTTTACTAGTAAATAGACTTACCCACTTTGTGCTATTCTCTATATTTTAATTTATTTTTCTCCATCTATGGTGTATCTCTAACTTGACTTCTTCACCCAACTATACTTACGGTCAAGTCCCCTTATCATTTTCACTCCATCTATGTTTTCTTCTTTCTTCCTATCTCCCCTCTGTGATCATCCTCTTTAGGCTTTATCTCTTTATCTCCCTCGTTGATCTTCACTTTTCATCCTTCCTTTTCTAACCTTTATGTCTCCCTTTACCTTTAGCCTTTTTCATTCCTTCTAACTTTGTATCTTTTATCTTCCCTATCATCAATGAAAATTGGTATCTTTCCTCTATTGGTTCTAGCCATGTATTCCATGTGTCTAGAATCTTTTGGAGTGTCATTGTTAGACTAGTAATTACTAGGAGGAATTGATCTAGTTCTTTGATAGTGTTCTCAAGACTTGTGGATAGTAGCATACATGACTCCTTAACATGTCCTTGGATAATTCCTATTGTTAGGAATAAGAAACATTGTAGCTCAAAGAGTGTGGAGTTCCTTTTGTGTTGTTCTATACTAACCTGGGTGATCAAATGAATCATTTCCTGAATTTGATCAGTGTACATGCTAACTAAACTAGTTGATACATCAAAGTATGTTTGAGTGACTTGTAGACACTCAGGAGTTGTTCTTAGAGTATCATTTAGATCTATCAAAAGGTTTTATGAGTTTGATGTTGTGTGTAGAATTGGAGAGATATCCTTTGATAGTTCAATTATAGTATCTCTCTATACTGCAAGATTTCATGTCTGATGCTCAATAAGTTTCTTGAGCTTCTCATAATCCTATTTCTTGTTGAGTGATCCTAGTACCTCACTAATTTCAGAATTCTTGACTACAATATGAGCCCTAATTGATTAATAAGATCCCTACTAGTTTCATAATGCACATCACCAACTATTCCTGTGAGTAATGTCCTTTCTTTGATCAAGGTTTGTGCTTGTTCCTACCTTAGGTGAGCTTTGTTAGAAGCTATAAGTTTCCTCAATAAGTGATTATGGTGATTGAACTCTTTGCTTCTCAAATCATGCACTCTTCTAGAATACTTTTCCATTCATTTTTACTTGTCTCAGGATCCTCGTCTTCATGACCATGTTTCTCAAATATTTCTCCTTCATCTTTACAACTTGAAGATTATGATAAGGAGTATATTTTTGAAGTATCAGATAGAAGAAAAATGATGAGGAGGATTTTATTGATCTCTTATTTTTCCTTATCCACTTACTATGCTTAGACACATCTCTTTCTAGTTTTAGAATTTTCTTTGTAGATTTAAGCCTTGTAGAGCTTGTGAACTTTTTTGGTGTTTATTACTTAACTAGTTAGTTAGCTTCATGCTATACACCTCTCTGTTATTGTAGGATTTCTCTTTTGTGTCCCTTCTTCAACTTCTTTTTTCTTTGTCCTTTTCTTATATGACCTTTGTGGATGTGATTTCCTCCACAAGTTGATTATGTATTTGTGTACTTGGTGGGGCATTATTGAGAGGTGTTGTTCTAGTTCTTTGGATTGTCAATGTTAGATTGGTAATTATTGAGAGGTTTTATTGCAGTTCTTCAATAGTATTCATGGGACCTATGATTAGCAGCATGTATGTCTTCTCAAAATCTCCTTGGCTAATTCCTATTATTGGGAATAAGAAATATTGTAGCTCAAAGAATGTGGAGTTCCTTTTGTGTTGTTCTACAATAACCTAATTGATCAGATGAAGTTTTTCTTGAATTCATCTTAGTATACATGCTAGCTAAACTAGTTGATGTTGGAGTGACTTGTCATTTCTCATGAGCTATTCTTAGGGTGTCATTTAGATGTATCATAAATTTTTGTGTCTTATATCCTACAAAGGATTTGAGAGATATCCATTGATAGTTCAATTGGAGTGTCTCTCGATTTGGCAATTTTTTTGTGAGTGATATTCAATGAGTTGATTGAGCTGCAAGCCTATTCCTATTTTTTGCTAAGCGAGTCTGGTTCCTCACTGATGTCACCATTCTTCACTATGTTCCCTACTTGATCAATAAGATCTATGTCAGTGTCGTATTGTACATCACTAAGTATTTTTATGACCAATGTCCTTTCTTTGATCAAGGTTTGTGCTTGTTCCTATCTTGGGTGAGGTTTCTTAGCCACTAAAATTTTCTTCAACAAGTGATTATGATGATTGAGATCTTTTGTTCTCAAATCTTACACTCTTCTAGCATACTTTTGTTAGACTGGGGTTACTATTGCACCAAAAGATAAATATGTTAATGCCCAATAAAACCACTCAACTCATAGTACACAAGAGAGAATTAGCCCTTTTCACAAATCTTGATGGTAATGCTAAATTTTTTTCTAACAATATCCCCCTTAGCTTTACCCAAGGTTTTTAAGATTCAACCTATGACCAAGCTCTAATATCACTTGTTAGAGTGGGGTTGTCATTGCAACAAAAGACCAATCTATTAATGCTTGATAAAAATACTCAACTCAAAGTACATGGGATATGGTGAAGCCCTTGTCATGAATCATGAGGATGGCACTAAAAAAATTTCTAACAACTTGTTCAATTCATTTTGAATTGTCTTAGAATGTTCTACTTCCTAAAAATATTAGTCAAGTAGTTCACCTTCATCTTTAGAGACCAAAGATAATGATGATGATGATGATTATAGTGTTCATCTCTTCTTCATATTTTTCCACTTATATGTTTTATGCTCTTCTCTTCTTATTTTTAGCTTCCACTCTATAGATTTGAGCCTTATAGAGATTGTGGAATTTTTTGGTGTTGATTTCTTGACAAATTGGTCAACTTCCTACTATAAACTTATATGATCTTATAGGGTTTTCTCTTTTGTGTCCCTTCTTTAACTCTATTTTTCTTTAATTTGTCCTCTTCTTCTATGACCTTTGTGGATGTGATTTCCTCGATATGTTGAGTCTATGTTTGTTTAATTAGTGGTGCATCACCATCTTTTTTCATGCTAAGTTGTTCATGACTTTTCTATCTCTATTATTGTGGTAGCTTAGCTAGCTTGGAGGTCTCAACTTTTTCGAGTTCTATTGGAGTGACTTGAGGGCTTATTATTCCTAGTTATATTGTATTCTTAGCATATATCCCATTGTGAGTTGTTACATATTCAAGTTTTCTTGGAAAGGTTAGAGGGTTTAATTTAACAAGTTCTTCATCTAATTTTTCATTATATCCCTCAAATACTACTACTCTTCTATGTCCTGCAAATGCAATTTTTTCACTTATACTATTTTTTTGCCAGATTTGTCCCATTTTTTTGGCACGGTTGTGTATGCATGTGTAATTCCATTGATCTAGAATCTAACTCCATCCTTTGATTAGTCTTTGAAACATGTCTCTTTCTTTCCTTTTTTTTATTAATGCAATATTTTGTTGAGTCAATAATTTGGAGGTGTGTGCTCACACATACAATTCTCTCTTTATTGGGTTATATTATGTCCTAACCTTTGATAGTGAGTGATCAAAAATTCTTTTGAATTTCCCTACACTAGTTCTCCAATTATTTGTGATGGCTTCTTCTAACTCTTTTGGTAGCACCTTATTTATCTATTAGGTATCTTGTTGTAGGTTTTCATGCTGACTACTACTGCACTTATAATACTATTATGATCACTTTCATGCATAAGAGCATATTTATATCTTATTGTGTTATGACTTCTAGTATGAAAAATGTAATTTATTATGCCATCAATAGAAAGAGGAGTAGGATTTCCTCCACTTCTTGTAGGTTTCATTGTTCTAGATGATCATTCACCTATAGATAGATTTGGTCTTGTCGAAATGTAGATGGTTTCTCCATGGCTGCCCCTTTAGGTTTCTTCTTCTTTCTCTTATCTTCCTTATTGGAATCTAGTTCTCATGACATTGACTCTCTTCCTAAGCTGATATGGGTAAAAGTACAAACATGTGTCACCCTTTTACAAAGGAAAAAGCTAATATCAAAAAAAAGTGTTAAACTTCAACAATGTAAAAGTCATAAATTTTTTTTGAATTTTAAGTTGGTGTAAACTGATGAAATGTGTATAAAAGGACAAAGCATATGTATGTAATTTTTATTTTTTTATTTTTTTTAAAGAATAGTACAGTTTTATAATTTTCAATGACCTATTTTTACAATGTTAAAAATCAAGAAAATTAGGGGTTATATTTCCCACCACAAATATAACTACAAATAAATGTTTTTTGATCTACATTTGAAGTATGCTGTTGATGACATATGTATCTAGAACTATCAAAAAGAAATTTTAAAAAATATTATATATTTTGTCTATAATAACTATTTTAAGTTGAATTTTTCATAAATTAATTGTTTTTCATTCCAACAATCTTTTCCATAGTAAATCTATGTTAACCATTATAAATGTTATATATTATTGAAGAGGACTCTCTCCTCTAGAAAAATTCATCATTTAAAAAATTTTCAATATCATCTAATAATTTTTATATATTTCTGAATGAGCATCATCCTCGATGTTGAAATACATACTTGCATTATTTTGAAATTATTGTAATCGACATTGTCTCACCTATAAAAAATTATATTGGCATAATTCTAACTACAAGTTCCATGCAATGTTTTTTTCTTTTTTTGAAACCCTAATTATGATGATGAAATTGGCCTCTAAAGTGTTAAGTTCTTCAAAAATATTAAAAACATGGAAGAAAGTGCTGCATTGGATGGCGTATAGATAATTTTGGCTGGACTGGATCTAGTTTGATTAGTACGACTAAAAAGTCATCTACACAAGGCCACATACGTGAGCTTAAAATTCTTATCTACTTTAAACAATAAAATATGTTATTTATTTTAAAGGTAATTTTTTATTTTAATTTTTTTATATTTAATTAAATACAATAGGATTTTTATTTTAAAGTTAAAGTTTTTATTTTAAATTGTTAAATTTAATTCAATAAAATAGGCTTTTTATTTTAAAGGTAAAGTTTTATTTTTTTAATTGTTATATTTAATTCATATTTTCATTTGTATTATTAAAAAAATTAAGTTTACATGAAATTTTATTGAACTAAATAAATTTTATTGAAGAAATTTTTGGAAATTAGTTTTCTAAATTTATTTTTTATTAAAATTAATTTATTAAAGTTATTGTTTAATTTAAATTTATTAAATAATTTGATATAAATCAATTATTAGAATGAATTTAGGTTTTTAAAACATTATGTAAACTATTAAAATTATTCAATAGTTCAATTATTTAATTTATTTAATATATATTTAATAATTTGTTTAATCTAAATTTAGTAATGTTTTAATGCAACTACTTGTCTTAAGATTTTGTAATCTTACAGATAGTCAAATATAATAAGCTTCTTAAGTTGAAAGTTTTGTTCTAAATATCTATGATCTACTATTATTTATATAATTGAATTTTGAATTCTTTTGTATGCAACTAATTTCAAGCTCTCTATTCATGTTTTTTTGCAGTGGAGAATAAAGTGAAAAGAGAGAAAAGATATGATCAAGTCAAACGTGACTAGAAGCAAGGATGGGAAAAATGTAATGTAGAGCCACCAACTAATGATCCATTAATTAAAGTTGAATAAGATCCTTTTGAAGTTCCAAAAAGTAGTAGGACATCTAGGAAATATGGTTTACAGTTGGCAAATTTTCTAGAGATAGACAAAGACTCTCTTTTCAAAGAAATTGAATCATCCGAACACATGATGCTTGAAAGTACAATTAAGCTACATCTAAAAAATATGTTGGAGGAATTTTTTAAAAATAAATCTTTTATTGGTAAAGCATAATTATTTGTCAGATTATTTAGGAAAAGGGAAATCAGTCCTACTCTAGAGTTTTTATGTGTGAACAATAAGAAAATCTCAGAAGATAATCTCAAGGCAACAATTCATAATTTGATAGATGCACTAAATGCTATTGATAAAAAAAAGTTGAGTACTTGATTTAAGTGTTGCATGGAGAGCGTTGATGACTACAATTATGAGAAAGGATTTGTGATAGAAAAACCAAGTTCAAGCAATTTTTGAAATGCTTAATCTATCTAGAAGAACTTTTTGAAGATACATAAAAGGGAGAAATTTTCTTGATGAGAACATTGAAAAGAACTAGGTTAATATTTGTCAACTTCCTAAAAAGGATAGAATTTTTGAAGATGTTAAAAGACAGGTTGTTGAATATTGGACTAGTCAGTCATGTGTTTCTTCCAATAGAAGAGACACTATACAGATCAAAGATAAAGAGACATGTATGAAAATAGCACATCCAAAACACTTTGTAGACAAAACACAATGTTAATTATTTGAAGCTTTCAAAAAATAATTTGCAAATGTGAAAATTTTTCAAATGGTTTTATAGAGGTTTCCCTCATGTTTTGTATCCATAAATAAGGTACATAAAACTTGTTGTCAAAATCATGTTGAGTCTCATCTTTAGTTACAATCTTTTAGAAAAGCTATGGCAACACTTAAGCCAGATGTGATAATTCCTAGAAGCACAACACAATTTTTCAAGTCTTTGTAATGTGATAATGTTGAAGAATTAGATGAATTCAATGTACAATGCATGTAAAAATTGTGGATAGTTGCAAAAATTTCCATATGAAATGGAAAATATTGATGTTTCAACACTAGTTGTGTGGAATAGATTTGAGTATGAGATATATCAAAAAAAGAATGGAGAAGACTCAAAAAAATAAGCTTTGAAGGAGTGCAATTTTCCATATGGTGAGTTTATGGATAAATTCTAAACTATGATTTATCCACACATCCATTATTGTGATAGTGCAAGATGGAAAGTGAAAAAGTTTCGAGATTCAAAAAATTATTTTCCACTACGATGTATTTTGTCAGTTGTAGACTTCTCTAAGAACTATACTTTTTCCCCTCAATCTAAGATTCAAGTTAAATATTATCACTCAGATCAAATTACAATTTCTATACAAGTTTTCTATAGACATGCATAATTAGAGGTGGATGGGGTAGAAAGTATGGATCTAGATGAACACATTATCATCAAGGAGGTCTATTTTTATCTTAGCGATAATAGGGTTCATGATAGGACCTATTTAGGTCATTATTTTGGAATGTTCTTTGATGATCTCATGAATCATGGTATAAATGTTTTAGAACATTGGATTTGATCTGATGGTTGTGCTGGTATGTGTATTCGAAAGTTAAACTTTAAAATTTCATGCACATATTTAATTAACTAAACAATTGATTATATATTGATTTGATTACTCATTAATTAATTTTTTTTTTTTTTGAAGGGAAATTTATGTCTACAAAAGCATTGAATTGGCTTGCAACACAACATGTGGTGGAATGTTGAGTTTCTTTGGAACTTCTTTGAAAGTGGTCATGGAAAAGGAGAGGGTGATGGAGCAAGACGATGTGTAAAGTGTGCACTATGGAAACATGACCTTTCAAGTATAGTATTTTTATATACTAATAAAATTTGATGTATAGGACCATCTACTAGATACTATAGGTGCAAAGATAGAGAAAGAAAATAAAGTTTTGGAATGGTGTTAATCTCATTTTTCTCCTTGTGATACAATGTATAAAAATTTCTTATTTTGGGAAGTTAAAGGTAAGCTTTCCATTTTGCTTTGACATGATTACTTTAATATTTTGATTATTGACATAGATACTTGCCAATGTAAAGTGTTGCAGATATTAATTGATCAAATCCTTACAATTTTCAACCCATTGTTCGAAGTAGAAGATTGCATCAACTAATGACTACCGGACAACACAAACCTCTAGCAATTTAAGTAAGAGAAAAATCATGTTTTTGTGATGTGTGCATTCAAAATAATGCAATGGGTTAGTGTGACAATATTGTGAATGGTTATATCTCTGAATGGACATGGATAAACATAATCAAAATTATCCCTTATGAAGAAGATGAAAATGACATAGACATTCATAATCCTATGTATTTAGCTAATTATGAATGTTTTTTTGATTTAGTTGTTCCAAGTGAGTTTCTACAAACATGTTTGATATTTATATTTATTTGTTTTCACATTTATTTCTTTACAGTTTCCATTATTTTTGAACATCTAAAGGTGACGTTTTTGTTTTCTATGTGGATCCTCAAAATGTGGAATGTGTAGATTATTATTTACTTTGATGCACAAAAGAAAAAATCAAGTTGACTAAACCAAGTACAAATGACAATAACCAATCATATATCCAAATAATTCATTTGTTACAGAAGGTACAAATTATCCCCTTATGGCATGTATACAAATAATTAGAGAGTGAGAGATTAATTGTAAATAAAGGTTCCTTTTCTAGATTATTAAGAATATTCAATGAAGTAAAAATCTGATTTTTTAGGCACCTATTATCACCAAATGAAAGTTGACCACTATGGTGTTCAATTTATTGAATACATGCCTAGCCAAAATTTTTTGCATTACAGCCATTTGATTTTAGCCAAAAAGATTTAGTTTGACATTATTGCAAAAAAGGAAGTAGCAAACCAACATGGAGGATAGATATCGAGGAGCATGAAAAGTTGTTGGAGATTATTAAGGATAGAGAGGATCCTAACCATATGTATCAGCAACTTTCTAATTGATAGATAGGTTTAATGATTCATAAAATATTTCAAATTTATATATACATTAATTTATTTATTTTGTTTACATTGGTTTAAGTGTTTTTTCAATATTTATACACCTTTACATCACACTTTGAAAATGATGTAACATGTATTTTCGTTAATTTATAAAACATGTAAATTTATTTCACAATAACAATTATCTAAAAAAATGTAATTATTTCTCTTTACATTTACATTCACTATACACTTTTAAAACACACCTAGAAAATTATGTAAGACATAGTTTCATTACTTTATAGAATATGTAAATTTCTTACACATTAACAATTATCTAAATAATAATGTATAGATATTTCAAAATCATTTTTCCACATTTACGTAAAAGATAGTCTATAAATGTAAATATCAAATATATCAACTACATATTAACATGGTGATATAACTCATGAAAAAATCATATATGTGAACTATAAATGTAAATGGTCATGTAACTCGTGAAAAATTAAATATGTCAACTATAAATGTAAATAGTCACATAACTCATGAAAAATCAAATATGTCAAGTATAAATGTAAATGGTCACATAACTCATCAAAATATCACAATGTGTACTATAAATGTAAATGGTTAGATAACTCATGCTAATATGAAATGTGTCAAATATGAGCATGTTGTAAATGCAAAATGTCCCATAGTTGTAAATTTAAATGATATCATCAGAAATCAATATCAAACATCATGTATATGACATTGATGAATATCAAACATGATCATGTCATGCTCCATGATGTGATCAACTAAGATTAGATCTCAAACCTTTTGTCCAATACAAGAACAAATGTATCATGAGCACGCGCATAAATTTAATAAATAATAACATAAGTACAATTAAATTTACCTATGACTTAGGATGACTAGAGTTGATAGTTATCTCTCTATCTCCACCCTCACAAGTTGTAGATGCAAGCTATATGCAATAGAAGAAAGAAATATGTCACAAGTTATACTTTACTAAAGTCTTATATATAAGATCTATAGGTCCGAGTAAACAGAAATGTTTGTAAATATTTACATGTGTATCCTATTGCATCGGATGCATAGGTCTCTACGATTCTCCATATGTCATCGTTGTCACAAATATATGCCTACCTATCTCACTCAAGTCTATATCACTAAAAGCCATATCTTTAATGTCAAGTGTAGGATCTTTGAGCATATCTGTAAGCAATGAATACTATGGTAGGTAAGAACCTACCTCAGTAGGGTGCCTACATCATCCTCAACTATGGTCTATGGTGAAGTTGTAGCTATAACATGTATGTCCTCCTACCCCTGACCACCCTGTACCTTTGATGTACCTCTGATGATACATGCTTATGATGGCACCACACTAAGTGGTTGTCTAGTTAATAATGGAATAGCTCGATAGGGTAAAAGTAGATCAATGGACAAACATGTACTAATAGCCCTCAAGTGGTCTATTGAAGACTCCATAGAGACATCTACTAGAGATGGGATGTCAATGAATCCATGATGAATATCATCACCTAAAGATGATGCAATAGTGTGACCACCTTTAGATGAAGATCATGAGCATGTCATGTATCTGTGTACTTGACCAGAAGACATCTCATGCACCTGGGTAGAAATAGTGGAAATCCTCTTGTACACATCTCTATGTGTATCATCTTTCACTCTATCTCTAGTTGTAGCTAACTCCAAAAAATTTTGCATCGCCAAAAGGTTTGGAACAATCAATGGCCATTTATTAATGGGTATAAGAGCATCTAGGTGTCTAAATTTATGTGAGAACCTACCCTGACCCTACCTAGGGATATCAATGTAATCAACCTCTCAATGTAGATGAAATTCTAAAAATAATTGTTTCTAGAAATATAAGGGGAACTCATCCTCTTAGGGCCACATGTGATGTGTATCCAACCAATGAGGATATATGAAAGGTGCTACCAATGGGTTAGTAAACCTCATAGTGTGGTACCATCTAACCTTTTTCAAAATGTCAATAATGTTGGAACATTCTCTTCACACTCTCCACTGAGACCATCTCATCTATCTCCCTCCATCACAAACCACCACTGACACTACAAGATAGAGCACTATAAAATGTTTCAAAACTAACACTATCATAAGGGTTCAAACCCTCAATAGTAAGCATCATGCTAATCACTACATCTCTCATCATAGTCACCTTATCCCTATGTTATAGGGTAGGTGACGCCGATAGAATCTGATCAATAGTATCAAGTGTGCTTTCTTAGTGTTGAATAGTGTCACTGAATAATGTCTCCCTATCTTAATTACTAATAGTTGATCTACGACATGAACCACTATAGGGATGACCATGCACACTGGCCTCTCCAAACTCACTACCCCCTGATGCCATAATGATGAAAGATATAAACAAACAAAACTAGATAGATGATAATATATGTATATGTATGTACATGCATACATATACATATATACTCATGTTATTATATAAACTAATTGAGTTAAAACATACCAAACCCATTGCACAACATATAAACAAATGTTAACTACATTACATTTTTTTTGATAATAAGTACAAGTCAAATTTAGATAACTAGTTTAGGGATTATGGAGTTAGAGAGTAGTTTAGGGTTTGGAGAGATGAGGTTTAGGATTTAGAGAATAGTTTATGGTTTAAAGAAATGGGATTTAGGAGTTAGAGAGTATTTTAGGGTTTACAAAGAATTTGTTTAGGAGTTAGAGAGTGCCTTAGGGTTAAAAGAGATGGACTTTAGGAGTTAGAGAGAAGTTCAAGGTTTAAAGAGATGGGGTTTAGGACAAAGAGAGAAATTTAGGGTTTAAAGAGAAGGGGTTTAGGAGTTAGAGAGTGGTTTAGGGTTTAGAGAGATGGGGTTTATAAGTTATAGAGTCATTTATGGTTTAGAGAGATGGGGTCTAGGAGTTAGAGAGAGAATAAGGGTTAAAAGTTTGAGATCTAGAAAGAAAGAGATGAGTTAGGGTTGGGAGAGATAAGTTATGTAAATTCTAAAGAGAGAGAGAGAGAGAGAGAGAGAGAGAGAGAGAGAGAGAGAGAGGTTTAGGGATTATGGAGTTAGAAAGAAGTTTAGGAGTTAGAGAGTGGTTTAGGGTTTAGAGAGATGGGTTTAATACTTAGAGAGTGGTTTAGGGTTTAAAGAGATGGAGTTTAGGATTTTGAGAGTAGTTTAGGGTTTAGAGAGATGGGGTCTACAAGTTATAGAGTTGTTTAGGGTTTAGAGAGATTGGGTCTTGGAGTTAGAGAGAGACAAAAAGTTAGAAGTTTGAGATCTAGAAAGAGAGAGATGAGGTTAGGGTTGGGAGATATAAGTTATGTAAATTCTAGAGAGAGAAAAGTTTAGGTATTATGAGGTTAGAGAGAAATTTAGGGTTTATAGAGATGGGTTTTTTGACATAGAGAGCAGTTTAGGGTTTAAAGAGATGGGGTTTAGTACTTAGAGATCATTTTACGGTTTAATGAGATGGGGTTTAGGATTTAGAGAGTGGTTTAGGGTTTAGATATGGCATTTATGAGTTACAAAGTGGTTTACGTTTTAGAGAGATGGGATCTAAGAGTTAGAGAGAGACAAAGGGTTAAAAGTTTGAGATCTAGAAAGAGAGAGATGAGGTTAGGGTTGGAAGAGATAAAGTTATGCAAGTTCTAAAGAGAGAAGTTTAGGGATTATTGGGTTAGAGAGTAGTTTAGGGTTTAGACAGATGGGGTTTAGGACTTAGAGAGAGATAGAGGGTTATAATTTTGAGATATAGAGAGAGAGGGTTTAACATTTAGGGTTTAGTTCAACATATTTAAATTTATGATTCAATATAGGAGTTAGTGTCTAATTTGGTTCAATGTGAGATTTTTAGTCCAAGTTTAATTGGGTTTAATGTTGTGGTTTAATTACATTCAATTTGTTACATTCCACACCTACCAATAATTTATAAGGTTCCATGTTAATGTTTCAATTAGAATTTATTTGTGTTCATGGTAAGAGGCAGAGTTTGATTTAGTTCAATCTAATGGTTTTAGTTACTAGTTTACAATACTTTCTAAACTTTTACTTTTACAACCATTTCTAACGATTTCTAATAAAAGAAAATAAAAATACTTAAATTTTCTAATATTATATCTAACTAATTTTCTATATTTAATAAATGTTTTCTATTTTTTTCTAAAGTTTCTAACTATTCTAATATTTTCTAAAATTTCTAAGATTATCTATATAATTTTTTACTATTTTCTATAAATAATATTTTATAATTAATCTAATTTCACTAATAATGTATAAATTTTACTGCATTTAAATACTTTTTCTAAACTTTATCTAATATCATAGTACTTAAAACATAAACGAATAATTTTATATATATATATATATATAATTGAACCGTTTAAAACAATCTACATTTAAAACCATATCTTTACATAAGGCAACATAAAATAAAGCTCAAAACATATGAATAAATTAGGGGAAAATGTTGACATGCCTGATTTAGCCGAATGACTCCTATAGCTCTTCTTGTTCCATAATTCCAACAAGCTTGTTTGATGCAAATGATTGTCAAATTTGTCTTTTTGCGGCTTATATAATTTTTGAGGTTTTGTCTAGATCGTGTCTAGCCAAATCCCTACAAATGTATACACCCCACTTGGTGCCTACATAGTGCCACATGGTTTCAGCTAGATTGGGTCCAACCAGATCTAGTCTCACCAGATTATGTCCTATCAGATCAATAAAGTTAGCCATAAAGGTGACATAGATATGTGCTTTCACCCATATTCCTTTCTTTACTCTTCTCCCTCTTGGAACTTACAAGCTTGATTCTAGTTGATTTCTTCCTTTTTCTTACATTCTTAGCTTCCTTATTTTTTTCTTCATTGTCCTTTTCTATTCTATTCACTATACTCCTTTTCATTAAGCTAGTACCATATATTACTAGCTTGTCTTAAATAGGTATTGAAATTATCAATTATATGGCATGCATATCCTCTTTATTGGTCATTTTATACTAGAATTCTATGAGCCAGTGGTTTCTTAGCTTCACATTCTATATCATGAATGTGTTTGTCCATGGTAGGAAACAAACCTCATTTTTGTATTCTTCTAGTAGCATAAAGGGTATCATTTTCCTTTCTTCTAATTATAAGACTAAACCTATCAAAATGAATAGTTTATCTCTATCATCTCCTAACATCATGTAATATGTATATACTTGTTCACAAATTGGCTTTTTCCTTAAACCAATTAATTACACCTTGTCTTGGAATTTTTTGTATAAAGTAGAAAATATATACATATGAAGACAACCCCAAATTTTAATGGGCTTACCTTGTGATTTTGTTTCATCTTTTTCATATTCAACATCATCTTCTTATATAACAAACCATGTTAATCAAGTGGGGCACCTTAGTGGATAATTTGATATGCTTCTATTGGAATTCATTGGAATAATTGAGAGGGGGGGTTGATAATTTATCCAAGGTCTAGATGTAAAAATAAATTTTTTTAATGCTTAGTAGATCCATATCCATAAAACTTCAACATGCACGCATCCATTAGATCATAAAATACTTAAACCTTTTAGGTTACTATCCTAGGTCAAAACAACTTTGCCAAAATGTAAACATGAAACACCATAAGAACATTCACAAAATTTGACACAAAGATTTTATGTGGAAATGCAGTTTGAGAAGAACCACCATTAACATGCTATTCATTATCATTCTTCTAAAGTGATGCCTTATGAAAAGCCAACCCTATTAAAGGTTACAATACACACTATTAAATGTCACCCAGTTAAATGATTTCAATCACCCTATTAGGATTGAACCTTGATAGAGGAATTTAGACCATTCCATTAGAATGGACCACCCAGTTAAGGGATTTAAAAATTACTATTATGTCAACCTTGATCCAAAGGATTTTATCCACACTAGTACAATTATTAGAAAGTAATAGTAGGACTTGATCTAATAAAAACTCACAACTCAATTGTAGATTATATATCTAGGTTTCTATCCTCCATTCTACTTGGCATTCATACTCTTTAGCTTTGATAGCTTGTTCACCCTTCAAGAATTCGTACTCTTAAGCCTTCTTTCTTTGCATGCCAATTATAGTCACCATTTTTTGGACACTAAATGAAGCAATACCATAGACTCCTTGTCTTCCTTAGATTCTTGCACATGACAACCTTTTCTTCTAACTAGCTATCTCTATAAATAAAGAATCTAGATTTTTTGCCACTTAATGACAATTATCCATTTTAGGGTTAGGTAGGATTAGGTTGGATTCAATGAATCTACCCACTTTTCCCTTTGGTTCCTCTACAATCTTCCTTATTTTCAACATAAAGTGGTTTACCTTCAATTTTGAGCCACTAGGTCATCATTGTTATCTTCTACACAGTTCATGTAAGAATTTGGCTCAGGCCTGAATTCACCCAAGAACTAAAGAACTCAAAACAAGCACACAGTAGACCAAAATAGATAGAGTATGATCAGAATGCTGATATTCATTCAATAATTGGATACAAGATTACACTAGGAGTGCTTGAATATAAAGGCCTCAAGAGAGCTTCTAGAATGTATAGAAGTCAATATCATGATATGTCATACAACCAGGCACATGTCCACCAGATATGGATTATCCTCCATTAAACAAGGGATTAAGTGTGATGATGTGAGGATAAGCCTACAATGGTGTAGCATGAAAATTAGTGGAGTAGACAACATGTGCTAAATAAGGAGTGCGGATAACTATGTTGTCATCATGACAACTCAGTGAATGATGCATACTCATGTGTTGTAGACACCATGTGCATAATTAGTGTTGCGTAACTCAATGAGAGCTCACAAACTCCTAAGTGTATCACCTAAAATAATAATTAAATAATTAAATAATGCATTAACCTAAGTAAAACTTAAGTAAGTGTAATAAGTAAATACTTATTTACACCAACACCCCCCCTTAAGTGCAAGTTAGGAGAATGCCCTTAAGCTTATGAAATCTAGGATGAAATACAATATGGGTCTCGGCTACTAGGCCATGTTAGGTACCCATGTACATAATGATGTGAAATCTCCCATAAAGCAGGAAAAGAGGGAAAATCTCATGGGAAAAACCCTCCCCCAAAAAGAGAGATAAAGAAGGATGCATTGATGGATGGAGTAATCAAGACCCCCCCATTATGACATACATCTAGTATATACATAAGAGAATGATGAGAAGAGGTAGAGAGATAGGATGGGCTCCCACCCCCCCAAAGAAGAATGCCAAATAGTGACTGCTCCGATGAAGAAGCTGATCCAAGATTGCAGAATGGTGTTCCTCCCCTTAGGAAGAAATAATGCCAAGGGTACAAATTAGATGCTTCCATTGTGTGTGGAAAGAATCCCATGGATAAGTGATTTCTCTAAAACCTACTCAACGAGCTAAAGAACCTATCCCAAAGAACTGTCTATCTTTGCAACCGATGAAGAACCCTGTTACAACTACTAATCATAAGTATCCACAATCACTTCAACCTATGATGATTGATCCTATAGAGAATAAACAAGAGAGTCTAAAACCCTCATGACAACTGAAGAAGGTAATTCTACATCAAGAAGAAGAGGCAGATTATCAATACTATCCCCCAAATCTGTCACTAAACTTGTATCTGGAAGATAAGATGTACCCTACTATTCTAGACCTATCACTGTGGCGATGTATGCATGCAGATTGAACTGATGAAGTGACCTCTCATTGTAACTGTCGATAGAACTCCACATATTTGAAGCTGTTGAAGCACTATTGTTGGTGTCACTATCAATTTCCACACTATATGATCTGCTAAGAGGAGTAGAGGACAAGCTGGGTGAACTTTCCTCAAAATATACATCATTCTCCACAAATTTCTGATGTGTCTTAGGATCTAGAAGTCTATATTCCTTCACATCATCTTCATAACCAATGGAAGTACAAGGCTGAGATGATTGTGCCTTGCATCCCCTAGAAGATCTTTTTGCCCATGCAAGACAACCCAAGACTCTGAAGTGTGTCACAATAGGTTTTCTGTTGCACCATGCCTCGAAAGGAGTCTTTCCATCTAAGGTTGGATGAGAAGAACGATTAAGAATGTGAGTGGCACTTGAGATTGCTTCGACTTCTAATGATGGATCTATAGACTTGGCATGAATCATGCAACTTTCCATAGACTTAAGAGTTTGAATCCTGAAAGCTACAACATTTGTCTTATGCAGACTGAATGTTGAAGGAGTCTAAAGATCAATGCCCTCATGTCTACAAAAGTCCCAAAGTCTTCTATTCACATCCATGTTTCCATTCTCCATTCGGAGTACTTTGATGGCCTTTCTGGATTTCTGTTCTACATGAACCTTGAAGTTTAGAAATGTGTCCAATGCTTCATTCTTGTTATGAAGAAAATAGACCCAAGTGAACCTTGAAAAGTCATCAACTAAGGTAAGTATGTAGCGACCTTGGCGGAATGCAAAAGGACCTGCTAATACCATGTGAACCATTTGTAGAACACTTGTTGCTCTAGAAGACTTCCCTCTTTGTAACTTCCCCTCTGGATGCATATCCACTGAATCTGTTGAATATTTACCCTTAGAAAAGTTGATTTGAGGTAGACCTTTCACCATGTGGTATGTGCAAAGTTGCTAAAGATAGCGGTAGTCAAGATGACCATACCGCTCATACCATAATTACATGTTTGAATGTGATTGAGATAACAAGGCTTTTGAAGGAGACTTTCGTACAAAATGCGAGAAAGAGTACAACCTCTTGTTATCATTCACTTTCCCCACTGCAACCAAGGAATCATCTTTAAGACTATGCACTTGAATTGAGTTAGGAAGGAACTCAACTCTATGTCCATCTCCAAAGTGAGTGACTTGGTAGATTGAAAGGATATTTGAACTTAGGTTTGGAATATAGAGAACTTCTTGAAACTCTCCATTTTCCATTTCCACATTTCATTTTCCTTCAACTTCCATTTTTCTATCATTCGCCATGAAGATGTGCAGTACCCTTGAGCGATTCAATGAAGAAAAATCCTCCTTTGAAGAACCCATATGATATGAGGCACCTGAGTCAAATATCCATTCCTTTGAAGAGTTTGCATTAGCCATGAGTGCTTGCCCTTTGCCCTTTGAATCTGAAGATGACCCTTTGTCCTTATAAGAATTAGGCAATGGAACATTATGTTTCTTCATGATGTTGGTTAATTCATCAATCTATTTGATATAACACTCATGCTCTTCATGACCCATTTTCTTGCAATAAGCACATTTCTTCTTCTCCTTATTGTTGTCCCCTTTCTTGTTGGAATTCGAGGACTTGCCTTGTTGATTGGATTGAGGTGTTGTCTTTTCTACATCCTCTAATTTTCTTTTCCATTTCTTCTTACCCTTTCCTTTATTTGAAGATTGTCTAGCTGAATTTTGAGAACCCTCATTGGCCACCAATGCTTTGGACTGAGGTGATTTGAGAATCCCCATTGTTTTCAACTTCTTTTCTTCATCATCCAATAGTTTTTCATATTCGTCAAAAGTGACTTTCTTGTAGGCAGACCCTAAGGTAGTCTTAGAGGTGTTAAAAGAAGATACAAATGTGGAATATTCCCATGGTAGCTTGTTATGTATGAGATAGATTAGTCTATCATCTTTTATAGAACTCCCAAAATCAGTAAGCTTTGTCCTTAATTCATTCACCTTGACGATGAAGTCATGTATGGAGTCATATGACTTAGGATCTAAGGTAACAAGTTCATCTTCTATTTTGAACACATCCTCTTCAGACACTTTACCATAAAGGCTTTCAAGGGTATCCCAAGCTTCCTTGGATGTAGTACATTTCTTGATTTGATACATGATTTTATCATCTACCCCCAAACATATATCACCTAGGGCTTTCCTATCCATGGCTATTTAATCTAAAATTTCACTTGTTGATACATTACTACCTGCTAGTTTAGGAAGAGTACCATCTACATATTGTGAAACTCCATTATGCATTAAGTAATACAACATTTTGATTGACCACAAAGCATAGTTATGAGGAGTTGATTTAGGAAACTTAGCCCATAATGTAGAAAATGAAAGAAAAGTGCAGAAAAGAGAGAACACAACACCAAGAACACCCCCCCTTTTCACTAAATCAAGAAAACCCCCCAAAATAGATGCTTTGGGCATTTTATCAATAGTGCAATTACAATGGGCCACTTGCCAATTTTAGCCTTCGTGGACATCTAATTTTTCTTGTTACAACCTTTTGATGGAGTACAAATCTGGAACTTTACAATGTGCTACAATACTAAAGCATTACAAAGCAAAGAAAGGCCCTATGCTGAAAGTGACAATTTTGTCCACACAACACTACAATCTGATGCTAGATCGAGAAAGTAGACAAAAAAAATGCACTTTCAAAAAAAATGAAACCTATTTTTGACTCCAAATGTGGCCATACAGAGTATTTGAAGTTGCAAAATGCAAGATTATCTAGTACAATCACCAAAAAATGCAATTTTTGAACTATCCGTGCACCAAAACTAGAAAATAGCTACACCACTAAAATATTTAGGAAATTTTACCCAATTAAAAAAAAATTGCACCTGATTTGGAGTCCAGAAGTGCGAGTTATTGCCTCTTGAAGTCGGACTGCAAAAACCAAAATCAATTTGGTGAGGGGTTGCACCAGCAAAATATAGGGTTAAATTTGATGGTCATATGGCCATCACTGTAGTTGAGAAATGGCCTATGTGACATCTAGATGAGCATCAATTTTAAGCTCATAAAATGATGATGTTAGCAAAAAAAAGACCCACTAGATGGCAGCTGACGTGGCCTGCCGCACTATACAGATCGGTACAAAAAATTTGATGTGTCTTGATGACATGGCTTACAGATGGGCTGATGGGTCTGACTAACATGTGCAGATGAGTCACCTACATTGACTGTGTAGGACAGGGTCTACGTGTCTGTTTGCGTGGTAGGACAGTCAATGTTGACTGTGCACTTTCCTCGACGGGCAAATAACAAAGTGTCATGTGGCACTGGGCACAGATTTGCTAGAGTTTAAACTCGTGATGCTAAGAATCCACCTTTTCCACTACCAGGGACTTTAAATTTTTCTAAGACTTGGACTATTAGTCCCACATGCATGGGAGCGGCAAAGGATACATAATTTTTATTAAACTAGCCGTAGAGCGAATATAAACAACACGCTCGCAGTGGTGACATGATCTGCCATAGGGGAATACGATGGTGCCAGTATTGAGTTTCACCGTGCTGAGTATGTTGATTGGGGTCCATCACTAGTTATTGTGTGCTCATCGATGATGGAAATTATTGGCCACGTGTTGTGTGTGTAGTACGGCTCTTATTCTGCCACTGCGCGAGAATAATGTATTATGCTCATCGAATAAAATAATCATCCCTGCAAAAATAATCTACCAAAAAAATAATAGAGCCGAGTCGAGGTTTGACTGCCCAGTCGACAAAAAAACTTTTTGTGCCTGTGCTAATCCAAAAATACAAAAAATTTAATAGATCCAAAAATGCAAATCAAATCAAAGAAAACAATCATACCCAATTGCAAATCGGGGCCTTTAGGTGTTGGCTTGCAAAAAAAATTTGCCTCTGAATCAACTTTCACCCAATATAGGTGAGTTTATAGTCGATCTTCATCGAATCGACACTCCAAATGCAATGGAGAGGTCAGATCTGGCTATAGACACTCCCAATTTCTATGGATCCTCTAGATTGGTGTCAAGGTGCTAAAGCATGAACTGTCTCGAATGGCTACGTGATGAGAATCCTCCTTTGCTCTGATACCATGTAAGAATTTGGCTTAGTCCAGAATTCACCCAAGAACTAAAGGACTCAACACAAGCACACAGTAGACCAAAATAGATAGGGTATGATCAGAATGATGATATTCATTCAATAATTAGATACAAGAGTACACTAGGAGTGCCTAAATATAAAGGCCTCAGGAGAGCTTCTAGAATACATAGAAGTTAGCATCATGATATGTCATACAACTAGGTACATGTCCACCAGATATGGATTATCCTCCATTAAGCACGAGATTAAGTGTGATGATGTGAGGATAAGCCTACAATGGTGTAGCACACAAATTAGTGGAGTAGACACCATGTGCATAATTAGAGTTACATAACTCAATGAGAGTTCACAAAATCCTAAGTGTCTCACCTAAAATAATAATAAAATAATGCAAAATAATTAAATAATGCATTAACCTAAGTAAAAATTAAGTAAGTGTAATAAGTAAATACTTATTTACACCAACACTTCACATAATTCAAGAAAGAAAAATAGTTAGCTTAGATTTGTCAAATCTTCAATTTAACATTGTTTTTTTTTGTCACTAGGCATCTATATTGTTCTATTACTCGACCAAAACTAGTTCAATTTGAATACACTAAAATTTACTGATGTTCAACACCAAGTAAACTTTACTCAACATATACTAGAAATCACTTAGCTTGCACTATATTTTATCTGTGCTCAAGACCTCTTGATTTTCACTTGGCTTCTACTGATTTTTGCTTAGCTCACACTAACTACTCGGCAAGGCTTGGTAGACACTTTTCCTACTTGATTTTCTTTGAGTCTTGACTAATCTTTCATTTAGGACTTTAAGTAGATAAATAATACACTATAGTAGCAATTTATTACTTGGTCTTAGTACTTCTTTTGCATACCAAATAACTCAGCCTTTTTGTAGGTGCTATTGTTATCTCCTCTTTTCAAATTCTCTTCATCAATCAACTAAATAATAGCTTTAAACCAAAACGAAATTGTCTCGCTAGTAGGTAGCAAGTTTGACATCATGTTCACAAAATTATGATTGTTCTATTATAGGTTGTTCACTTCAAAAAAGTCTTATATCAATAATCTCCCTCTTTGGCATTCATGGAATACCAATACCAAAATAGTAAATAATAGCTTTGAAATTTCTCCCTCTATCTCTATATGTCCTTCCTCTATATAGGGTAATGTGAGGTTTTTCAATCTCATTCAATGTATCTCTCTTATATCTTCCTTATCAGATTATTTTCTCTATCTCTCTCTTTGGAGTATCTCTCCTTTCTGATATTTATAGGTACTTTTCTCTACTTATGCCAAAGACTTGTGATCTCTGTATGTAGATATAATCAATTCAATTTCTTCCTCTATCACCTTGCATGTGATTATAAGTCTTCTAGTTGAGTTCCTTGATTATTTTAGGTAGCTCCTAAAGTAAGATCCACTGCATCAACTTGTAAGATACAACATCTAGCTCAGTTGATGCAGGCCACTAATCATGTTTATTAAGTAGTTTTGTATAGGGGTATCGCCCCTATTTTACCTCTAAGATATTCATGTGCATCTTGAGGTAAATACTTTTTTAATATATTAGCTATCTATTCTTTTGTATTCACATATTCCATCCTCACTTCTTTGTCTTGAACCAACTCTCTCAAGTAATGATACTTCATTGAAATGTTATTATTCTTTGTGTGCATCACAAGGTTCTTTGATATGTTTATAGAACTTGTATTATCACAATAAAGTACCATAGGTTCAGTGATTTCCTCCTTCATACCTTTGAGTAGCTATTTGATTCATACCACATTTATACAATTTATTGTAGTAGCCACATATTTGTCTTCATCAATAGATTTAGATATACAACTTTTTTTCGTACTAGTCCAGGTGACCAATCTCTTTCCCAAGAAAAATGCTCCATTTCTTTCACATTTTTTGCTATCAATGTTTCCAACCCAATCAGCATCTTTATAGGCTCTTAACTAAAAAATTTCATTTTTCTTGTAGTATAGACCATAGTCTTATGTTTGTTTCACATATCTCATAATTATTTTAACAACATTCAAATGGTTCTCCTTAGGATTTGTAGAAAATATTACAACAATCCCAATAGCTAATGCAATGTTAGGTCTACTATGTACTACATATTGCAACTTCCCAATCATGTAGATATGTACAATATTTGATTCACATCAATAGAATCATCATTCTTTGATAGTTTGTGTCATATCACCATAAGAGTGCTAATTGGGTTTGAATCCTCTAATCCAAAAGTTTTCAATATTTCACCTAATATACTTGCAAACCAACAAAGAGCTTGATCTCTCTAAACATAGACATCTCAAATTATTTCTTCATTTTATTTGCAAATACCTTACATGATGCATCTTGACCTCCAAATATGATATCATCAACAAAAAATTCAACTAACAAAATACCTTTACCTCCTTTTTTCTTCAAGTACAAATTGTTGTTATCATAAGTCATCTCAAAATCAATCTTCATAAGATAATTGTGAAGCCTTTCATACCATACCCTTGGGACTTGATTTAAACTATATAAAACTTTGTGATGTCTACAAACCATGTGTTCTTATTTCTTGAATAAAAAAATCATTCAGGTTGTTCTATGTAAACCTCTTCTACTAATATACCATTCAAAAATTCTAACTTTGCATCCATTTGATAAACTTATAAACCTTTTTATGTAGAGTAAGCAAGTAGAGTTATTACTCCTTCCAATCTTCCAACTGGGGAAAATGTTTCTCCATCGTCAATCCCTTCTTCTTGTGCATGTACCCATTGCAAACTAATCTTGTCTTATTTCTTGTGACTTCAGCATTCTCATCTAACTTGTTTTTATACACCCACTTGGTTCCAATCACATTATTGTCCTCTGGTCTAGGTGCTAGAGTCCATGTTTTGTTCTTCTCAATCTGATCAATCTCTTCTTTTATGCCTTTACTCCAATATTCATTCTCCAAGGAATATTTCACTATCTTAGGCTCATGCATGCTTACTTCTCACCCTATTCCTTATCATTGGTGTAGCTTCTTTGTCACCAATAATTTGTTCAATGGGGTGAGGCCCCTTGACATACTTTGACAATATGGGTTATGCTCTTCCATCTTCAATGGGTTTGTCAACTTATGAATCACTATGTACTTCTCTATCAAGTAGATTGGCATTCCTTTTATGCACACTTATCTCTAAAGCAGAATGTACATCAGCTTCTATCTGCAACTTGACTCCTGAAGGAAACTCAGTTCCTGAATGCAACTAGAAATTCATTGTATGTGACTCAATAGTCATTGAAAATTGTTGTTTATTTCCAACTTGGTTCACAACATCTTCATCAGCAGGCATACCTTCATAAATTTTTATAAATGAATTTTACTCTTCAGGTTTTTTTGAATAGGTTCAACTTCATGTAGCTATGTGTATTCATCAAACTTCACATTTTCACTTTCCATGACTTTGTTAGAGTTAGTATTCAAACACTTATAAGCTTTACTTCTTGTGGAATAGCCAAGGAATATACCTTCTTCATTTTTAGCATCTAATTTACCATTCCTAAAATCATTAAGAATGCAACACTTGCTTCCAAATGCCTTAAAATATTTTAAATTGGGTGAGTATCCATACCATAATTCAAAAGGTGTTGAATGAGCACCCTTCTTAACTTGTACAAAGTTCAAGGTATATATTGTTGTACTTATATCTTCTCTCTAGTATTTCAAAGCAACATTTTTCTCCGCATTAGTGTTCTAGCACAATCCATTAGATATATGTTCCTCCTTTCAACAATCCCATCTTGTGGAGGGGTCCTAGGTGTAAATTTTTTTCTCTTCATTCCTCTATCATTACACACCATTCAAACTCATTTAATGTAAATTCTTCACCTTTGTTAGATCTCAAACATTTCAATATTTTTCCTATCTCCTTTTCAACTCTAGCTAAGTACAACTTCAATATTTGGAAAACATCATATTTCTATTTCAGAAACATAACTATCATCATCCTAGAATAAACATCAACAAATAGGATAATGAACTTGTCAAATTTGTAGCTTTGCACATCAATTGGTTTACACAAATCAGTATGAACTAATTCCAACATTTTTTAAAGGTGTGAATCTTACTTTTAAAACTAGATTTTTTCATCTTTTCTAACTAACATTGTTTGAAATCTTTATTGTTGAGTTTCTTTAGCTTAAGCAACCTCTAACTCTTTTAATGATACCGATATTGATTAAGTGATCAGAGTTAACATGACATAACCTCTTGTGCCATAGCCACAAATCATTGAATTTTACATCAAGACAAGTAGCATCATTCATGTCAAGATAAAATAGACAGCCTCTAGTTTGATCACCTTTTTAAATTAGTTTCCCATTAGATCTTTTCTATCTTGTTCTCAAACTCAACTTTGTAACCTAAACTATTTAGTTGCGACACACTGAAAAAAGTTATAGTTAAGTCCTTCTAGATAATAATCATTGTCACACACAATATTCTCTATGAGTTTGATTAATCATTTGCCTTTTATTAGATAGGGTGCATCAATCCAAACCTTGCACTATTTCCATCATAATAATCAAGGGTAATGAACTTACTTTTATCTCCAGTCATGTGATGTGAACACCAACAATAAATCATCCATTTGTCACTCTTGTTCGCATAAGATACTAGTATAGTTTCCTCATGCTCATTAGAATCATCCTTCATTGCAACATACATCACTTCATCATCATGGTTGTTAGATCCATCTTTGGTTTCCTCCTCAACAATGTAGCAAGACTTCTTTCATGTACCTTTGTAATCTTTGTTAACTTGTTCTCTTTTGCTTTTATATTTTTCTCCACTTATATTCTTCTTCTTCTTTGGACATGTAGCAGTAATATGACCAACCTCATTCCAATTAACGCACATAATATGCAGCTTACCATTGAATTTTTATTTTCCTCTATCGAATCTCCTTGTCAGCAATGCTTCAAGTTGTGCTACATCCTCCTCATCTATATCACTATCACTAGAAACATATTTTACCTTTTCTTTTTCTTTTTAGGTTCTTCTAATGATGGTTTAGCTTTGAAAGAAGATTTAACATTTTATTTTTGAAATTATCAAAATTAGATTGTTCAAAGGCAATGAGCCTACCTGCCAAACCTTCAAGGGACATATTAGTAGCAGGTATACATCTTAGTTCTTGTATGGCAGGAACTCTAATAGCATAGATAGGTAGTAGTGTTCTTAGTACTTTTCTAATTATAGTATCATCACCAATGATACCATTAGCTCCTCTAATAGCATTAATAACATCTTTTATTCTAGAGTAATATTGAACAATATTCTCACCTTCTTTTATGCTCATGTCATCGAACTTCCCTCTTAGACTTTCAGATTTGGCTCTCCAAACATTTTTGTCTCCTCCATAAATTATGTGTAAAGTATCCCACATCTTCTTTGTAGTGTCACAATCCTTGATGTCATCGAACTTAGAGTAACTTAGGATAGAGGCAATCTCCAACATTGCATGATTGTGTTCTTTCTTCATTTTTAGATCATCAGCTAGTTAGGGCTCCAATACCTAATCAACATACTTAGTGGTGATGGTAGATTGTGCATGGTCTTCAAGACGTACAGGTGTATCTTCATCAAGATATTCCATGTACTAAATTTGTCTTTGTTAAGCTTGGGTACCTCTCTCTTATACATCACCGATCTTTCACTTCTAGTACTTTCATTCTAATTCTCTCAAGCACTATGGCTCTGATACCAATTGTTGGAATTCTTTAGAATAACTAAGAGGGAGGTGAATCAGTTATCCAAGGTCTAGATGTAAAAATAAAACTTTTCAATTCTTAGTAGATTCATATCCATAAAACTCCAACATGCATGCATGAATTAGATCATATACAATACTTAAACTTTGTAGGTTACTATCCTAGGTCAAAACAACTTTGCACAAATGTAAACATGAAACACCAAAAGAACATTCAAAAAATTTTACACAAGGATTTTATGTGGAAACCCAATTTGTAAAAAATCACCAATAACATTCTACTAATTCTCACTCTTCTAAAGTGACTCCCTCTAAAAGACCAACCCTATTAAAGTTTACAATACACAGTATTAAATATGATTTGATTAAATGATTTCAATCACCCTATTAGAAGTGGGCCTTGTTAGAGGAATTTAGACCATTCTATTTGAATGTCACCTAGTTAAAGGATTTATAAATGGTTTTTAGGTCAAAATTAATCCAAAGGATTTTATCCACACTGGTATAGTTATTAGAAAGTAACAGTAGGACTTGATCTGATAAAAACTTACAGCTCAATTACCAATTATATATCTTTCTTTCAATGCTCCATTCTGCTTGGCATTCATAATCTCCATCTCTAATATCTTGTCCACCCTTCAAGCATTCATACTCTTAAGCCTTCTTTCTTTGCATGTTAACTACAATCACCTCTATTCAGCCACTGAATGAAGAAATATACTAGACTCCTATTCTTCCTTAGGTTCTTGCACATGACAACCTTTTCTTCTGACTAGCTATCTATATTTTTCTGCTTAACCATAATTTTCCATTTTAGGATGAGGCAGGATTAGGTAGGATTCACATAATTCAAGAAAACAAAATCGTCAGCTTAGATTCATTAAAGACCACTACTATTCTATGGCCTCAATGATAATATACCTCCCAGGGGGTGGCTGGGGCAACAATAGGGGATAGTTGGCACCTTACTAGAACTATTATAGAGGGTTGGTTGTCCAACAACCCAACTTTCTTTACTCCACCATCTCTCCTCTTGAGATCTAGCCCCTTGTCTATATAGAATTGTAGGGCTACCCTGCTACTTGATAGCCCATATAATTGTAGGGTGAGGTGAGTAGTACCATATAATTTTAGGCCCATAGGGGTGTAACTTGCTTCCCCACCCCTATTGGCACAATAGTGGGGGGTACGGGTGCAACTTCAATTTAACAGTGTTTGTTACCACTTAGTATATATACAGTTTTATCACTTAGCCAACACTAGTTCACTTGATAAAAACTAAATTTTACTGATGCTCAACACCAACTAAACTTTACTTGGCATACACTAACACTCACTTAGCTTGCACTATTTTTCATCTTTTTTCGACACCTCTTCATTTTCACTTGACTTCCACTAATTTTCACTCAGCTTGCATTGATGTCTCAGCAAGGCTTGGTAGACACTTTTCTTACCTGATAGTCTTGCAATATTAACTTGAGTAATTTTTCATTTCAAACTTTAATTAGATAAAAAATATACTATAGCATCAATGTCTTACCTAGTCTAAGTGTTTCTTTTACATACCAAATAAATCAAACTTTCTCTAGGTGCTATTTTTATCTCCTCTTTTAAAATTCTCTTCATCAATAAACTAAATGATAGCTTTTAGACCAAAAAGAAATTGTCTCACCAGTAGGTAGCAAGTCTGACATCATTGAAAAAATAATGATCATTCCATTATAGGTTCTTCACTTCAAAACAATCTTATATCAAAAACTACATCTACCCGTGTACTAAGTACACTCTTGGGCTTTGCTAAAAAGTAGATTTTGTATACAATTTTCATTGTCAAAAATATCATTTGAAGTTTAGGAATCTCATCAATGGCCAATGTTTTCTCTTCCTTCCTTTCTTTGGTCAGCATTGCAAATTCACCAAGTGTGACCTTCCATGTGTTTATCACTTCTCTTGCTCCATTGAGTCATGATACCTTAAGGATAATTTTGTTTGTAATATCATTGGACCTATCAAGCCATATATATTTTCCATATGTACTCTACTCAATACTAGTCTCACCTAGTCCTTACAAATGAAATTAAGGATTTTTATTATGTCGTACAATGTTGTATTCATTAGGTTCTTCCATTCTTTCTTCAATATACTATCTTCAAGGAATGTAGAGAATACCTCATACACCATGCCTTTTCCCATCTCTACAATATTTTTCTTCAGTTTTGCACTAATGTCTTCAAAAAATAGAATGTCTCTAGACAATAAGGATAGCATTGCTGCCTATTTTGTTGCACCTCCCTTAAGTGAGGCAACCACATATTCTAGTTCTAATAGTTCTTCATTATTTACAAGCTCAATATTTTCTACCATGATGCTCTTTGTGTTTTCCTAAAATTTCTTAGTTCTTTCTCCTTAGATTTTGTGCTCAAAAGTGTTAAAAAAAATTTCATGGGAAATATGATGCACCATAGATTCACTAGGTTTACCCAAATTTTTCTCAACTCAATAATTGGAGTTTGAAAATTAATTAATCAAGCCCTTCTTAACCTATTTATACCTTCTAATGAGCTATCACTAGGTTAATGTTAATGAGAAATGGTAAACATGATGCTTACCTAGCTATCCTTTTGTAATTAAAATGGTGTAGGAGCACATCTATGACAAGAAGTCTAGTGGCAACAAGAAGATAGAATGCAACATTATTTATGCAAAATTATATTATGATAGGAAGTTTGGTGGTGATAGGAAGACAACCCGCAATATTACAAAAATGTAGGGGCACAAAGAAAATATTAGAAAGTTTTGAGTTTAAAATATAAAATTTGAAATGTTTGTGTGTGTGAGAGTTTAGAGTTTTATGTTTTAAAATAAATGTCATTTTTTCATGTGGTGGAAATTTTTGGGTGGCATTCTTATAAGCCTACCCAACATTATCCACTTAGGACATAGTATGGTTTAATTTTAGTTCGTTTTGGGTGTGTTAAAGTATTCTAATTTTTTAAAATGTTTTATGGGAAAAACCAGAAGGAAGAAAATGATGAATATTCCTAAAGCATCATGTTTAAACATTCAAAATGTAAGTGCCAAAAGAAAGCTATGATGGTTTCTTGGGAGTTACATTAGAAGGTTTTTTAAAAAGAGAAAGAGTGCATATTGTAAGAGAGATTTGTTTGGGAGAAAGTGAATAGAATGAAGTCCTTGAGTTTTCCTATAATTTTCTTGAGTTTTAGTGTTATATGGTTTTGATTGTTTAGTATTCTACATTCATCTTTCTATTTGTATTTAGATCATCATTTTTGAAGAAATCTGAAAAATCAGATCTTAATAGTTTAGTATTTTCTTATTTTTTCATCTCATATTAGCCGGATCTCTCTCTGTTGTTTTGAAAGTGGTCTTTGCATGGGGGTTTTCTAAAATTCCTCCAATGGTATTTGTTTTCCATTGGAGGATACTCTTTAATTTTATGCATTTATTTTTTTATGCATTGTTTCCTCATATCATGTTACAAGAAAGCCCAGTTGTAATGCAGATTTGAATGGGCAACATCTTCATTTGTTGATCCTTATTTCATTAAATTTATATGCATTTTCTTAAATATGCATTCATGCATGTAAAGCTTGAAGTTTTGTATTTAATTTTCAAAGGTTTTTAAAATCCCACTTCATCATTTTTGGTATTAGAGCCTAGCAAAAGATCTGGATAGGGAAAGGTGATTTGGTAATTGATTTTGAAGTTATATGGGGTTCCATGCATGAAAGAATCAAATCACATATTTTCCTATGAATGTTGAAGGAGAAGATATCAAAATGAGTCTTGGATTGATTTGTTCCTAAATTACTTAGATGAATCAAAGGAAGTAAATCACTATCATTTGAAAGAGAAATATCTGAAGTTGAAACTATTGCATGCATATCAACATTCCTTAAATCTGAAGCTTCTTGATTTTGTGCAGTGCAATGGAAAGCATTTCCTTGTTTTTTAATGAATTGTTTCATTGTTATGCATGAGATATTTTTGGAAATATTATTGAATATAATCTCATTCGATTCAATTTTGATTAATTTTCATTTAGAAATGAGCAAGTTATGCACAATTCTGTGGAGCTAGTTTGTTCAGATTTTAGATTTATAGTCCAAAGAAAATAATTAATAGTCACATATAGTTTCATAGAAACCTAAAATTGGTGGGAGAATAGTTCATTATGTTTTGAACAACTTTCATTGTTTTCATAAAAATTTATCTCATGATTTGAGGGGACAAACAAATCCATTTCTAAAAACTATCCTATTTATTATCACTATTGCTACAGGAAGGTAGCAATTTGGAAAGTCTTTTCTTCGTTGATTTTCATGGTATTAGGAAGGAATGTGTTTACCATTTGGAAATAAATTTCCAACTCTAAAATCAGTAGCATCAAGTTGGACAATTTGTTATGGTCATGGTTAAAGTATGGTTAGTTCTATTTAGTTGAGGGGGTAAGTGTTTGACAAAATTCCTATCGATGTGAAGACATAATTATCACTACTTGAAGGAAATGGGTGAAAGAACAAGACTGAATTTTTTTTGTGAAAACAAGGTTTGTTCTATTTAAATTTCCTATGTTGTTGAAGCATTATATGTTCCTGTTGTAGTAGAAATACAATAGAAAATTAAAGTATTTTTTTACTACAAAAATAAGGGAAGAGATTTTTCTTTATACATGGTGTGTCATATTTCAGCAGTAGAATGGGAAGTAAATGAACATAGGTTTGATTTTTGATAGAAAATTAAAGATCAAGTAGATTATAGCTTGTGAGAAGAAGATCAGTTCTCTTTTTGTGAAGCAATTGTTTGTCCTATAGTAGAGTTTTAAGTAAAATTCATAATAGAGTATGTTTATGTTGTATGTTCATGTAGTAGATTATGTTACTATAGAAGTATAAAGTGTGAAAATTGTGAAGGTTTCTAAATTGATGAGTGGGAGCCTTTGAAGCAACCCTTTGAGTTGAGTATATCCATGAAAGGTTTCTAGAGTGTGGCTATGCATCGTAATGGAAGAAGAAGAAGAAGCAGAAAGACAAAGCTACAACCAAATATATTCTATATTCTAAACAAAGTGTAAATGCAAAAACAAGGTATGAAAAGTTGTAGTTGACAGTGGTTACTTTGAAAAAATAATATTAGTAGAAATGGTTGAGAAATTGAATCTTCCAAGAGTACCTCATGATTTATCTTATAGAACATATGGGTTAGGAGATGAATAGTGGATTGATGTGTTTGAAAAATCATATGTTTCTCTTAATATTAGACCATATTTTGATACAATTGAATGTCATATCATGCCTTTAAATGATTTCTACTTGATTTTGGGAAGAGCATGGCAATATGATAGGTCAATTATATATGATTATAGAGAGAAAACATATACCATCAACAAGGATGGAAAGAAGATGGTGTTGTTTCCATTGAAAGATGATGAAACATGGAAGGAATCATGAAGTCTAGGCCTTATTGATAGGATAGCATTTCCAATAAATTATGAAATTAAAGTGAAAGTGAAAGAAGTTTTGGTAGAGGATAATGAAACTATGGAGAAGGTAGCCAAACAGAGTATAGATGTATGTGTAGCTAGGATAGAACTATCAATAATGATAGATGTAAGTTGTCCTTTGGAAGGGCAAGAATACAAAATACAAGAAGAACTTAAATTGCAGCAAGAAGAAGTGCAACCAATAAATATTGATGAGAGAAGTAAAGAGGCAAGTCCTATGGGATTTGAGTGTGATAAAGTTATGGTTGGAACAATAATGTGTCCTTTGAAAATAGAGATGAGTATAATGCTAGAAGGTACTCCTATGAACAAGACTTTGAAGGAAAATGGTGAAGCCTTAAATATGCATGGTGAAGTGAAATGCCAAGAGGAATGGCATAAGGACAAAGATAAAGAATGTGTAGTAGTAAGTCATGAAAAAGAATATAATTTATGGGAAGAGTTTGTAGTCATCATGTGAGAATGGCAAAGGTATGGTGATAGTATGGAGACTCAGCATGAAGAAGCTTCCAAAGAAAAGATATCTAATGATATTATGGAAAAAGAAGAGGAGGCTGAATATGTTTATGACAAGGTAACAAATTATTTTTGGGACAAAATTCAGAATAAAATTTTAAGTGTATGCAATAATAATAAAAATTCAAAATGTGATGAAGTTACATGTGTATGTACCAACCATACAAATTCAAAATATGATGAAGTGGATGCATAGTGAGCAACAAATTATTTTTATGGATGACAAACCAAAGGTAAAGATAAAGGAGAAAGAGAAAATTCAATAAATATAAGTTCAAGGAAGGCCAAGTACAAACCAAAAGTCAAGCTAACGGGATCCCTATGTTTTTCTAATGCTTTGTTTTGTAGGTGCTTCCAAGGGATTTTGAAACTTTTGAAATTCTAGAGTTTGGTGCGGGAGCGCGTCTACGAGAGGAAGTCTAGTGGCGACATGAAGATAGCATGCAACATTATTTATACATAATTATATTGTGACAAGAATCCTAGTGGTGATAGGAAGACAGCCTAAAATATTACAAAAAATGCAAGGGCACAAAGAAAATATCAGAAATTTTTGTTTAAAATTTGAAATTTCAAATGTTTGTATGTGTGTGTGTGAGTTTAGAGTTTTATGTTTTAAAATAAATATGCTTTTTCCATGTGGTGGAAATTTTTAGGTGGAATTCTTATAATCCTACCCAACATTATCCACTTAGGACTTAATATGATTTTATTTTAGTTTTCTTTTGGTGTGCTAAAGGTTTCTAATTTTTGAAAATGTTTTGTGGGAAAAATCAAAAGGGAGAAAATGATGAATATTCCTAAAGCATCATGTGTAGACATTCAAAATGTAACTACCACAAGAAAGCTATGATGGTTTCTTGGGAGTTACATTAGAAGGTTTTTCAAAAAGAGAAAGAGTGCATATTGTAAGAGAGATTTTTTGGGAGAGAGATTTTTCGGAGAGATTTCTTTGGGAAAAAGTGAATAGAATGAAGTCCTTGAGTTTTCCTATAATTTTCTTCAGTCTTAGTGTTAAATGATTGTGATTGTGTAGTATTCTACATGCATCTTTTTGTTTGTATTTAGATCATCATTTTTGAAAAAATCTAAAAATCAGATCTTAATAGTTTAGTATTTTCTTATTTTTCATTTCATATCAGTCGAATCTCTCTATTGTTTTGAGAGTGGTCTTTACATGGGGGTTTTCTAAAGTTCCTCGAATGGTCTTTTTCGGCCATTGGATGATCCGCTATAATTTCATGCATTTATTTTTTTATGCATTATTGTCTCATATCATGTTACAGGAAAGCTCAATTGTAATGTAGATTTGAATGTGCAACATCTTCATGTGTTGATGCTCATTTCATTAAATTTCTATGCAATTGGTGAAATATGCATTCATGCATGTAAAGCATGAAGTTGTGTATTTGATTTTCAAAAGGTTTTAAAATCCCTCTGTATCATTCTTAACCTATTTATATCTTATAATGAGCTATCACTAGGTTAGTGTTAATGAGAAATGGTTAACATGATGCTTACTTACCTATCCTTTTGTAATTAATATGAATAACCCTTCGAACAATGGTCAAAATCTCAACTTTTTTCTTTCATGATAAAGGATCATCGTGCTTGTTTCATACAAGCTTATATCTATTTTTAATTGGGAATCTGTGTATGGTATGTGCTTTATCATTTAACCCCTTTTACACTGAGATTAGCTTAGTTTATTGCAAAACTCTCACGATCAACAAATGAGATTCTTACTTCTTCAAACTTAACTTCTTTTATTTTATTTTCTTTCTTTGGCCATATGTTGTCAAATTCCTTTTTGAATTCCTCCTTTTCCACTATCTTATTCTTTGCTTTTTTTTCCAAGATGTTCGCTTGGGATACTTTTATTTATCTACAATATTTAGCAAGATGACCTATCTTGTTGTTATAGTAATAGGTTATGCATGTTCCTCTCCATTCTGCTAAATGGTTCCTTTGACTAGTTCCTTTTTGGAAGTGATTATCTGCATGTCCTTTTTTCTCACAAGTTAAACATGTAGGTGTGTTGATTTTTTATTCTAGCCTAGATTAGAGGTTCTCTAAGACTATTGATTTTTTCATTCTTTTGATTAGCATACATCTTCCATCTGTCTATCCTTGTTATAGTAGTAATAGTACCCATTTAATATATTCTCATTAGAATAAGATGTGCATTCTTGGGATGAGTGATCATACTAGTGGCATTTTTATAGTAACCATAGAAATCATATTTTGCACTAGGTGCAATCTTTTTATGCAAACATAGATTTGAGGTGTGAGCTACATTACCAAAATAATGAAAAGTTGATTTCTTCAAATATTTACCTATAGAAAATATTTTTCCTTTTCCTTGTTTGGTCTAGTTTGTTCTCTCAAATGTCTCATTACTTTAATTCTTACTTTCTCCTTCATAGCCAAGATCAATTGTGCTCTTTCTCTTCCTTTAATATTTTTGTTTCTCATCTATCCTCCCAAAGCCATCATTAAACTTCCACAACTTATCATTCATCTCATTGGTGTTTCTTAGATTCTCAATTAGTCTTTTTATTTTCTTGTAATTTGTTTTAGTGTTCTTCTTGTCTTCTCTTTTTGCTTCTATGGCCTCACTTAGTACTTTTTCTACTTTTTCTAGTGTATATGCAACATCAATTTTCCCTTGTTGTGCTTGACTCACTCTCTCTTATGCTTCTACTAGTTTTTTCCTTGTTTTTGCAACCAAATTTCTTAAATTCTTCTTATTACATATGAGATTAGAGATAGTTTCTTTAGATTCATCTTAGTTTCTCTACTCTCCCATTTTCTCAATGATTTCATGCCTCACACTGAGTTTCTTTATAAGATTCTTTCTTTTTTTATAATGACTCTCTTAGCTTTTCTTTCAAGTCCTCTATAGTGTCTAGATATTCTTCATACAGATTCTTGTTCTTCATGATTGATGTTTGATCTACCCTCAAGTTGTTAGACTTGAAGCTATCACATTGCATAATCTAATACAAATTGTTGGTCCCAATTGGAACTGAGGACTGGGGGGGAAGTAGTACCAACTCTAAAATTGGTTATTCTTCTAACCTCTTGAAGTATACTAACTATAATCCACTTGAGAACCAACATGATTATAAATAAAGTGAGATAGAAACAAGTAAACTCATACAAAAAGGCATTCATTGTTGGAAATGAGAATGGAGTAACTGAGAGGGGGAGGGGGTGAATCAGTTACAACAAAAACATTTCACAGTCCCTTAGATGTCTAAAAGCTTGATCTTAGTTACAAATTACTGAAACTTGATAATGCAGCAAATAATTATTATTATTAAGAACTGATAACCAAAAACAATTCAGCAATCATGAACACTAGAGACACCAGATTTAACGTGGAAACCCAATATGGGAAAAACCACCAATGTAACTAGTTACTGTTTTTCACTCTTCTAAAGTGAGCCCTATTAGGAGCCAACCTTGTTAAAGGTTACAAAACACACTGTTAGGTGTGACCCTGTTAGAGGATTTAATCACCCTGTTAGGAGTGGCCTTGCTAGAGGTCTTTAGAACAATTCAACTGAACTGTCACCTTGTTAGAGGATTTATAGAATGGCTATTAAACCAACTCTGTTAAGAGATTTTGAGTTCACTGTTACAATGGTTAGAAAGCAACAATGAAGTGATCTGATACAATATGAAACTTATCTTTTCTGATTACAGATCTTTGTTATTCTTGACCGAATCCTTACTGATCAAATACAACTTTTCAGCTCCTTCAACGCATCTGATCCTTCATCAGACTTTTCTCAACATTCGCCTTTTCATTTCACACTATAATGCACCTTCATAACTTTTTCACACTTCTTCTTTTGATTTACAACTTGAGTGACCATATATACCTTTTAGATTATCTTAGTCAGCTTGAATCACTGACCAATAATCAAACAAATACAATAGTCGGCTAAAAATAATTAAAATTAAAAACTAACAAATCCCTTTACTGGCCGACCTGCTCAGTTAATACTATTCAGAAAATAATTCTTATGTTAACCGATTGAGCTCGGTTAATACAGCGAACTCCATGACAACCCTTCAATCATCGGGAGAACTCGGTAAGTACTGAGTTTCCATAGATGACCGAGTGAGCTCGGTGGAAACTGTCTTTGCCAAATTGCTTTGTTGATCGAGTGATCTCAGTTAACACCGTCTGCCTCATTTTCTTTGATAGCTGAGTGAGCTTAGTTAACACTTGTCTGCCTTATTTTCTTTGATGACCGAGTAAGCTCAGTTAATACTAACTGCTTCATTTTCTTTGATGATCGAGTGAGCTCGGTTGACACTATCTACCTCATTTTCTTTGATGAACGAGTAAGCCCGGTTAATACTGACTGCTTCATTCTCTTCGATGACTGAGTGAGCTCGGTTGACACTATCTGTCTCATTTTCTTTGATGACCGAGTGAGCTTGGTTGATACTGACTACTTCATTTTCTTTGATGACCGAGTGAGCTCAGTTAGTTGAAACTAATAACTGATATGTGTGACATTAAGGACAACATTATCCAACAATCTCCCTCTTTAGCATTGATGGCAACACAACATGTCATAACAGAATGAAATTTTGAAATAAGTCCAACAAGATAACAAACTTCTCCCTCTTTTAATAGTCTCCCTCTTTTAAGGAACTTCATAGCAGATTTTTCAAATTTCACAAATTTTAGAAGGATATGGCAGTAGATCTCTCCCTCTTTGACAACACATGCCAAAGATAATAGAAGTAAAGTGAATTGCAATGTACCTTTAGTACTGATTCATATGCAATGATTTTTGATTAAACTGCATCAACAGATAGATCTTCAATCTTATATGCATTGATGCATCACTAAAACTTATTTTAGTGAAGTTCAGATAAGGGAATGACCACTAACTTACTTCTAAGATACAAAAATGCATCCTTAGATAAGGGCTTTCTGAATATATCGACATTTTTTTCCTTTGTGTGAACATATTCCAATCTGATCTCCTTGTCTTGCACCAATTCTCTGACAAAATGATATTTGATTGCAATATGTTTGGTCTTGGAATGCATCACTGGATTCTTGGATATGTTGATTGCACTAGTATTGTCACAGAACATAACAACTGGTTCTTTGATTTCCATCTTCATTCCTTGTAATAACTGCTTAAACCAAACAATGTTGGAACAGTTTACTGCTGCAGCAACATACTTTGCCTCTGCTGTAGATTGGGATGTATATTTTTTCTTTTTGCTTGCCCAAGAAACCAATCTCTTTCCAAGAAAGAATGCTCCTCCACTTGTGCTTTTTCTATCATAAAGATTCCCTGCCCAATCAGCATCAGTAAAAACTTTCAAATCCAAATTACCTCCAAATTTGTACCATAGTCCATAATCTTCAGTTCCTTTCAAATATCTCATTATTCTCTTGATTGCCATTAGGTGAGTTTCTCTTGGTTTTGCTGAAAATCTTGCAACAATACCAACTGCAAGAGCAATATCTGGCCTGGTATGAACTACATACTGCAACTTTCCAATCATAGATCTATACGATGTTTGATCTACTTCTTTGGATTCATCATCTTTGGTAAGTTTTAATCCAGTACACATAGGAGTTCCAACAGGTTTATAGTCCTCCATACAAAACTTTTTCAATATCTCTTTGATGTATTTTGATTGAGTAATGAAGATGCCATTCTTATTTTGTTGAATTTGAAGACCAACAAAGAATTTTATTTCACCAAACATAGACATTTCAAATTCCTTGTTCATTTGTTTGAAAATTCTTTGCAAAGATCATCATTCCCTGTGAAAATAGTATCATCTACAAATATTTCTACCAAGACAATCTTATTATCTGGTCCTTCCTTTATATACAAGCTACTATTATCATTAGTTCTTTGAAAACCAATCTGAATAAGATAGTTATGCAATCTTTCATACCATGCTCTAGGGGCTTGTTTCAGACCATACAGTGCCTTGTGTAATTTGCAGACCATGTTCCTTTTATCTGGATCAACAAAACCTTCAGGTTGTTCAACGTAAACCTCTTCATCCAGTATTCCATTGAGGAATGCTGACTTGAGATCCATCTGATAAACTTTGAATCCTTTGTGAGTAGCATATGCAAGTAAGGTTTTGATTCCTTCTAATATTGCAATAGGAGCAAAAGTTTCTCCATAATCTATGCCTTCTTCTTGAGAGTATCCTTTGCATACCAATCTAGCTTTATTTCTGGATGCCTTACCATCTTCAGTCAACTTGTTTCTAAATATCCACTTGGTTCCAATTATATTCTTATCTTTAGGCTTGGGTACAAGAGTCCATGTCTTGTTCTTCTCTATCTGTTCTATTTCCTCATTCATTGCCTCAATCCAACTATCATTTTTCAATGCATCTTTAATACTTCTAGGTTCAAAATCAGCAAGTAAACAAGTATTTTTCAACTTACTTCTTGTCAGGGTTCCTTCAGATTTGTCTCAAATGATCTGATCTAGTGTATGATGTCTTCTGACATATTTAGCTAATATAGGTTCTTTACCTCTTGAATGAGTTTCATTGATATCTGCTTGTGCTTCAATTTCATGTTCAGGCTATTCTGGCTTGGTTGCTTCAGACTCGGTAGCTACTTGCTTGGTAGTGTCTGAATGTTGTTGTGGCTCAGTTTGAACTATTTGCAACTTGGTTACTGAAGACTCAGGAGTTGAGGATTCTTGAGTGAACGGTATACTTGGTATAGTATCTAGTTCAATGTAAACAAATCTCTTGTACTCTTCAGGTATCTTTTTGCTTTCTTCTTCTGATTTGTCTGCAAACTCATCAACTTTCACATGTGCACTTTCTATGACTTTGTGAGTGGATAGATTTAAACATTTATATGCTTTTCTTTTGCAAGAATATCTCAAAAATATTCCTTCATCACCTTTTACATCAAATTTTCCTTTTCTAGATTCTTTCAAAATATAACATTTTCTTCCAAATACTTTCAGATAACTTACATTGGGTTTGTAGCCATACCATAATTCATAGGGAGTCTTGAATGAGTCCTTCTTCAATTGTACACGATTTAAGGTATGAATTGCAGTGTTGATGGCTTCCTTCTAGTATTTGATAGCAATGTCTTTTTCTATCATCAGGGTTCTTGCACAATCCATAATCGATCTATTTCTTCTTTTAGCTATTCCATTTTGTTCTGGAGTTCTTGGTGCTGAAACCTATCTTTTAATACCTCTTTCAATGTAGAAGTTATTGAGTTCATGTGAAATGAATTCACCACATCTGTCTGACCTTAAACATTTCAGCCTTTTCCCTGTTTCTTTTTCTACTCTTGCCAAATACCATTTGAATTTCTCAAATGCTTCTGATTTATTCCTTAGATACATGACAGTCATCATTCTTGAATAGTCATCAACAAAAAGAATGAAAAACTTTTCTCCAGTATAGCTTTCTATTCCAATGGGTCCACATAAATCAGTATGCACAATTCCCAATATATCTTTAGACTGATAGTTTTTACCTTTAAATCTAGTCTTTCCCATTTTACCAATCTAACAATTCTTGCATAGACCAACCTCAGGTTTCTTAATGTTAGGAATGCCTCTTACTTTCTTGAATTTGCTTATTTTTACCAAATTATCAAAATCGACATGACACAACCTTTTATGCCATAACCAACTCTCTTCAATTTGAGCAATAAAACATGAGCATTTACCAAGTTCTAGATAGAACAAAACCTTTAGTTTGGGTGCTAGATCCTATCAGTTTTCCTTTCTCATTCAATAGTCTTGCCTTTCCATGCATGAATTCCACCTTGAATCCAGTATTTAGTAACTGTGCAACACTTAGCAAATTATGTTTGAGACCTTCAACCCAATAGGCATTATTACATATAAGTTCTTTGGATAGACAAATTCTTCCTCTTCCTTTTATGAAACGAGGTTCATTATTACCAAACCTTACACTGCCACCATCATAGTCTTCAAACTAATCAAACTTAGTTTTATCACCAGTCATATGATGTGAGCAACCGCTGTCTATAATCCATGTATCATTCTTACTTACATGAGAGATAAGAGCCATTTTATCTTTGTCATTACTGTCAGAGTCATCTTTAACATCAATATAAACAATTTCATCCTCACTATTATCAGAATCCTTAGAATTTTCAGCCATGAAACATGATTTCTTACCTTTGTTCTTGGATGATTTAAAGTCTTTCTTGCCATTCCATTTGTGATCTTTCTTTTCATCATTGTTTTGCTTGTTTGGGCACCTTGTTGCAATATGACCAATTTCATCACAAGGAAAACATATTAGAGGAACTTTACCTTTGTATTTTCCTCTGCCTCTAGAATATTTCCTTGCTAATAGAGCTTCAATCACTTCGAGATCACTATCTAAACTTTGGCTAGATTCATTTTCACTTTCTGACTATGATTCTATCTTCCTTTTGTTTTTCTCTTTGAGTGAGAGCTTGGCTTGAAATGTTGATTCAATGTTTTTGAAGGCTGGAACATAGTTGTCAAAGTTATCTAGTTCAAATGCAGTTAGTCTTCCAACTATGGCCTCAAGATTTATCTTATGATTTTCTTCAAACCCTCTTTCCTGAATTGCAGAGACTCTGATTGCATAAACGGGAAGGAAGGTTCTGAGAACTTTGCTTATAACTATTTCTCCTTTGATGTCACCTCCAGCTGTCCTGATTGTACTTACACATGCTTTAACTCTTTCAACATACTTGCAATGTTTTCATCCTCTCTCATCCTCATTTGATCAAATTGTCTTCTTAGACTTTCTGCTTTTGCTCTTCTCACATTATCATCTCCTCCATAGATCTCTTTTAGATTATTCCACATGTCAAAGGTAGTTTTGCAGTCCTTAATGTCATCAAATTCTTCATAGCTAAGAGCAGATGCTATGTCTATCATCATATTGTTGTGAGTCTTCTTTTCAGCAATATCATTAACTGACAATGTGCCAAAAGGTTCTTCATATTCTTCTTCAAGGTATTTCAGTCCAGTATCTCCAACAGTAGCCACATGAAGTTTCATCAATCCTTGCCATGCTAAGAAGTTATCTCTGTTAAGTTTTGGAATTTCTCTTTTGTAAGACATCTTGATCTTTGTCTTACAACCTTGAAATCTTTTTCTGCAAGCACCAAAAGCTCTGATACCAATTGTTGGAAATGAGAATGGAGTAACTGAGAGGGGGAGGGGGTGAATCAGTTACCACAAAAACATTTCACAGTCCCTTAGATGTCTAAAAGCTTGATCTTAGTTACAAATTACTGAAACTTGATAATGCAGCAAATAATAATTATTATTAAGAACTGATAACCAAAAACAATTCAACAATCATGAACACTAGAGACACCAGATTTAAAGTGGAAACCCAATATGGGAAAAACCACCAATGTAACTAGTTACTATTTTTCACTCTTCTAAAGTGAGCCCTGTTAGGATCCAACCCTATTAAAGGTTACAAAACACACTGTTAGGTGTGACCCTGTTAGAAGATTTAATCACCCTGTTAGGAGTGGCCTTGGTAGAGGTCTTTAGAACAATTCAACTGAACTATCACCTTATTAGAGGATTTATAGAATGGTTGTTAAACCAACTCTGTTAAGAGATTTTGAGTTCACTATTACAATGGTTAGAAAGCAACAATGAAGTGATCTGATACAATATGCAACTTATCTTTGTTGATTACAGATCTCTGTTATTCTTGACCGAATCCTTACTGATCAAATACAACTTTTCAGCTCCTTCAATGCATCTGATCCTTCATCAGACATTTCTTAACATTCGCCTTTTCATTTCACACTATAATGCACCTTCATAACTTTTTCACACTTCTTCTTTTGATTTATAACTTGAGTGACCATATATACCTTTCAGATTATCTTAGTCAGCTCGAATCACTGACCAATAATCAAACAAATACAATAGTCAGCTAGAAATAATTAAAATTACAAACTAACAAATCCCTTTACTAGCCGACCCTGCTCGGTTAATACTATTCAAAAAATAATTCCTCTGTTAACCGACTGAGCTCGGTGAGTACAGCGAACTCCGTGACAACCCTTCAATCGTTGAGAGAACTCGGTAAGTACTGAGTTTCCATAGATGACCGAGTGAGCTCGGTCGAAACTGTCTTTGCCAAATTCCTTTGTTGACCTAGTGATCTTGGTTAACATTGTCTGCCTCATTTTCTTCGATAGCCGAGTGAGCTCGGTTAACAATTGTTTGCCTTATTTTCTTTGATGACCGAGTAAGCTCGGTTAATACTGACTGCTTCATTTTCTTCGATGATTGAGTGAGCTCGGTTGACACTATCTGCCTCATTTTCTTTGATGACCGAGTAAGCTCAGTTAATACTGACTGCTTCATTCTCTTCGATGACCGAGTGAGCTCGGTTGACACTATCTGCCTCATTTTCTTTGATGACCAAGTGAGCTCGGTTGATACTGACTGCTTCATTTTCTTTGATGACCGAGTGAGCTCGGTTAGCTAAGACTAATAACTAATATGACATTTGTGTGACATTAAGGACAACATTATCCAACATTCATCAATAGAAATATAGATTTTGTACATGGAAATCCTCGATGAGAAAATAAAAACCACAATGGGGATAATATGCCCACTAGCCTTTTACTATAGATAGAAGATTTCTTAGTTAAGAGCTACACCTTTTTTCTTTTGTGAACACATTCTATTAAGAATGCTAGTAACTTGTTAAGATTATAGTAAGCCTACAAGGACTACCTTGTTACAAGATTTAGCACTCCTTTTTAGAGGCACCTTATTAAAAAACTTAAGATGTTCTTTCTACTAAAGCATGCCTTGTTAAGAGCTTACAAGATGAATATGATTGTTATAGAGGAATAAAATGTGATCTAAAATATATAACACTACTTTCTTGATATATCTTCAATGAATACCTTTTGAGATAATAGAGTCTCCACTTATTGCTTGGGCATACTCTATGATATCCTTTTGTACCACTCTTTCTAACACTTCTTTACACACCCATTTCTACAGTGCACACTTCTTCTCCTAGTTAGATTTAAATTTTTGTCTTTGTCCTTTTATTAATTTAATAGCTTTCATATTTCATTCTATTCTTCCTTTAGAAAATTTTAGTGTACCATTCTCACCTTTCACTTTTTCTTTACATTTTGTTTCTCTTACGCCAACTCTCTCAATTTCTTTAGCATCATTCTATACACTGCCAACTCATTTGAATTTGTGAAGTCTCCCTTTTTTATCTACTAGTTTCAAAACCTTTAAATATTATCCCACTAAAACTAGTGAATTCAAATTTTGAATTTAGATTTCTGAATTATTCATGAGGGATATGTGGCACCTATAATATAGGGTTTAGACTAGTAGTACTTTCTATCTATTCTAGGCCTCATCTTGATTTAGTTGTCCTTCCTATAATCTATCATTCTTGTTATAATACAACCAAATTTGAATATTCTCCATACCCATTCTACCATGTCATAGTGATGAATCTTCATGTTGACTTTGATAGCCTTTTCCATGTCTCGTTCTACTAGATACTGACTAGTGAAGATGTCTATTCATTTCCTTGAGATAGTTTATTCTCCTCAAGTAGTGGCCAATCAATGGCAACACACTTACAACAACTAATCTTCATTATGCCAATGTTCCTGGTAAGTTTAAAAGATGGTTCACAAATATTTGCAAATAAAATATTATTATGATTACTTGTATGTCTTGTATTACATAATTAGAAAATGATATTTATTACTATGAAATAGAATTTAGAACTCCATGTTTGGTTTGACTAATAAATACAACTAATACCATAAGTAATAACCTATAGAAAATTAATTCTTACTTTTAGTATTTCATAAGTAGAGGGACGAGCGGGGATGGAAATAATGCTAAGGTTTCTAGCATCATTGAAGAGTCAAAAAATTTGTGGCATGATGCTGGAGACTACGAGGGATTTGTAGACTGGGACTCCATTTTCTGTAGATTTTTTCATTGCATGGGTTTGTCTCTTAGATCTTAGAGGCAAGGTTTGGTTCTTTTTTGGAGTATAGAGGAGCCATATATCTATACTTTTTTTTGTATTGGTTCTTATGAAGCAGGTACCTATGTTCTCTTCTCCATGGCTTTGTGACTTTCCTTTTCCCGTATGGTTTATTCTCTTCTCTATGTATTTTGGCTCACATGTGAGAGAATTTTGTTAGGCATTTGTCGTAAGATAAAGTAATAGTGGGTTATGAAGTTCTCTTATGCACTACCTCTTTTTGGGTTTGAAGGCCTTTCCTTTTTTAGTGAGTCATATATCACTAATGATTCCTTATATGAAATATGGTTGTTGGAATCCTAAGGTTCCTCTCCTCTTTTTGTACATCTTTTCTTTTCTCTCAATTGGTGTATTATCACTAGGTGCTTATAGTTCTAGGTTTTCTTATTAAAAGTTCTTAAGGATTTTCATGGTGTTTCCCTTGTGGTTAGGCTTTTTCTACCATGTCGGATCTTCTCCTCTACTCTTCTACTTCTCTTTTCTTAGTTTGGTGGGTTTGAAGATCCTTTTTTCTTCTCCTTTCTCTTTGGAGCTCTCAATTTTTTTAGGCTAATTTCTACTGAGGGGCTTGCTCTTTCCCCTTCTTTTCCTTGTTCTTTATCAAGGTCTTTTGTAGTTGGTTATCTCCTTATAGGGCTCTTATAAAGGGATATTCTTTATCTATAGAGGTGAAAACTCACTTAGTTTCTTTGTGGAAGATTTTTTTCTCTCCATTATTCTCTTATATCAAGTTTCCTTTTTAGGTGGGAGATCCCTTTGAAGTGGAGGCACATCCTTTTGACGAGGATATCTATTGGTAAGAAGTTTCAATTGGTTGCAGGTTCCCTTCCTCACATAGATGCTAGGTGGCGGGTTTCTTTCTAGCAAAATGTCTTCCTTTGATTGGTTTTTCTCTCTCACTTCTCAAGTTGGAGTGGCTTCCTTCTCTTTTCATTTGTTGGGTTCTACTATATTCCTTCTTGCTGATTTCTATATTTTGTGTTTATCTTTGAAGGTTTTTCTTCTTCCTTGCTCCTCCTTTTTTGGGTGCAAGGGTTTCTCTTTGGTGTCTAGTTTGGGGTTCTGACGTAAACCCCTATGTTTTTTAGATTGCAATCTCTTAGTTGTTGGACCTAGGTCTTGTTTCCTGTGGCTTCCACCAAAATCCTTTTGAGACCACCTCTTGTAAATTCCTTTTAACCTACTTGTTATGCTTGATTTTTTTTCTATGTTCTTGCTACTTCTTTTGGTTGTATGGATTTAGGCCCTATCCCATCTTATCTAATCATAACAATGTATACAAAAATATATATCAACATCTACTAAACAAATCCTATCCTAATTTAACATAGATCTATATTATCATTATGTTTAGGATATAGAAAAATGATTACTTGAGATAATATGTTATTCTCTAATATTTTTTTAAACCTTTTTATCCCTGCATCTGATATATCCATTTACAGAAGTATTAGCATGTAGATTATTCATGTAAACTATATAATATTGAATTGATGTTTCAAAAATATTTTTTAATAAAATATTATTATGATTACATACATTTTTTGTTTTACTTAATTCAAAAATTATATTCATTATGATTAAGCACTTAGAACTCAATATTTGGTGTGACTAGTAAATACAACTTATACAAAAAAATTATATGAACTACTACTACAACAAGGCCTATCCTAATGGTAGAGAAAATTGATATTATCATTATGCATAGGATATACAAAACTAATTACATGAGATAATACAATATCCTCTAGTATTTTTATTAACCTTTTTGTTTACCCATGTGGTCCATTATGTATCTTGTTCCATCCACCTAAAAATATTGACATACAAAATGAAATATCTATAGACTCAGATATCCAAAAATGGTGTAAGTGTCATAGAGATTCTCTCTCCTACCTTTCATTTTGTGTCAACTCCTTAATCTTTGCCATAAAGTTATTTAGGTGAGCTTCAAAAAAGTACATTCAATGGTAGTTTTGATCCAAGTGTATCCACTTGAAATTTCCCATTTAAACATTATTTATAGAGACTTAGTATGGTACCTCTCTCTTCCATTGAAAATGTTAAAAACTATCCTCATTCAATCTCATCACAACTAAAAATTGTACATCAGCATTGTAAAAAATTAATCTCTATAGAGGCTTATCATGGCACCTCTCTCTTCCATTGAAAATATTATCATGACATAAATTTAAGATATTTTATAGTATTTGTGTAAGAATTTTCCTAAGGATCTAATATTTCAATTGGTAGTATAAAAAAGATAGACAAAATTATATGATAAATTGATTTATTCAATGCTAATCATGAATATATGAATAAAATTCCTATTACCTTGTTATCTAGGTATCCTAAATATTTAAGCACTAACTCATTTGGGGGCACTTTTTAACGAATTATGGAAAAAATAATTCTTGCAATATTTTATGAGATAAAATATGTCAAAACATTATTTTTTTAAAATTTTGAACATTCATATAATGTTAGGGAGAATTCCATTGGTTGGAGGAAGTCCTCTTTTAGGGATATTTTTAAGGAGGAGACTGAGGCAAAAATAGTGGAACTTTAGAAGGTTATGCCTAAACAGGATGTGTTTATTGATACTGTTAAGGAGGAAATTTTATGTAGGAACCAATGTGAGGAGGCTACTACCAAAGAAGAAACATATTGGAAACAAAGATATGGGATACAATGATTACGAGAGGATGATAGAAATACAACCTTTTTCCATAGTCCAACCTCCAAAAATAAGATGAGAAATACTATCACCTCACTCCAAGATAATAACAACAGTACTCTAGTAGACTATGATGAGATGGGGAGATGGGCATTTTCTTATTTCATTATTGCCTATAATGGCACAAATAGGAATTTGGATACAAACAAGAGAGATAAGCTCATATAGAACCTTCCAAGAGTGTGAGGATAGGAGGAAAATGACCTCATCACTAGTAATGTTTTTGAGGCGAGAGTCAAAATGACAATTTTTTCAAATGAAGGCCTATAAAGCCCCTAGACTAGAAGAATTCCCTTGATACTTTTTAGCACATTTAGGAGATTCTTAAGGAGGATTTGACAAGGACATCTAGAGATTTATTCAAAAATGTTAATTTGCCATGGAGGCTAATAAAAACTTTATTTTCCTTGTTCTGAAGGTTAATGATCCTAAGAGTCTTTTTGATTTCTAACTTATTAGCCTATGTAATATGGTGTATAAAAAAATTTCTAATATTTTGGTAAATTGAACTAAGCCATTGATGGAGAATTGTAAGGGTATTCCCAAAAAGGGTTTTATCCTAGGGAGATAGATTCTAGATGTTTTTGTGAGCATACATGAGGTAATCCACTCAATGGACAAAAGAAAAATCCTTGGTATGGCTCTTAAACTTGATATTTCAAAAACCTATGATAAGGAGGACTAGGAATTTATGTATATGGTCTAGAGAAGATTTTTCTTTTTAATTATAAAGTTGTGGGTATGAAAAAAATAATGGTGGAAACTATAATTGTGTTGTGATTGTTAATGGTACTCCATGGGGATCTTTAAAAGTTGGTAGGGGTTTGAGACAGGTGGGCCCCTTTTCTCCTTATCTATTTATCATAGTTGCTAATGTTTTAGGTAGGTCCTTTTCTAAACTAACTGATTTGGGAACTAATATTGGTGTCAAGGATACTACCAATATCCCTCTGGAGGTTATACAATAGTTCATTGATAAAATCTTTCTATATAGATATGCTTCAATTATGGAAGCAATAATTTGGAGAAACTTGTTGGATGACTATGTTGAAAGCTCAGGGAAACATTTACATTTTTGTAAAAGTAAAATTTATTTCTTTAACACTGATCAAGATCTCCAGCTGAAAATATAGAACACGATTGGCTATCAATCTATTAGTCTTCTTGATACTTACCTTGGTCATGCACTAACTATGAAGGAAGTGAGTAATCAATTTTGGAACACAATCCTAGAAAGAATGCATAAAATGATCACTAGCTAGAAAGGAAATATTTTTGAATAGTGCAAGGAAGCTTAAACTTGTCAAAGCTTCTCTGCAAGAGGTCATAGTGTACTTTTTGTCCCTATTGAAAATTACCAATGTTATGGTGAAGAATTTGGAGAAACTTCAAAGGAATTTTTTTATGGACAGGTAGTAAGGAAAAAAAAAAAGCTCATACTAGTAAATTGGGAAATGAAATGTAAACCTAAGCATAAAGGAAGGTTAGGGGTAAGAAGGATAATGGATATCTTGAATAGATCCCTCAATTCTAAGGTGAGATTGAGGTTCTTGAAGAACTAGGTAGGCTATCCCAACATAATGAAGGCTAAGTACCTAAATAATACTCGATTTATTTACTATATTTAAGAAACTAATTGATCATAGGGATCCATGCTTTGCAATAATGTGTTGAAAAATAATCAGATACTAAAAGATGGATTGAAGTGGTTGGTGGGAAAGCAGAATAGTGTTAGATTCTAGGAAGATAAGTGGCTAGGAGGGAACCTCTAACCCATAGTAAATTCTATCAATTTAAGCATGTTTTAAAGTGGAATTTCGGGGAAATGGTTAGTGACTACTTGTCTATACAAAGAAGTTGAAAAAAATATTGGATTGGAATACCTGGCAATCTGACCTCATTAGCTATTGAACTCCAAAAGCTTCTTGAGTCATATATGATCACTGTTATTTTGGATTATGATAGGTTTTCTTGGAAACACTCCTCAAATGTACATTTTTTTATGAAGTCTTCTTATTGTATGTTATTTTATAATGACACCACATAACCATATTGGAAGAAATTTTGGAATGTCATCTTATATCTAAAATATGTTTCTTTTGAAGTAGTTCTTTACATTTGAAAATTCTCACTATTTTCAACCTAAGGAAAAGAGGAATCCAAATCCCCAATAGATGTTATCTATGAAAGGAAGATGAGGAAAGTATGCATCATATCTTTATCCACTACTTTTATAGGAGGATATGTCATTCTATTTTGAGGAAACTTTAGGTTGAGTGGGCTTTTCTCCTTAACTTTTACAAATTTTTCCTAAGCTAGGATTATACCTTTACATATCCCTTACACAAAATCTTATGTAATATGGTTCCTCCTTATGTCTACTGGGGGGTCTAGAAGGCGAGGAATAACTAGATCTTTAGGGAGGTGGAGAAGAAGGTAGAGATTGTGGGTGACACCATTATCAAATTTCTAAAGGAGAATCTAGAATCTAGTAAATAGAAAATGTTGTAGGATTCCCATAGATAGATGAATAGAAGATTATTATTAAATGGAACCACTTGAAGGAATTAAACAAGTTTTATAATACAAAAATAAATGAGAAGAAGAAACCATAAATGTAAATTCTCACACCCCTCTCCCCCCCCAATGGTGACATTTAACTTTGATGGAGTAGCAAGGAATGGGGGTGTTGTAGGGGAGATAATCATTAGGGATTTGGCTGGTAGATGGCTCTTGCCTTATGCAGGAAACCTAGGTAGTGCAACCAATAATGTGGCTGAATTTATGGCTCTTTTTTGGGTATCTAAGCTATTTTTCAATCTAATTTAGAGGCATTTAAGCATTGAAGGTGACTTCTTTCTGGTCATGGATTTGACCAAAAGTAATTATTCCCTTGAGTTGTCACAAAGAGGTATTTTGGGGGACATTTGACACCTCATCGCTGAGATCCAAAGATTTGACCTAAAACACAATTCTACAGATGAGAATGTTGTGGAAAATTCTATGGAAAACTTGGGACTACAAGTCAAAGTATTATGATGTTGGAGGTAGACGGAGGTAATCATGATTGAGATTCATACACTAATTGAGAAGGAACAAATTTCTATAAAAAGTGTCGAATGATTAAGTTCATAATAATTTCAATTTATTGGATATTGTGGGTAGCTACCTCATTAGGGTGGGATATGGATTTAATTTGGAATTGAAATGATATAATAGGCAAAATTGTCTATTATTTTACCTATAGTAGGCATCGAAAAGAGTTTGATGTGGTAATCATGAAATAGAGTGGATGTAAGTTGGTAGAGATTTTGGATATTATGTAACATTAAATCAAAAGGAAGATATTTATTACATAATAGTGAAACATTTAAATAGATTGTCTAAATAAAATTCCTAGAGTCTTAGATAGCTCTTTGGGAAGGGAAAGGATGAAAGTACACATGTGTCTAGTTATAGCTGATGCGAAAACTTTTTTAAATGCACGACTTGTAATTATTACTTTCATGTAGCTTCAAATTCTTTAATGAAGCAATTTGATTTCATTTTTTCCTTAATTTTTTTGAGAAGATTTAGGGTATTCATAATCTTAGCAATCTAGAGTTTTGAAAGAATTATGAGCAAGGCTCATAAGTGGGGGGCATATGGTCCATATTGAACCCTCTAGAATTTAGGACTATGACAGGAAAATTTGTACCTAGATGTCCCTAAGTGAAGGTGGTATTGTTCCTTTCATGGAAGCCATGGTTAGGAATGACAATAATATTTTAGCTCAGTTCATCAATTTTTGGGTAGATAAGAGAGTTATCATTAATGGTATTTCTTTCTATATTAATGAAGAAAGCCTTCCAATTGTGACTAGTCTTGCTACGAATGGATGGTAATGGAAGAAAGTCACTAAACTCATAGATGAGAGCAACATGAAAACATTATTTAAGAAAAATAAAAAATTTGTGAAGTTATTTGATGGGTTCACCAGTGGAAATCTCCCATCCCCATGGAATGAAGTATGTCTGATCCTCATGAAATATCTAACCCTAGAGGGTAGGTTTGGAGTCTTCTATTTTTATCATTTTCCATTGCTTAATCACTTTACACACCATAATTAAATTTCTATCCCCTTTTTTCCTTCTATATGATCTAAAGGCCACTATTATTGATATTAGGGATAGGAAAAAGAAGGGAAAAAGTTACACTACTCTACACCAAGGCTTAATCCTTCATCTTTACAATTTCCACCTAGCCCTTTCCCATACTCGCTCTATTATTAATAATTATGACTCACATTACCCACCTAGAATTAGTGGGGTCAGGATGTAGCCCCCACTCAAAAAACCTCTCTCTTATCCACACCCTGTAAAAAATGGAAAATGAATAGGGCCTAGAATAAGGTTAAAATTGAGAAGAGTGAGGAAATTGGCCTAGCCAATTTGGAGGAAGAAAATTAAAGGTGTACAAAAAATTAAAGGGCTATAATTAATGGGACATTAATGAGGAAATAGATTTTGAGATTAGTGATAGGAAAGAGAAAATAATCAAAGAGGAGAGGAGGGGAGGATGAGGAGTTGAAAGATATGGAGAGTAAAGAGACCAACACAACCTTGGAGAAGATTAGGACTAGATAAATGAAGAATAAAGATAGCTAGGATACCACCCATTTGTTAGCTAGCTTTACTATGAGCATGATAGATTTTACCCCTAGTGTGGTCCTCTCCCCAAGAAAGAAGAAATACTACTCATCAGGGATAGTGGCCTCCAAAGTGGACAAGAACATTAAGAAGATGCTTTCTACTAACCCTTTGCGTTTCTAGGTTAAGGCTTCAAATAAAAATAAAGTCAGATAATAATAGCATAGAACAAAACCAAGAGATAATTTCTAGATTGTTGTTCACATTAAAATGAAAAGGTGATGGAAATGTTATAATCTCTGCAACCATTGCTAGCATCTAAAGATGAGAAAACTTAATCACAATAGCTAAGAAAAATTCTTGTTGGCATGGTAATGTTGATGGTGGCATGATTATTTTCTATTGGTAAGATATTTATTATTTGTATAAATATAATAATTTTTTCTATAATTTTTATGGTTATATCGATCAGGGTCTATTTTTTATCATTGTTATATAGGTGGGGAACCCTACGACACATGATATGGACTATCATAGTTTTAAGAATGTCATTTTCCATGAAGTGGTGGAATATACAAGTGCAAATATTAAAGATGAAGCTAATGAAGTTATGGAAAAGTATGATCATGTACCAAGATAAAAATTGAAGGTTATGGTACAATCCATTGATCCATGCCATATTGAGCACTAGTATGGCTGATGAAGATGACTTTGATGTTTCTCATGATATATCTATACCTATAGTGACATTTGGGAAACCTATCATTAAATAAATAAAATCATTTAATTAAATAGAAATGGAGACCACATTAATATACAATCTCTTCCTAGGTTACAAATGGAGTAGTGAAGCAATTCTATAAAATAAGTCATCCAAAAAAATTGATTTCACATAAGATTTGTTGTTTATAGAAAACACTTCATAATAAAGAAAGATGAATTTTGGGTAGGGATGAAAATGCATAATTGGCCTAACTTCATTAACTTAATTCACATTCTTGTATATTTACTATATATTTATATTGGTTATTCAACACATTTTGAAAAACCCTACACATATCTTCCTTTTGAATTTGGAGATATATCCCTTGATCTCCCTTCTTTACCTCTATTTTTCATCTTGGAGATTAGATCTTTTTCCTTCTTAGATTGTGCATTATAACTCTTTGCATGTTTTTTGAGTTATATTTAGCTATACTATTTATTTAGATTTCTTTTTTTATGCTCATTGTTACATTGATATTTTTTTGGAAAGATCTCTAAGTTCCCTTTTCTAATCTCCCAACTTATGAGCTTTATTACATTAAGTCCAAACTATATCATTTTGGTTATGATAAGTCATAGACTCAAGGGATTTTATGGTCATGATTCCTCTTTTCTTTCTAGGACCCCTAATTATACCACCATTTTAAGTCAAGATCTCAATCCTATCACAAAGACTAACTCTTCTTGATATTTCCATGATAAAGGTGAATCATCAAGAGCTATTCCTTACCAAGTTGATAAGATCTCCTATGACTTTTATAAGTTTTTGAATTGGCTTGTACCAAAGAACTAAAACCCTTGTAGTGTTGCCAATGTTGAGGCTATTATAAAGCTTATTATTCATGATGATGCTAATATCTCCATTTTTCATGGTATATATTACCTTATTAACACTCATGATAATAATTTGATGGAAAATTTTAAAGATTTATGATACACTCCTCCTTCCACAACCATTGAGACTTGTATTCTTATTTTGACCTCTATTCTTATCAATCCCACTTATGCCCCACCTACTCATCCTAATCATCTTGATTGGTTCTATAAATGATACAAGGTGGAAATAATTTGTGATATTATCCTTCACAAGTTGTAACCTCCTATAGCTACCTTTTCTACCCCAACTATTCCTACAACAAACATTCCACCACCCAAAGTCATCACCTCTCTTGAAGCTATGATATTTGATCTTAATCCTTCAAATTTATAACATAAAACTATTCAAAATTAACGTGCTTTTAATAATCACAAGAACCAACAACCTAAGGCTAAGTCTCATGATCTTGCTTCTCAAAGAATATCTCCACCTCAACATTTTCCTTCCTTTTATCAACCCATGCTTGAGCCTTTGGGGGAGATTAATCTTAGCAATAATATATAAATGAATAAACATGATGATTATGTTCATATTTTATACTCTACTAATCTCGATATGGAAGATACTCTTGATGATGATTCTATTGCGAATGTTAGTGATAATGAATATGCAATTATTATTATGGATTCTAATTTGTGCAACTTTCTTTCTAAATAGATAACACTCGCTACTATTTATAAATAGAGTGACTACCATAAAACCCCTTCTTGGATCTCATTGTATTCCAAAGTACTAGTTTATATTTTGTTCCTCCAGTGACTCACCAACATTTCCCTAATGTTATAGACCAACATAGGGGACAAGTAGCATGCTTGAAGTGGACATGTCTAGCATGGTATTCCTTTTTATCATCTTGTATTTTTCACTATGTTGTTCTCTTTGTTATCTATTTAGTCTATATTTATTTAGACAATTATTGTCTCTCTATTGGTGCAAAATGAAAAAGTAATCAAATGTGTCATACCCATACTTTTATTTGTACCTCTTTTCTCCTATATATTGTTACATTTTTTTTATTAATTAGGATTGCATCTATAGGGATATTCAAAATCTAGCTATCTTGTAGGAACATTGAAACACTCTCAAACTATGGGTAATCCTATGGTGAGAATGAATCTCTAGGAGTGAAAGATCGATTCCCTTTTCATATCACCTAAAATAAATTATTGATGTAGGGAGTTTGGAGAGTCATAACTTTTGACTCGAATCTGGGTTTTCTTATATTTTCCTAGATTTTTTTCATAATCTATAGTTGAAGTGGATTCCAACTTAGCTAGCCTTTTTGGGGCCATTTTGATTATTTTTTCAAAAGCTAGAAATTCCATCTTGACCTCTAAATTTCAATTTTAAAATATCTTAGGTGTTTTTTAAATTTTTTTGCTTTGTAATAAGTTCAAATTTTCATTCTAAATTTTAGAGATTAGTTGGAAATTCACCTTTTTGGTTTGAACGGTAGATTTAGGAAACTTTTAAAATGCTTTCAAAGGTTTTTTAGAAGTTACCAAAAATGGCATGATTTTCCTATTGTCAAAATCTACCAAATTTGGAAATTTCCTATTTTTTCTGGTAGTTATTATATAATGGAGTTAGAGATCCATGTAGAAGTAGTTTTCAGGAATGAAAAATTGTAATTTTTAATTTGTATTGTGTTTTGTTATGAATTTATTAGTTTCTCTATGAGTTGAGATTGGCTTGCTGCATCAATTATATGTGAGAAAAGGGTTAGGAAGATGAATGGTAAAATGAATGCTAAATCCTAAATGAGGTGATACACCAATTATTTGTATGTAACTTTAATTAAATCAACACCAATTACTCAAGATACAAATGATTCACAATATGCAGACAAACATGCAATTACAAAAGTGTTACTATTCAAGGACCCAATATAATTTTCTTTAAAAGAAATACCAAGGCTTTATCAATTTTTTTCAAAAAGAATAAGGACACAAAAAAACACTTGCAATTACAAGTATCAATATTTGAAAATATAATAAGGAATATAGCTTAAATGAAGAACAAGCATTATATAAAAATAAAAGAATTGATAATATTGCACAAGAATCAATGATAAGGAATCATTGAATCTATATATTAATGGTGAAAAATTTGTGATACAAAGTGCTTGAACAATTAACTCAAAATTTTCAATGTGTAAAAAAAATTGTAAGAAATAAAAGAGCTTAAAATGAGGTGACAATATAACAAGTAGGGATGGAAAGCCTAACTCAAATGTGAAAAAGTACACATAAAAGTAACTCTCAAAACTCCTCAAAAATATGATAAAACCAATCCAATATTATTTCAAAACCATCTATAACTAATAGATAACTAAAATATACCTCCATTTGATCAAAACTTCATGCAAACCCCTAGGTCAAATGTAAAAAATCAGCCACAAAAATCATATATTAAATTGCTCATCTCAAATATGCCTTAAAAGGCCTCCAAGGTGATCTAGATGTGTAAACAGGTCCTAACTACCTCGCAACTTGCCAAAAATAGCACATAAGTGCTCAATAAGTGCATGAGAAAGAAAAACTACCCCAAACTAAAAATTAACTCCCTATAGCTTGTAGTTGACAAAAAATATCTTCCACTGTTGCAAATAGCACTATATGATGAACTATAAGACACTTTGACTCTAGGAAATTATAACTATACCTTATCTCTTTAAATTCATTTGCATTTAAAATAATTAATATATTAAGTGCTTTATATTTTCTATTTTAGCACTTTATTATATTGATTTTACAATGAATAATGAATATAATTTAAAAAAATTTGTATTTGTGATAATTAATATTTTATAAGCACTTTATAATCTAAGCACTTGAAATATTAATTTTACAAGATTTCCATGCAAAAAGAAATAAGCTTATTAATTTAATACTAATTATAATATTCAATATTTACTAAATAATCTATAAAATTAATTAACTAAATATTAAATATATATAAAAATTAAAATTATTCAGAAAATAACTATAAACTCTAGGTGTTAATACATACATATTAAGATGTCATCTAGCATATATTTACTAGCACTTGCACCTTTAAAGAGTGCAAGGGTTAAGTCGATAGTCATGTATACGTTTGATGCTGTTAATTAATAGTTATTCATAAACTCTCAATGTCTACTTCTTTACCCTCACCTTCATATCTTTCTTATTCACACACACATAGACAACCCTTTCGCCCTTTGTATCTCTAGCTTTTATTACTCCTCTTTACATTTTTCTCCTACATGTATCTATACCAGAATATTTCATTTATTTCTCTTCTATCTACTCTATGTATGTGGTCTATTTATCTATCTATCTATTCATTTGTTGGTAATGGACCAACATCCTTCACAGGATTTGTCACATGGATTAAATGCCTCTTTTGGTTCTATAACACTAATTGTTATATTGGGCATTTATAGGTCGATGTTTTGGTGTACTACAATGACAACCCTATCCTTTCTAACAATTGATATCAAAGCTTTGTCATAGGTTCAAAACTTGTAATCCATGATGAGCGATTCTAGGAGGGGGATTATTGGTAGTGGATTAGTGTCCCTCGCAAGGTTTGTACATAGCTTAAACACCTCCTATGGCTCTATAAGACTAATGGTTGTGTCATACATTAATAGGTAAATCTTTTGGTGCAATGGCAACCCTATCCTTTCTAACACCACTATCCATCTTTCATCTCTTATATCTTTATAATTCCCTTTCTTTATATTCCTCCTCTCCTCTTCCTATTTATCTACCTCCCACTTGCGCCCTCTTTGTCCCTCCCTTCTT
>CM053787.1:247486852-247511852 GCA_028749045.1 Cupressus sempervirens | reverse complement strand
ACATAAATCACATTTACAAGACAATATTTTGAAAATGGTGACCTTGAAGGAGAAAAACATAATTGATCTTGTTGAAGTGGTCCCAATCTTCATCAGCTTCAAATGACCAAATTTCTTATCCAATTGAGTCTATGTCTTTGAATTTGAGAAAAAAAACAAAAATCATCAATGAAAACTTTGGTTTATGATCTCTTTGGACATTCATAATTTGTTTGCAATTTGCCTCTTGTTCAAGCTTTCTTTTTTAATGTCTATTCAGATCTAGAACCTCTTAATTTTTCTGCACCATTTGAAATAAATCTTTAGATCTTTCATGAATAATCATCTTAATAAGGTCATCAAGAGAGTTAAAGAAAATCACAATAAACATTAATCTCTTACATGTGGAAACATGTACTTCTTGTATGACGACATTGAGGATCAAACTAAAGTCTTCTTTAATATTTGATCATTCACATATATTATTCAAAGGTTTCATTGGTTTATTCCTCAATATAATACTAATTGTAGTTTCACTTTCCCTTGTGCCATCTATTTTGAATTTCCATAAATGACTTCTATTCGCATGATTGTACAATATTTACATTATCTTTGTCCTTATTCTTTATGAAGGCCATTCATATGAATTGTGGAATTTGTGATTTTCATCTTTGAGATCTCATTTTGGTGTGATTTTCAAAGATTTGAATGTTGTTATTGCTCAAAATGTGTGTTTGCAACTTTGGCTCAATAATGGTTAGAGGTTAAAAACTCAGTAGAAGGTTTATGTATGAATTCAATTTCCATCTTTCCTATAAATTAGTTGTTTTCACATTTACCATAGTAACAATACTGAGAAATTTTATTCAATAATGCCACATATTATTTATCAAGAGCATAATTTCTTTCAATGAGGCCAACTTAAGATAATGGATTGGACAAGCTTATGATATTAAATAGACACCACAGAGAATATACAATCTAGGCTACCAAAGAAAATAGAAATAAGAAAATAATGAGCTAGTATTGAAAGTGCTCATGTATAATGTGTTGAGTTTCAGAAGTAGCCAACTCAATGAAGTTTCATTCCAATAGCAGCTGGATAAAAGCATGAACCTCTGTCACCCTTTTGTAAAGAAAAAGGCCAACAAATGTATAATTGTTCACCTTTAATGACATAAAAGTAGTATTATTATTTAAAATTTGAAAATGAAGTAAATTAATGAAATCTATAGAAATGGGTGAAGTTTAGGATTATAATTTTTAATAATTATTTGGAATAATAATTGATATATTTTCCTAATATTTATAAATAAATTTTTAATTGTTGAAAATTGTTGAAAATTAGGGGTCTAGTTCACACCAAATAACTATATGGAAATAAACTTATTTCCCTTTGATCTTAGACTATGTTATAGATAACATATATAGCTAGAACAATCAAAAAATGAAAATTGTCTTTGGCCTTTATTTTCTCTTTTATAATGATTCAAATTTCAACTCAACTAAAATCAATAGTTGTCATCTCCCACCACATTTAAAAAAATTAAATCTATTGTAACCAGAAGAAAAATTATACATTGTAGAAGAGGACTCTCTCCTCTAGAAAATCATATATATTTTTTAAAAATTTGATATGATTTAATATTTTTTTCTTTCTCAAAATGAACATTTTTTCGAGTGTTAAAATATGTGCTTGTAGAATTTTTTAATTACAATATACTATATCTAATTAAAACACTATAAACTCTATATGAAAATATTATTGCCTTTGACCTCTATAAAATGGTGTTTATAAGTTATTAAAATAATATAATAAAAATAGTAAGAGATATTGAAACATTAGTTTTCTAAAATAATTTTATTTCTTTGGTAATTGGATACAAACTAGTATAAAACATGGATTTAATATAAATTTCCAATTGGAAAAGTGTGAGACTATAAATAAATTAGATAAAATGAATTTATCTAGATCATATGTATGAACAAATTATTTTTTATATAGAAATACTCAAATTGAGTTGTTCCAATAAGTCATCCTAAAAGGTGACACAAGTTTATACTTTTACCCAGTTATAATAAACAATGAAAATGGAAGTGTATATTATGTGTTGCATAAGAAATACTACTACAATATGTCAGAACCATATGGATCATCTAGAAATTCCATAAAGAACACATCTCACAAAACAAGGGTATGTACATCTCATTTGTAGTGCCAAGTACCTTTCGAAAAAGAGTACAAGGTAGTCCAATATCATTATCACCATACGTAAACCAAAAAACTATGGCATAGTGTCATGGAATAAAAAACCCCCTTCCCCTTTCCCTTTTTGGTTTGACACTTCAATACTTTATCATTTTTTAATGGGCATAAGAATTTACAATGGCTGTAGCAAGAAAGTCCATTTTTCACAGCATCCAACATCATCAAAATATCATAACATTCTAGTGGCAAGTCTAATAGAAATAAGCCTATCGGCTTAATAGACCCCTTAATTCATAAAATATATACTCCCTCAACTTGGACCTAGCTTCCCTACAAGAAATCATGAATATCCTATAACCTAATCTAACTAGAGGGTAGCGTATGTACACCTCATTTGTAGCACCAAGTGCCTCTCAAAAAAGAGTACAAGGTAGTCCCATATCACTATCACTATATGTAAACCTAAAAACTATGGCATAGTGTTGTTAACTATAAAACCAACTTTTCCTTTCCCTTTTTTACTTAATACTCTAATAGTTTATCATTTCTTAGTGGCAATAACAATTTATAGTGGGAGCAGCTAGAAAGTGCATTTTTCATAATGTCAATTGGTTGGGTAGAGGCATAGGAAAAATCAAAACACAAAAACACAATGTGTTGTGGCGTATTCCATTCACCATGATTTCAAATGAATACATAGTGCTCTTTTATAGGCAAGCATACAATATTCTAGAGAAATCTAGCATTAGCTGATAAGAAAAAATATCTACATATTTTTGGAAAATACTACAATTGACTCAAACTTCTGGAAAATACTTCAACCAACACAACCTAAACCTAAACCTAATAATCTAGAAATATTTAATGAAGAATGACTAATTCTAAGTGTAAATTAATACTTCTAACACTCCCCCCTAATTTCTACTACCTACATCATGAATATTTATGATTCCTAATGCTTCCCTCAAAATCTCAAATTGCTCCTATGCTAAAGCCTTGGTGAAGATATCTGTAAGTTACTCCTCTAATCTGCAATGTTGTATATTAATTTCTCTTTTATTAACCAGCTCTCTAATGAAGTTATACCTGGTGTCAATGTGTTTTTTCCTTTTGTAAAACACATGGTTCTTTGAAAGTGTAATAGTAGACTTGTTATCACAATAGATTGTAGTAGGCCCATCTTTAGCTTGCATTAAGTCTCTAAAAATCCTTCGCATCCATATTTCTTGACATGCTACTATTGTTCCTACTACATGCTAGAAATATAGATGGAGTAACTAAGAGGGAGGATGAATCAGTTACCACAAAAATAAATCCACAAATCCCTTAGATGTCTTTTAAAAAAAACAACTAGTTACTGTTATCACTCGATAAATGCATCATATGTTATGTTTAACAGATCTTAAACATTCACAGTGATTAACATGCATGCATAAAAGAAATAACATAAAGACATGAGACACTAGATTTAACATGGAAACCCAATATGGAAAAAACCACCAAGTAACTAGCTACCAATTTTCACTCTTCTAAAGTGAGCCCTGTTAGGAGCCAACCTTGTTAAAGGTTACAAAACACACTATTAGGTGTGACCTTGTTAAAGGATTTAATCACCTTGCTAGGAGTGGCCTTGCTAGAGGTCTTTAGAACAATTCAATAGAACTATCACCTTGTTAGAGGATTTACTAAATGGTTGTTAAATCAAATCTATTAAGAGATTTAGAAATCATTGCTACAATGGTGAGAAAGTAATAACGACTTGACTTAAATGAGTTGCAACTAAATTGCTGATATAGATCTCCATTCTACTTTTCTAGATCCTCTTCTGATCGAATTACAACTTTTCTGCTCCTCAAGTATATCTAATCCTTTTTCAAAATTTTCTCACACTTTCTTCTTCACATAATCAACACACTCATATCCTCACTCATTACACTTTAGAATTCACAACTTGACCTTTATTTATACCTTACAAATTGTCAAGTTAGCTCATTTACAAGTTATAATTATCAATAATCATTACATCAGTCGGCTACAATCATTCCATGAAAAAATTAAAATTTATCTCCCAAAACAAAGAAATATTTCATTGGCCAACCCTACTCGAAAAACACTGCTTCAGATATGCTTTCCAGTGTTAATCAACTAAGCTCAGTAAACACCGCAAACTCTACAAAATCCTTTGGAGACCAAGTGAACTTGGTAAAGACTGAATTTCCTTCGATAAGATTGTGAGCTCGGTTACCACTGACTTCGGTCACAAAATCCTTTGATGTTGAATGAGCTTGGTAAAAACTATTTCCACAGAGTAATTTTCAAGAATGCTCGGTAGACTCTAAAATTTGCTTTGCTAACCAACTGAGCTCAGTAGACTCTATAATTTTCTTAGCTAACAAACTAAGCTTGGTAGACTCTATCCACTAACTGATATGACATTTATGTAACATCAAAGACAACACACAATTGGATAATTGTATCCAAGAATCTCCCTCCTTGGCATTGATGGCAACACAACATGTCAAAGCAGATGAAATTTGAAAACAAGTCTTTTTCTAATACAACATTTCTCCCTTTTAGATTTTATTCCACAAACTTCTCTAATGCAGTAATCTCCCTTTGTGAAGGAATTACATAGCTTCTTTTCTAAACAGCAAAGTCTTCAAAAACAAATTCAAATTTTAGAAAGATATGATAGTACAATCTCCCTCTTTGACAACACATGCTAAAGACAACACATACCAAATGAGTAACAATGTACCTTGAGTATTGATTCATATGCAATGTTTTGATGACTATGTTGCATCAACTAATATATCTTCAACTTGGTTCTAGTTGATGCATCACCAAAACTTCATTTTAGTGAGCTTTAGATAGGGGAATGACCCTTAGCTTACCTCTTAGATACAAGAATGCATCCTTAAGTAATGACTTGGTGAATATGTCAGCAATCTATTCCTTTGTATGGACATATTCTAATTTGATCTCTTTATCCTATGCTAATTCTCTAACAAAGTGACACTTTATTGCAATGTGCTTGGTTTTGGAATGCATTACTGGATTCTTTAATATGCTTATTGCACTTGTATTATCACAAAACATAACAACTATTTCTTTGATCTCAACCTTCATGCCTTCTAATAACTACTTAAACCAAAAAATATTAGAACAATTTACTACTGCTGCAACATACTCTACTTCTCCTATAGATTGGGATGTACAATTTTTTTTTTTTACTTGTCCAAGAAACCAACCTCTTTCCAAGAAAGAATGCTCCACCACTTGTACTCTTTCTATCATCAATATTTCCTACCTAATCAGAATCAATAAACACTTTCATGTCCAAATTTCCTCCAAATTTGTACCACTGTCCATAATCTTCAATGCCTTTCAAGTATCTCAAGATCTTTTTGATTGTCATCATGTGATTTTCTCTAGGTTTTGCTCAAAATATTGCTACTATACCAACTGCAAGAGCAATATCAGGCCTTGTATGAACTACATACTACAACTTTCCAATCATTGATCTATACAAGCTCTGACCTACCTCTTTTGATTTATCATTCTTAGTAAGCTTTAATCCAGTACACATGGGATTCCCAACTAGCTTACAATCTTCCATACCAAACTTCTTGAGTATCTCTTTGATGTACTTATATTGAGTAATCTAGATGCCATTCTTGCTCTACTAAATTTGAAAACCAAAAAAGAATTTAATCTCACCAAACATTGACATCTCAAATTCCTTGTTAGTTTTCTCTAAAAATTCTTTGCATAAATCATCATTCCCTATAAACAAAATATGATCCACAAATATTTCTGCCAAAACAATCTTGTTATCTCATCCTTCCTAGATAGACAAGCTACTATTATCATTAGTTCTTTAAAAACCAATCTGAATAAGATAGTTATGCAATCTTTCATGCCATGCTCTAGGGGCTTGTTTCCAACCATCCAATGCTTTATGTAATTTGCAGACCATGTCCTTCTTGGCTAGATCAAAAAAACCTTTAGGTTGCTCAATGTATACTTCTTCATCAAGAATACCATTGAGAAATTTTGATTTGGCATTCATCTGATATACCTTAAATCCCTTGCATGTAACATATGCAAGTAAGGTCCTAACACCTTCCAGCCTTGCAACAGAAAAAAAAGTCTCTCCATAATCAATTCCATCTTCTTGAGAGTAGTCTTTACATACCAATCTAGCTTTGTTTCTTGATACCTTACCATCCTCATTTAACTTATTTCTAAGTACCCACTTTGTTCCAATCACATTTTTTTCTTTAGGCCTAGGTAGAAGAGTCCATGTTTTGTTCTTCTCTATTTGCTCTATCTCTTCATTTATAGCCTCAATCCAAATTTCATTTTCCAATGCATCTTTGGCATTTCTAGGTTCAAAATCAACAAGTACACAAGTAACTTTTAACTTACTGCTTTTCATAGTACCTTCAAATTTTCCTCCAATAATATGATCTAGTGCATGATGTCTCCTAACATACTTGGCCAATACAGGTTCCTTTCCTTTTGACTGAGTTCAAGTATCTTCATTTTGAATTTTAATTTTTGTCTTTGGTTGATCTGATTGTTTCTCAGGTCCTTCAAACTCGATAGGAATTGGCTTGGTAGCATTTGAATGTGACTTAGGTACCTACAACTCAATTTGAACTTCTTGCAACTCAGTGACTGAAGACTCGGGAGTAGAAGTTTCCTGATTCACAAATATATCTAGCACTGTATCAAGTTCAATGAAAATAAATCTCCTATAATCTTCTGGTTCCTTTTTTCTTTCTTCTTTATTTCTTTATGCAAACTCATCAACTTTCACATGTGCACTTTCTTTGACTTTGAGAGTAGATAAATTCAAACATCTATATGCCTTACTTTTGCAAGAACATCCCAAAAATATACCTTCATCAACCTTCACATTAAATTTTCCTTTTCTAGATTCTTTCAAGATGTAACATTTACTTCTAAATACTTTTAGGTAACTTGCATTGGGTTTATAGCCATACCATAACTCATAGGGGGTTTTGAATGAGTCCTTCTTCAATTGTACTCGGTTCAAGGTATGAACTGTAGTGTTGATAGCTTCCTTCCAGTATTTGATAGCAATGTTCTTTTCAATAATTAGAGTTCTTGCACAATCCATGATAGATCTATTCCTCCTTTCAGCTATTCCATTCTACTTAGGAGTTCCAAGAGTTGATACCTATCTTTTGATTCCTCTTTCAATGCAAAAGTTATTGAATTCATGGGAGATGAATTCGCCTCCCCTATCTGATCTCAAATATTTCAGTCTTTTCCCTATTTCCTTTTCTACTCTAGCCAAATATCAATTGAACTTCTCAAATGCTTCTAATTTCTCTCTCAGATACATGACAGTCATCATTCTAGAGTAGTCATTAACAAACAGAATGAAGAAATTTTCTCCAGTATAGCTCTCAATTCTAATAGGTCCACACAAATCAGTCTGCACAATTTTCAAAATATCTTTAAAATGATAATTTTTACTTTTAATGCTAATCTTTTCCATCTTACTAATCTAACAATTCTTGCATAGACCAGCATCAGGTTTCTGTATACTAGGAATGCCTCTTACTTTCTTGAATTTGATTATTTTCACCAAGTTATCAAAATTCACATGACATAACCTTTTGTACCATAACCAATTTTCTTCACCTTGAGAAATAAACCATGAGCATTCACCAAGTTCAAGATAAAATAGGTTACCTTTTGTCTGTATGCCTAATCCAATAAGCTTTCCTTTGTCATCTAGTAGTCTTGCTTTTCCATGCATGAATTCCACCTTGAACTCAATATTGATGAGCTATGCCACACTCAATAGATTGTGTATCCTTCAAAAGTATAGGCATTATCACATATAAGCTCTTTGGTTAGTGAGATTCTTCCTCTTCCTTTTATGCAACAAGGTTCATTATTACCAAATCTCACACTACCACCATCATAGTCTTTAAAATGTTCAAACTTTGTTTTATCACCCTTCATATGATGAGAAAAACCACTATCTGTGATCCATGTATCATTTTTCCTTACATGAGAGATAAGTGTCATCTTATCTTTCTCATCATTATCAAATTCATCTTTCATAGCAATGTAAACAATTTCATCTTCATTATTATCAAAATTCTTAGAATCCTTAGCTAGGAAACATGTTTTCTTACCTTTGTCCTTGAATGATTTGAAGTCTTTCTTGCCATTACCTTTCTTCTCCTCCTTTTTTTTCTTGTTTGGGCACCTATCAGCAATATGACCAATTTCCTGACATGAAAAATAGATTAGAGGAACTTTAACTTTGTATTTCCCTTTGCCTCTATAATATTTCCTTGCAAGTAGTGCTTCAACCACCTCAAGATCATTATTAGAACTTTTTTATGATTCTTCTTCACTTTTTGACCGAGAATCCTTTATCATTTTTCCCTTCTCTTTAAGTGAAAGCTTGGCTTCAAATGCTGATTCAATGTCATTGGAAGCTGGAACATAGTTGTCATAGTTATCTAGCTCAAATGTAGTCAATCTTGCTACTATGGGCTCTAAATTTATCTTATCATTTGCTTCATATCTTATTTCTTGAATTGTAGAAACTCTAATTGCATAAATGGGAAGCAATGTTCTAAGAACTTTACTTACAACTATTTCCTCTTTGATATCTCCCCAAGAAGCTTTGATTGCACTAACACTTGCTTTGACTCTCTCAACATATTTAGCAATGTTCTCATCCTCTCTCATCCTCATCTAATCAAATTGTCCTCTTAGACTTTCTACTTTGACTCTCCTCACATTGTCATCACCTCCATAGATATCGTTCTGCTTGTTCCACATAGAAATGGCCATTTTGTAGTCCTTGATATCATCAAATTCTTCATAGCTTAGGGCTGATGAAATGTCTATCATCATGGTGTTATGAGTCTTCTTCTCAGCAATTTCATTGATAGATAATTTACTAGAAGAAGTTACATATTCTTGATCAAGGTATTTCAATCATGTATCTCTAATGGAAGCCAAATGGAGTCTCATGAGACCTTTCCATGTTGAAAAGTTATCCCTATTAAGCCTTGGAATTTCCCTCTTGTAAGACATCCTGATCTTTAGCTTAGATCCTTGAAATCCTTCCTACAAGCACTAAATGCTCTGATACCAATTGTTGGAAGCATAGATGGAGTAACTCATTCTTAGATGTCTTTTTTTTAAAATGAACTAGTTACTACTATCACTCAGTAGCTATACAAAAAATGTTGTAACTTAGTAAATGCAGTGTATGTTATCTTCAATAGATCTTAAACATTCACGGTGATTAACATGCATGCATAAAAGAAATAACCTGAACACATGAGACACCAAATTTAACATGGAAACCCAATATGGGAAAATCCACCAAGTAAAAACCTACCAATTTTCACTCTTCTGAAGTGAGCCCTGTTAGGAGCTAACCCTGTTAAAGGCTACAAAACACATTGTTAGGTGTCACCTTGTTAAAGGATTTAATCACCCTACTAGAAGTGTGTTTCTAGAGGTCTTTAGAATGATTCAATAGAACTATCACCTTGTTAGAGGATTTACAAAATGGTTGTTAAACCAACTTTGTTAAGAGATTTAGAAATCACCGCTACACTGGCGAGAAAATAACAATGACTTGACCTGAATGAGATGCAACTAAATTGGTAATATAGATCTATGTTCTGCTTTTCCAAATCATCTTTTGATTGAATTACAACTTTGCTGCTCCTCAAGGATATCTGATCCTTCTTCAAAATTCACTGACACTTTCTTCTTTACATAATCAACACACTTTCATGCTTGCTCATTACACTTTAGAATTCACAACTTGACCTTTTATGTATACCTTACAAATTGTCAAGTTGGTTCATTTACAAGTTACAATAATCAATAATCATTACATTAGTCAGCTACAATTATTACATGAAACAATTAAACTTTATTTCCCAAAATAATAAAATCCTTCATTGGCTAACCCTGCTCGATAAACACTACTTCAAAAATGATTTCTAGTGTTAACCAACTAAACCTCGCTAAACATTGTGAACTCTGCAAAATCCTTTGGGGACCAATTAAACTTAGTAAACACTGACTTTTGTCATAGAATCCTTCGAGGCCCAAGTGAGCTCGATAAAAACTATTTCCACAAAGTAACTTTTAGGAATGCTTAGTATATTGTGAAATTTTTTTTTTTGACCAACTGAGCTTGGTAGACTCTATAATTTGATTTTCTAACTAGCTGAGCTTAGTAGACTCTGTTTGCTAACTAATATGACATTTGTGTAACATCAAAGACAACACACAATTGGACAATTGTATCAAGCACTACATACTCTGCTTCAGCTAATGAGAGAGTTACTATAGTTTTCTTCTTTGATGCCCAAGCTACAAGACCTATCCCAAGATAAAATGCATATGCAAATGTGCTCCTTCTATCCTCAGTATTCCCTGCAAAATCACTATTTGTATATCCAACTAATTGAAAATCATCTGTAGTAGAATACAAAATTCTATGATTCATAGTTCCTACAATGTATCTTAAAATTCTTTTTCCTACCTACTAATGTGATTTCTTAGGTGATTCCATGAATCTAGAGATTAAACTCACTCCATACATAATATTTGGTATAATAGGAGTGAGATACATCAAACTACCAACCAATCTTCTCAATATAGTTGAGTCAAAACCTTTCTCAGTATCATCTCTATTTAGTTTGGTGCCTACTGCCACAAGTGTAGAAATTGGGCTACAATTTATCAATCTAAATGTTTTCAAAATATCTTTTTCATATTTACTTTGGAAAATGAAAATTCCTTTATCATTTTTAGTAACTTCAATGTGAAGAAAATATTTCATCAATCCTAGTTCTATCATTTCAAATTCCTTTTTCATTGCTGATTTAAACATTTCAATAGATAAATTACCTATGAAGATCAAATCATCAACATATAAACAAACAAAAAAAATATGACCTTGTTCATTGATCTTGGTATACAATGTAGGTTCATTGGTGTTTCTCTTGACTCCAGTCTCCATCATGTATGAATCTATTCTAATGTGTTAGGCTCTTGAAACTTGCTTCAATCCATAGAGTCCCTTCTTTAACCTATAAGCTTTTTCTTCATGTCCTCTTATTTTGTATCCTAGTGGTTGTTACACATAGACTTCTTCTTCCAAATATCCATTCAAAAATGTTGATTTAACATCCATTTGTTTTGAGATATAATAGCTAATACTATTCTGATAGTATTAAGTCTAGATAAAGGTACAAATGTCTCATTATAGTCAGCCCTATATTCTTGTTAAAATCCTTTAGCAACTAACCTTGCCTTATATTTGTCTACATCTCCATTAGCATTAAACTTAGTCTTATAAACCCATTTTACACCAATGCAATCTTTTTTCTTAGGAAAATCAAGTAATTCCCATGTATCATTTCTCCCAATCAAGATTCTATCTCATCATTCATTGCATTAGTCCAATGTTCTTCCTTAATTGCATCCTCAAAATATATAGGATCTTGAGCAAATAAAGAAAAATTTGGTTGCAAATCTATTTTAGTTCCTTGATCATAAATCTTACCCAAGCTTCTAGTTTTCTTGCTTGTAATCCTTTATCTCAATTGTGCGAGTATAGGGTTTGAATCATTACTTACTTGTGAATGCAAATATTTTCCATGTTCAACTTTGTTTTCTAAATTATTTTATTGTGGACTTCATGGTGGAGTTCTTTCTTGGTCACTTGGTTGATCCTCTTGATCATCATGATCCTTTTTATCCTTCTCACCATATGGTATTTTTTCAACACCTTTAACATTTGTATCTATATTTTCATCCCAAGATTCATCCTCTTTAAATACAACATCCCTACTCACAATGACTTTTCTGGCAATAGAATTAAACAACCTATATGGCTTAGATTTCTCATCATAGCCAACAAAAATTTATTTCACACTCTTATCATGTAATTTACTTCTAGTTTCTTTTGGAACATGTGCATATGAAATACAACAAAATGTTTTGAGATGAGAAACACTATGAATCTTACCACTCCATGCTTTTTGTGGAAACATGTCCCTCACAATGTTTTTTGGACTCCTATTCAAGATATAGATAGCACAAGAAATTGTCTTAGCCCAATAATCATTAGGAATATTCTTACATTTCAACATGCTCCTGCCATCTCCATTATTGTCTTGTTGCTTCTCTTTGCAATACCATTTTGTTGTGGTGTGTAACTAGTAGTAAATTGCTTTTTGATTCCATGATCCCTACAATAATCTAAAAACTCATTTGACTTATACTCTCCTCCTCTATTAGATCTCAATACCTGAATGCATACTCCATTTTGGTTTTCAACAAAAGCATTGAATTCTTTAAATTTGCTTAAAGTTTCATATTTACATATTTAAGAAAGTAAACCCATGTCTTTCTATTGAAGTCATCAATAAATGTTAATAAATAAATGCTCATCCCTAATAATGGCATTTTCATTGGACCATACACATCTGAATGCACAATTTCTAAAGGTACCCTTGTTCTATATAACATCCTTTTGGAAAACTCTCTCTATGATGTTTGGCCAAAATACAACTTTAAAATGGACTTAATAATGCTTCAATTAGGGGTAAGCCTCTTACCATTTACTTTCTTTGCAACAAGGATAATCCTTTAAATTTTGGATGTCCATACCTCAAGTGCCATATTCATACCTGATCTTGACTTTTTTCCTTAAAACTCATTGCAATTTCATCAATCATATTGCTCTTCATCAAAAGTGGAAACATTCTATTATTTGTCATCTCCACCCTTGGAATAACCAAGTTACTAGGAGGCATATCAAATATAGTGGACACATTTTTCTCAAAAATAACTCTATAACCTTTTTTACTAATTTTCCCCACACTTATAAGATTATGTTTCAAACTAGGTACAAAGTATACATTAGAAATAGATTTCTTACCATGCTTTGTTATGACATTGATTGTACCTTTTCCACTTACTTCCACTATCTCATTGTTTCCCAACTTCACTTCTAATTTAATTGATCTATCCAAGCTTTCAAAATAATCCTTGTTTCCTATCATATGATTGTTGCAACCACTGTCTAGAAATCAAAAATAATTTGAACTCTCTTGGGCTACATTGCAAGTAATGACCAAAGTCTCAAAACTACTTTTAGAAAAAATTGCATTTTTCTTAATCATCATCAGCTTGCTTCTTTCTACACTCATTTGCAAAATGTTCAAACTTCTTACAGTAATAACATTGAACATTTTTTTTATCATACCTTTGTGATGTTTGGCTATTATTGCATCCCCTTAAGTTGAAGTATTGATTTCTCCTTCCTCCTGGATCTAGATGCTTTCCTTCTTCCTTTTAAAAATTATATCTGCCTCTTCCTCTTCCTCTAAATCTAGAATTTCCTCTTCCTTTACCTCTACCAAATGTCATTTGTATTTTGAATGCATTCTCTAATGAATTGACATGACACTTGTTCAACCTATCTTCATTATTATGTAAGGATCCAAACATCTCATCTATTGATGATGTTATTAAATCCTTAGATTCTTTAATTGCAACCATAATATTATCAGATTTAGAAAGAAAACTTCTTTAAATATTCTCTAGAACTTTCTAATTAGTAAGTTCATCACCATTCATCCTTACTTGATTAACCACATTCATAACATGATTTTAAAATTGGTTTGCAGAATCAGAATCCTTCATTTATAAATTTTCAAGTTCTCTTCTAAGTACTTGCAATTTAACAATCTTTACCTTACTTGTACCTTGATATGCAATCTCAAAAATGTCCCAAGTATGCTTAGCTGTAAAAATTGGCTTAATTTTTCCAAGAACTAAGCCGTCTAGAGCTTGTCCAATAATTTGCAAATATTTTTTTACTCTTCTACCTATTTTGATCAAGATTTTTGTTTTGATTAGCATTTAAACTAGACTCATCTACAAGTTTAGCATAACCATTTAAGATTATATCTAATAACTCGTAGGAATCAAATATAAGCTTCATTCTAAAAGCCCAATCATCGTAATTCTTTCTAGAAAACATTGGAATTGAAGCCTAAAAACTCCTTGAAGTCATGCCTAATAGAAACTTATAAACAAAATTCACAGATATAAGTATCCCTAAATAGGGCAACAAGAAACTTACAAATCTCACAATAAATTTCTATCCCCTTTCTCTGACGCAATCCTCCTTATGCACAATCCTTTGAACTCTTCTTCTTAACCTGGCTCTGATACTAATCTATTGGTTGGGAAGAGGCACATGAAAAATCGAAACACAAAAACACAATGTGCTACAACACAATAAAAATATATTATATTCCATTCATCATAATTTTAAATGAATACATAGTGCCTTTTTATGGGCAAGATTACAATATTAACATTAGCCAACAAGATAAAATATCTACATATTCTAAATAATACTAGAGCCAACTCAATTTTTTGGAAAATGTAGAAACATCTAATGATGAACGATTAATTCTAAGTAGAAATTAATATTTCGAACAATGTCTGACATCATTGGAATGTCACAAGATTCCAGTGGCAAGTCCTATAGAAATAATCATATCTACTTAACAAACCCCTTAATTCATAAAATATATACTCCCTCAACTTGGACCTAATTTCCCTAAAGAAACCATGAATATCCTATAACCTAATCTAGTATTGCACATTTGGTCTGTACATGCTCAACTATTTACATCTATAAAATTTCTAGTTGTGAACTTTCACTTGATTCAATCTTCATTACTGGAGAGCTTGTACTCTTGAATGAAAGGTCATAAGTTCAAATCACTATCACCATACTCTTTCCCTTTTGGCTTGATACTTAGATAGGTTATCATTTCCTAGTAGCCCATTTGTGTCAAACATTATCGAAATGTCACATCATTTTTGTGACAAGTCCAATAGAAATAAGTCTATCAACTTAATAAATCCCTTAATTCCAAAAATATATACTCTGTCAACTTGGACCCAACTTCCCTACAAGAATTCATGAATATTCTATAACCTAATCCAATATTATACATTTGGTTTGTACATGCTCAAAAGTTTACATATATGGAATTTCTCATTGTGAACTTTCACTTGATTTAATCTTTGTTGATTTATATCTTAATTTTTTGTTTCTATGCCAACTATGTGTCCTTTATTTGATATGGCTTTCTCACTTCTTGAAACTTTGTTTTCTTGCTACCTTACTCTTTCTTGTATTAATGACAAACACTTTGTAAGATGTGTTCTTTATCAGATGTCTAGATGATCTTTATGGTCCCAACAATGCATTCCTTACACATTATATAATATACACTTCTCTTTCATTGTTTATTATATCTTCTATTGGAATGAAACTTCATTGAATTGGCTGCTTCTAAAACTCAACACATTATACACAAGCATTTTCAATACTAAGTTTTTCCTACCATTCATGGTAGAGAACTATCTTGAAGTAGCCAATTAGAACATAAATTTTTTGAGATTTTTTTATACTTATAGATTTTAAAACAAAATGTGCTCAAATGTTAAGCAATAAAAAATGTGCTTCCATGTCATTAGTCTAAATTTACAAAGTTGCCAAGTTTTATGGAGGTATGGAGCTTCACAAGGCTAGAGAAGGTGTAAATTCCAATGAAGCATTATGTATCTTTTAAGATATATTATTTTCAGCGGGATTTCATTTGCATTCTACACAGTGGCAAATCCTTTCACAATTATCAATGGTAGAGAAGCCACAATTATAGAGACCATTCTTGCAAGCACTAAACACACTTGACACTTAGGAGTTATCATTTTATGTTACTATAGAAATTGAATGCAGCCACACAAAGAAAATAGAATAAAATAAAGATTTTTTTACACGAGTCTAGCTCTACCAAGTAGAGACCAATTTCTTTTATTCCACAGAAACACTAATTAATCTAATTACATGACCTCTTTATATTATAGAGGATTGCACATTATTCAGCCTAATTTTCTCATCTAAACTAATCATCTAATTTTGTAATCATGGAAGCATCTCAAAAAAATACAAATTACTAAGTTCTCAAATTGATCTTCTTGCATGGACGTGCCATTTGGAGAAGACTCAAACAAAACTTTTTATAATTGATACTTTGACTAGCATAAATGGTGGAGATAATCTTGGATTTATATTTTCTTTAATCAATCCATGTTGTTATGTGGTGAACTATAAGATCACACTTGATGATTGAATTGGCGTCAAGTAGAAGTAATCTACATACTCCTCCTTGATGCTGAGACTCCCAGTTCAATCTCAAGGCACTCAAAATTAAAACTTGCATGTTATTATGCAAGTCTTTCTCATTAGAATCATATAAACCAGCATGGTACTTTTAATAGAAGTCAACTATCTCTTTATCAATTTCTCTCTTTTCTCATCACTAGAGTCTTATAGACTCACATAGAAATTCTACTAGAAGTGAACTATCTCTTTCTTGATTTCTCTCTTTTTTGAAGGATCACAAAATTTAGTCTTCCCCTACTTTCTCTAACATAGAGAAGATTCATGACACATCCATGTGCCAATCAAAACAAGTAGTCATCACCTACTTCACTCACATATCTAAACCTTGATCCACCATTATCACTTTTGACATGCAAACTTGGAGGTTTGTACAACTTTCTCAACATTTTTGTCACTTTCCACCAATAGGATCCATCAATCCATCCATAATCAATTTGTATACAACCTTTTGAAGATTGTCCACTACAATCTTTATTCCAACATGACTCTTCACTATGACTCTTCAACCCACAAATGCTACAAGGGTGAAGATCCTAACATTTATCCTTTGTATGTCCATCTCTACTATAACGGGAACATGAAATATATTCCTTGCTCGAACGTGATTTTTTTGAACCAACAATACTACCAACATCAAACCTATCACAAGCAACATCGGATCTCTCCCTTTTACAAAATCTAAGGCTTTAAAATTTTGGCTTCCAAATAGGTTTGATGAGCTCCTTCATCCCTTGCCCATGCTTTCCTAATCCACTTCCTTGAAAACCCATTTTTTGCATAATCTTCAAGCCAATATTATTCTTAAACCAATATTTGTCATTATCGAGATAAACTTCATCAATACCTATAGATGGCTTCTTACCTTCATCTTCAACTTAGAAAACAATAAAACATACCAAATCTTGTGTACTATAAGCAACACCACAAACTGGTGGCTTTGATTTCAACATTTCTTTTTCTTCTTCCAAAATTTTTATTTTCTTACCCAAATCAACATTCTTCTTTTTAACTTCATCAAACACAATTAAGTTTTCTTTCAATTCATAATTTTTTGCTCTAAATTTCTCTAATTCTTTCTCAAGACATTCTATTTTGCACAAATATTTATGTCTCTCCTTTCCAAATTTTTTGAAATTCTCCACCAATTCTGAATTGAACTTCTCCAATTTTATCACTTCATCATTCAAACAATCGTTCTCACAAATCAAACTCAAATTTTCTATTTTAATATTAGTTCCAAATTTACCCATTAAAACAAATTTTCTTTACACAAATAGATTACCTCTACTGTGGGCACTGCTCTTGGACTGCACAAAATAGATCTTTAATCTCTATAAAACTTCAATCTTCCATCTTCAATTTTTTTAAATAACATTTCCCAAATTACACATGCTCAATTTTTTTTCAAAATATTGTAGCCCATACAAACATCTTCATAGCCCAAGATCTGCATCCACTCCAATACCGATTGTAGAAATTGAATGTAACCACACAAAGAAAATAGAATAAAATAGAGATTTTGTTTACACAAGCCTAGCTCTGCTAAGCAGAGACCAGTTTCTTTTATTCCATAGACACACTAATTAATTTGATTACATTACCTCTTTATATTACAGAGGATTGCATATTATTCAGCATAATTTTCACATCTAAAATAATCATATATTATTCAGCCTAATTTTCACATCTAAAATAATCATCTAATTCTGCAAAATGGAAGTAGCTCAAACAAATACAAATTACTAAGTTCTCAAATTGATCTTCTTCCATGGGCATGCCATTTGGAGAAGATTCAAACAGAACTTTTCTAATTGATACTTTAACTAGCATAAATGGTGGAGATAATCTTGGATTTATATTTTCTTTAATCAATCCATGTTGTTGTGTGGTGAACTACCAGATCATACTCGAGGATGGAGTTGGAATCAAGTAGAAGTAATCTACAGATGGAGTTGGAATCAAGTAGAAGTAATCTACAGTTACGTGTTGCGTACAGAAGATCAACCTAGAGGACGTGGTAGACAGGACAGAAAAAGCAAGAACTTAAAAACTATACCAGATTTTGATGTTTGGGATTATTAAAAAGAAGATGTACTTAAAAATAAACCTATCTGCAAATATATTTTCTGTCACAGCTTAAGATATACAACATGTGATTGTAGTGATGCCGAGCGGTATGAGTTAACTTTTGGGTTTTAACCATCGGTCTATTTTCTTTTTCTTTTCCAGCTTTCATATTGCAGGCAAGAAAGCTTCTGATTAGGTTGATTTTAGAAAACAAGCTTCTGATTATGTTTTCTTTCTCAAGGATGAAAGAGATTCTACAACTCTCAGCTTGTGCAACCAGAACAACATAGGTGACAAGATTATAAATATTGTATTGTGAATGTGACCACTTGCATTCTTCTCTGCCCATTCTTCTCATCAATTTTCTAGAAATATATTTTCCTCCTGTACTAATATGCTTTTAAATTATTTTAGGCTTCTAGACTTTTATAATATAATTGCGGATCTGAATTTAAAGATAATTGCGATTATAATATTTCGGCGGACATGAAACCCTAGGTTCTCTGTGCAAATTTTTCGTAATAATTTATTGATGTTTTAATGGTGGCATTAAATATTAAGTGCTTACTTTGGCATTAAATGTCAATGAGGGAATAGGGTCTGAGATTAGTGATAGGAAATAGAAAAGAAACAAAGAGGAGGGGAGGGAAGGATGAGTAGTTCAAAGAAATGGAGACTAAAGAGACCAGCACAACCTTGGAGAAGATTAGGACTGGATAAAAGAAGAATAAAGAGAGCCAAGACAGCACCCATTTGTCGGCTAGCTTTACTATGAGAATGATAGATTTTACCCCTGGAGTGGTCCTCTTCTCAGGAAAGCAGAAATACTACTCACCAATTATAGTGGCCTCCCGAGTGCAAGTGGACAAGAACATTAAGAAGATGGTTTCTACTAATCGTTTGTGTTTGTAGGTTAAGACTTTAGAGGCAGAAAAGGCTAAATGTACTAGTTTCTAGGAGCTATTTGGTAGTGACAAATACATAAAGAAAGAGATTGGGGCCCTTAAGGAACAGTTTGATGTCTTGGATGAGAGATGTGCCACTCTATCCAACTTTTTTCTCATTGTCACCCATATTGCCGATCTTGCTTTCCAACTGTTGCAACAAGAGAATGACGAGAAAATCCTTGGGGCAGAGGACTCTACCAATCTTTATGGCTTCTTGGCAGATGACTAGGACAAGGTCCTACCGGAAAAGAAATGGAAAGAGAAGGCCAATTCTTTAAGCCTTGTATTTTTTATTTTTTTCTATTTTTGTTACTTTGTTGTTGGTTATGTCTAGCTTATACTTTTATCTTCAAGCCAAGAGGTATTAGAGACTGTTTAAATTTTAACTTTAATAACAATAATAGATCTATTGATAGTTTTCATATTTAGTTTTTTTGATGTGGAATATTCTTAAATAGTTTGATAGATACTTGGTTAATTTTGATTGGTTTATACTTTTTACTGATGGTTTTAATTTTTGTCACTAATGGTTATATGTATATTTATGTTTGTATTTAGGCTAGTATCATTCTTTGGGATACTATGTTTTTGATGTTTTTTTGGCAAAATAGGTTGCTGGTAATATTTATCTATAATTTAATTGTTAATGGTCTTATCATGATGATGTATTGAGGTCTAGCCCTTTCTTTCTGGCTGCTATTAATATAAAAAACGTTCATCAAAATTCTGAAAATAGTGTGGTTTTTCAAAGTATTTCATAAGAAATATGATGAATATAAAAAGTTTAATAAAGTTTAACTAAATAAAATTCTAAGATTGGTAAAAAATATAGTATTTCCCATATATATCTTGTTTAACTCAGTTAATCTTTTTGTACTTTAAATACTATTTTGGTGGGTTTCTAAAGGTTGTAGACCAAATTTTTTGTTGGCTTCAAAGAAAAATCATGTCAAATAATAATAGTGTAGAACAAAACCAAGAGAAAATTGCTAGATTGTGGTTCACATTAAAATGAAAAGGTGATGGAAATGTTATAATCTTTGCAACCATTGTAAGCATCTAAAGATGAGAAGACTTAATCACAATAGCTAAGAAATAATCTAGTTAGCATGGTAATATTGAAGGTGGCATGATTATTGTCCATTGGTAAGATATTTATTATTTGTATTTATAAAAAAAAAATTCTATGATTTTTAAGGTTATATCATGATTAGGGTATTTTTTTATCATTGTTATATAGGTGGAGAACCCTAGGGAACATTATATGGACTATCATAGTTTGAAGAATGTCATTTTCCATGAAGTGGTGGAATATGCAAAGGTGGATATCAAAGATAAGGTCAATGAAGCTTTGGAAAAGTATGATTGTGTACCAAGATAAAAATTGAAGGTTATGGCATAATGCATTGATCAATGCCATATTGAGTACTAGTGTAGCTGATGAAGATGACTTTGATATTGCTCATGATATATCTATACCTATAGTGACTTTTGGGAAACCTATCATACAATAAATAAAATCATTCAATAAAGTAGAAATAAAGACCACATTTATACAAGCTCTTCCTAGGTTACAAATGGAGTAGTGAAGCAATTCTATAAAAGAAGTCATCCAAAAAAATTGAGTTCACATAAGATTTTTTGTTTATAGAAAAAATTTCATAATAAAAAAAGATGAGTTTTAGGTAGGGATGGAAATTCATAATTGGCATAACTTCATTAACTTAATTCACATTCTTGTATATTTACTATATATTTGTATTGGGGTGAGGTTATTCATTTGTATTGGTTGTTCAACATATTTTGAAAAACCCAACACATCTCTTCCATTTGAATTTTTAGATCCCTTGATCTCCCTTCTTTAGCTCTATTTTTCATCTTGGAGATTGGATCTTTTGTCTTCTTAGATGGTTTATTATAACTCTTTTCATTTTTTTTGAGTTATATTTAGCTATACTATTATTGAGATTTCTCCTTTTATGATCACTATTACATTGTTATTTGTTTGGATAGATCTCTAAGCTCCCTTTTCTAATCTCCCCCTTTATGAGCTTTATTACATGAAAATCAAACTGTATCATTTTGACTAGGATAAGTCATAGACTCAAGGAGATCCAAAACCCTTGTAGTATTGCCAATGTTGAGGCTATTATAAAGCTTATTACTCATGAGGATAATAATATCTCAATTTTACATGGTATATATTACCTTATTAACTCTCATGCTAATACTTTGATGGCATATTTTCTAGATTTAGGATAAACTCCTCTTTCCACAACCATTGAGATTTGTATTCCAATTTTCACCTCTATTCTTATCAATCCCACTTATGCACCACCTACTCATCCTAATTATCTTGATCAGTCATATCAATGATATAAGATAGAAATAATTTGTGATATAATCCTTCACAAGGTTTATCCTCCTATAGCTACCTTTCCTACCCTGCCTATTCCTACAACAAACATTCCACAACCTAAAGCCATCCCCTCTCCTAAACCTATGATATTTGATCCTAATCCTTCAATTTTATATCATAAAACTATTCAAGATAAAACATGCTTGTACGAATCACAAGAACCATCAACCTAAGGCTAAGTCTCATGATCTTGCTGCTCAAACTATACCTCCACCTTAGCATTTTCCTTCCTTTTATCAACCCATACTTGAGCCTTGGGGGAGGTTAATCTTAGTAATAATATACAAATGGATAAACATGATGATTATTTTCATATTTTATATTCTATTAATCTGATATGGAAGATACTCTTCATGATGATTTTATTGTGCATGTTAGTGATGATGAATATGCAATTATTGTTATGGATTCTAATTTGCATAACATTCATTCTAAATAGATAACACTCACTCCTATTTCTAAACATAGTGACCAACATAAAACCCATTCTTGGATCTCATTATATTCCAAAGTACTAGTCTATGTTTTGGTCCTCAAGTGAGTCACCAACATTTCCCTACTACTATAGACCAAGAAAGGGGGTAGGTAGCATGCTTGAAGTGGACTTGTCTAGCATGGTATTATTTTTTTTCATCTTGTATTTTTTGCTATGTTGTTCTCTTTGTCATCTATTTTTTCTATATTTATTTAGACAATTCTTGTCTCTCTATTGGTGCAAAATGCTAAAGTAATCAAACATGTCATACCCATACTTTTATTTGTACCTCTTTTCTTCCATGTATTGTTACATTTTTATTGTTGTTTTTAATGAATGGTAAAATGAATACTAAATCCTAAATGAGGTGATACACCAATTATTTGTATGTAACTTTATTTAAATCAATATCGATTACCAAGGATCCAAAATCTTTTTCTTTAAAAGAAATACCAAGGATTTAACAATGTTTTGCAAAAAGGATAAGGATAGGGAAAAAACACCTGCAATTACAAGTATCAAGATTTGTAACTACAATAAGGAGTATAGCTTAAATGAAGGATGGGCATAACATAAAAAGAAAAAATTTTGATAATATTGCACAAAAATCAATGATAAGGAACTGTTGAATCTATATGATCAATGGCAAAAAATTTGTGCTAGCAAGTGCTTGAACATTTAACTCAAAATTTGCAATTTGCAAAAAATATGTAAGAAATAAAAGAGCTTAAAATGAGGTGAAAATAAAATAAATAGGGATAGAAACCTTAACTCCCATGTGAAAAAATATGCATAAAAGTAATTCTCAAAACTCTTGAAAACTATGATCAAACCAATCCAATATTCTCCCAAAACCATGTGTAACTAATAGATAAGTAAAATCTACCTCCATCTGCTTAAAAATTCACACAAAACCCTAGGTCAAATGTAAAAAATAAGCCACAAAAATCATATGTCAAACTACTCATCTCAAATATGCCTTAAAAGGCCTCTAAAGTGATTGGGAAGTGTAAACAAGTCCTAACTATAATGTAGCTTACCAAAAATAGTGCGTAAGTGCTGAATAAGTACATGAGAAAGTAAAACTACCCCGAACTCAAAGTTAACTTCCTATAGCTTGTAGTTGACTAAAAACGTCTTCCACTACTGCAAATAGCACTATATGATGAACTATAAGATACTTTCACTCTAGCAAATCATAACTATACCTTATATCTTTAAATTAATTTGCATTTAAAATAGTTAATATATAGAGTGCTTTATAGTTTCTATTTTAGCACTTTAATATATTAATTTTACAATGAATAATGCATATAATTTAAATAATTTTGTATTTATGATAATCAATATGTTATAAACACTTTATAATATGAGCAATTGAAATATTGATTTTACAAGATTTCCATGCATAAATAAATAAACTTAATAATTTATTACTAATTATAACATTTGATATTTACTAAATAATATATAAAATTAATTAAATAAATATTCAATGCATCAAAAATAAATAAATTATTAAGAAGATAACTATAAGCTTTAGGTATTAATAAATACATATTAAAATATCATCTAACATATATATTTACTAGCACTTATACCTTTAAAGGGTGCAAGGGCTATGTTGATAGTCATGTACACATTTGATTGTGTTCTTGAATAGTTATTCATAAACTCTCAATGTCTATTATTTTACCCTCACCTTTATATCTTTCTTAATCACACACATAGACAATCCTTTACCCCTTCGTATCTCTAGCTTTGGTTACTCCTCTTTTCATTTTTCTCCTACATGTATCTAGACTAGAATATTTCCTCTATTTCGCTTTTATCTAATATATGTATGTGGTTTATCTATATATCTATCTATCCATTTTTTCTTAGTGGACTAGCATCCCTCACAGGGTTCACAACATGGCTTAACTACCTCTTGTGTTTCTATAAGACTAATGGTTTTATTGGGTATTAGTAGGTCAATATTTTGGTGCAATGAAAACCTTTTCCTTTCTAACAATTGGTATCAGAGCCTAGTCATAGGTTCAAATCTTGCAAGCCACGATGAGTGTTGCTAGGAGGGGAATTTTTGGTAGTGGGCTAGTGTCCCTCACAAGCTTCAAGACATAGCTTAACCACCTCCTATGGTTCTATAAGACTAATGGTTGTGTCAAGCATTAATAGGTCAATCTTTTGGTTCAATGACAACCCTATCCTCTCTAAAACCACTATCCATCTTTCACCTCTTAGGGCCCGTTTGGTTGGTGGATTTGAAATAGAATTAGAATTTTGAATTCTAAAAAGGTTTTAATTCGTTGTTTGGGTCAGCACAATAAAAATTGGAATTAGACAAAATGAGGATTTGGTATGCCCATTTAACTCTTAAACCTTGGATTCGGTCTTCTATCTAAATAGGTGGAATTGTTCTAATTCTCATTTTAATTCCAATTTGCCCAAAATGAGCATAACACAATAATTGAATTGAAATGTTTTTGAGATCTGCCTAGCTGCTCACTTGGTCCACATTATATTTTTTCGCTCATGTTGTTGTCAAGAATTTTTTCTGCCTCTACTTAGGAAGAACGAAGCCAAGGTCTCT
>CM053787.1:247299352-247481852 GCA_028749045.1 Cupressus sempervirens | reverse complement strand
TAAGTTCTCAATACCATCGTAGAATGGAAAAGTATTAGGTTGAATAATCAAACATTTCAACCTATCCCCTATAGTAAGTTTGAAATGAAGGATCTTCCAAGCCAACATGTGTGCATTGATATCAACACGAGATCTCCAAATTTTCTCACTTAACCTCCTCCATGTCTTCTCATGAAATCTACATTTCCATTTTTTATTAAGTTTTGGATTCAAGACATGTTGGGAAGAACACATAAATAAATCTTTTTAAGAGGAGAAAGGCCACTTTGTTAACCACACCCAATCATTGTATAAATTGCATTGTAAAGGGGAACAATGTCGGATAACTAGATCTACAAGCACTAGAGAAACCAAAAAAATGGAAAACCACTTGGACTTGGTAATCAATTGAAAAGTAGCCTTGGATTGTTACCAAAAAGCTAGTCCAAGGAGTGAAAATCCCATATGTCACCAAATTGTCTTATCCCTTTTCTGAATCGATAATGAGTCTATCTAGGGAAAGTGACAACAAGGGGTTTATCAGGGTATTGGATTAGCTTATTCCACCAAATGGTTGAAGAATTAAAACTAAATCCATGTTGCAATGAATTAATTTTCCAGCTTAAAATTTTAGACACTATTTGCCAAGCTTCCATATAGATAGTAGAGGGAAAAAAAGCCAGAAACTGAAATAAGGAGCAAGAAGTATTTTATCAATCCAACTAATAGTAGACCATTTCTTTTAATGGTAGCCTAGGAAATGTGATGTCAAACCAAACATTTCCAAGGTTCATCACTAGAAACAATCCTTCCAATCCATTTGGTAGCCAAACAAATGCCTTGTGACCTAGAATCAAGTAGGCCCAAACCACCTTTAGTACTTGAAACCTTCTTTTCCATCCCAACTTAACCACAAAAAGTGTTGAATGATTTTAATTAAATCCTCAAAATGTTATTGTTTCTCAAAATGTGTGTTTGTAATTATAGCTCAATAATGGTCAGAGGGTTTTAACTCGATAGAAAGTTTTTGTATGAATTCAATTTCCAACTTTCCTGTAAATTAATTGTTTGCACATTTACCATAACAACAATACTTAGAAAGTTGATTCAATAATGCCACATATTATTTATTGGGAGCATAATTTCTTTGAACAAGGCCAACTTAAGATAGTGGATTGGACAAGCTTATGATATTAAGTAGACACCACACAGAATATACAATCTAGGCTACCAAAGAAAATAGAAATAAGAAAATAATGACCTAGTATTGAAAGTGCTCGTGTATAATGTGTTGAGTTTTAGAAGCAGCCAACTCAATGAAGTTTCATTCCAATAGCAGCTATAGTAAACAATGAAAGGGACGTGTATATTCTATACTAGGTAAGAAATACCACAACAGCATGTTGGAATCATATGGATCATCTAGAAATCTCATAAAGAACACATTTCACAAGGCAATGGTATGTACACTTTGTTTGTAGTGCCAAGTAACTTTCCAAAAAGAGTACGAGGTAGTCCCATATCACTATCACCATAGATAAACCCAAAAATTATGGCATAGTGTCATGGACTATAAAACCCCCTTTCCCTTTCCCTTTTTTTCTTAAAACTTCAATAGTTTATCATTTCCTAAGGGCCATAACAATTTATAGTGGCTACAGCTAGAAAGTTCATTTTTCACAGCATCCAACATTATCAAAATATCACAATATTCCAGTGGAAAATCTAATAGAAATAAGCCTATGGGCTTAATAAATCCCTTACCTACAAGAAATCATGAATATCCTATAACCTAATCCGGCTAGAGGGTAGGGTATGTATGCCTCATTTGTAGCCACAAGTGCCTTTCAAAAAAAGAGTACGAGGTACTATCACTATATGTAAACCCACAAACTATGGCATAATGTCGTGGACTATAAAATCCCCTTTCCCTTTCCCTTTTTTGCTTGATGCTCTGATAGTTTATCATTTCCTAGTGGCAATAATAATTTACAGTGGGAGTAGCCAGAAAGTCCATTTTTCATGACATCTAACATCATCTGAATGTCACAACATTTAGGTGGCAAGTCCGATAGAAATAAGCCTATCGCTTAATAAACCCCTTAATTCATAAAATATATACTCCCCCCCAACGTGCACCCCACTTCCCTACAAGAAATCATGAATATCTTATAACTTAATCTAGTTGTAAAATTTCACTTGATTTAATCTTCATTGGTGGAGAACTTGTACTCTTGAAAGAGAGGTCACAAGTTCAAATCATTTCCTAGCAGCTCATCTGCATCCAACATTTATGTGCCAAGTTTAATAGAAATAAGCCTATCAGCTTAATAAACCCCTTAATTCATAAAATATATACTCTCCCAACTTGAACCTGACTTCCTTACAAGAAATCATAAATATTCTAAAACCTAATTCAGTATTCCAACATGTTGTAGTATTCCTTACCCACTATATTATATACACTTCCCTTTCATTGTTTATTATAGCTTCTATTGGAATGAAACTTCATTCAGTTGGCTGCTTCTGAAAATCAACACATTATACACGAGCATTTTCAATCCTAGGTCATTATTTCTTATTATCAGTTCTTGTCATTCCATGGCAGAGAACTATTTTTAAGGTGCTTTCATTAAGCTGTGATTAACCTATCTTGAAGTAGCCTATCAGAACATAAGTTTTTCAAGATTTGTTTTATACTTACAGATTTTAAAACAAAATGTACTCGGATGTTAAGCAATAAAAAATGTGCTACCATGCCATTAGTATACGTTTACAGCTGCAGAGTTTTACAGAGGTATGGAGCTTCACGAGGCCAGAGAAGGCGTAAATGCCAATGAAGCATTATGTATCTTTTAAGAGAGATTATTTTCGGCGGGATTTCATTTGCATTCTACACGGTGGCAGAGCCTTTCACAATTATCAAGGGCAGAGAAGGCACAATTATAGAGACCGTTATTGCAGGCACTAAACACACTTGACACTTACGGGTTATCATTTCATATTACGTGTTGCCTAGAAAAGACCAACCCAGAGGACTTTGCAGACAGGTTAGAAAAAGCAAGAACTAAAAATCTATACCAGATTTTGATGTTTGGGATTATTTAAAATAAAGATGTATTAAAAAACAAACCTATCTGCAAATATATTTTCCATCACAGCTTAGCATATGCAATATGTGATTATAGTGATGCCGAGCGGTATGAGTTAACTTTTGGGTTTTTACTATCGGTCTGTTTTTTTTTTTGGGTTTTCCAGCTTTCATATTGCAGGCAAGAAAGCTGCTGATTATGTTTTCTTTCTCGAGGATGAAAGAGCTTCTACAACTCTGAGCTTGTGCAACCCCAAAAACATAGGTGACAAGATTATAAACATTGTATTGTGAATGTGGCCACTTGCATTCTTCTCTGCCCATTCTTCTCATCAATTTTCTAGAAATATATTTTCCTCCTGTAGTAATACACTGAAAGATTTTTTTCACAGTGTTGTTGTAAGGATTTTTTATATTCTTTCTAATGGCTTTCTTTTTAAACTTTTCGATATTTATCTTGGCAAAATTTTAAATTCCAAGATTAAGCATTTAGACTTTCTCTTTTTATCATATCTTGGGTCAATCAGCTCTAGGCACTCAACGTTTTTTCATCAGGAATCAAATATCCAATACCTCTGAATACTTCTCTTCGGAACATTTTTAGTTTGAAGATTTAGCAATTATAATTTCTTTGTTTATGTTTTGCTCATTTTTAATATAATCAGCTCTATGTTTTGCTCATTTTTAATATCTTCTCCATGTTTGGCTCATTTATAATATCTTCTCTGTGTTTTTTTGGAACTAGGGATTGATATATCACCTGACGTCACCTTAACTTAAAAATAATAGAAAGGAATGAATTGCACGGAGAAGCAGCAGCCTCGGCCTACACTGATGAATATTTGACTAGAGACCTTGGCTCTCCTTATTGGTACTTTTGCGGTGGTATATCCTTCATTTATGATTACTGAAAAATTCCTAAAATTCCTAGTTTGAATATTCTTCTTTTACCTTTAAATGAAACCTTAAGTTTGAATTTTTATTTGTTAATAAAATCTAAATATGTTAAAATTAAAAATAATTTAGACTAATGAAAGACACATAGATCTTAGAATATCCATGACGCAGGTACAGTTATTATATTGAGAGTAGTTAAAAAGGATGAATTTAATTGAGATATGAATTTAGGAAACCACTACTTTCCTTTAGTGAGCGTAAATCACAGTTAAAATATGACAATAGCTTGAAATATGACTGTAAAAAATAAACCTATTTTAAACAATATATACTAATATAGCCACTTGGAGAACAGACTCGTAAATTCACACCTAATGATATGGAAATGAAAATCACGTGCCAAGAATGGGTATCTTGCTTCTAAATAGAACTATTAGATGGGAAAAAATATTTTTACGGTCTTATTAGGTACCATGCAGTTGATCTCTTCTAGAGAAAAGAGTCATTATTCCTTTTATTTTAATTCAAATTTTTTATGTTTTTCTTGTTCTTCAATTTTTTAATTTTATTTTATGGTAGATTTTCAAATGTAGAAAGTTTTGTTATTGTATACAATCAATCAGCTATGCTTGGAAATCTATTTGATCATTAAATAGCTTTCAACATATTGTGAAATTTGGTTGATTATATAGATTTTAACATTTTGTAGCATTTGGTGACCCTTGTAGAATTATCAGCAAAGTAGAAATTATTAAATAAACCGTTTCATGTGTAGGAGCTATTCAATAGTTTAAACTTTCAACCTTAACCAAACCTTTTCTTGAGTAGGAGCTATTCAACAATTTAAACTTCAAACTATATTTGAATTTTCTTTCTAATAGGAACAATTTGTTCATGTACTTACTTTTCAGCCTAGAAGCTATGACTAAGAGAAATGTATATGCCTTTAATCAATTTATCAGATTCAAATTGTTAGCACGTTCATTTGATGCTATAGGTTCTTTAGCATTTCTACCATGTCTATTTTTACTCTTTTATGTAGAGAAATAAAAGATTGTACTGTACTCGATTTTATTGTTTAGAAAATTCTTCTACCTTGTTCAACCTTAGCGTAGATGTTGCATAAGAGAGATAATATATCTAATTAGTTTATCCTGTTTCAGCACTAATAATTTGTACAGAGGATGCATTTACAATAAAAATCGCATTCTTTTCATGGAAGAAAGAGATTTCAAAAGTATTTATTGGAAGATTAAAATTTTGAAAGATTAAAAATTAGATGTTAAGTTCTACTTTTCATCTTAATTTTGATGAGGAGCTCCTTGGTTCTCTCTATTATTACATCTTAGAAGGTGGTGGCTATAATATTCCCTTGTGTGAAAGTCAAGTCCAAGACAAAAATTAAAAATTAAAAATGATTCAACCTATTCCATACCAACTATTTTGGGTTCAACCTTTCTCAGTAGACATGATTCATTCCTCAGTCTATTCCTTGTCATTGGTCTAGCATCTTTATCACCAATGATTTGATCTATAGGGTGATGTCTTCTTACATACTTGGCTAATCTGGGTTTAGTCCTTCTTTCCATATTTGATCCTTCAGCTTTAGAGTTATTTTTTTCATTGTCATCTACCATTTCATCATTCCTTTCTTGCATACTATTCTCATAATCACTATGTGCATTTTCTACAATTTATAGCTTAGCTTCTGAATGTAACTCGAAATTCACTGGTTGAGACTCAGTAGATACTAAAGTTTTTTCTTGATTCCCAACTTGATTTGCAATATTGTTTTCAATTGTCATTCCTTCATAGAAGTATACAAAGGATCTATAATCCTCTATTTGCTTTGACTCATCAACTTGAACTTTTGCATGCTCATTAAAATTTACATTTGCACTCTCCACAATTTTTCTCCACCGATGTATACTCTTTGTATCTGCCGTAGCTCTATAGATAGTAGGGCTGTTCAATGGGATTGGGTCTGACCTGTTCCCCTTAGTGTTAGTATTCAAACACTTATATGCCTTACTTCTAGTGGAGTATCCAAGAAATATTCCTTCATCACTTTTTGCATCAAACTTTCCATTTCTAGTGTCTTCTATAATATAACATTTATAGCCAAACACTTTGAAATGTTTAACATTAGGTGAATTACCATACCATAATTCAAAGGGTGTTGCATTTGTACCTCTCTTGACTTGAACTCTATTCTGTGTGTAGACTGCAATACTTACAACTTCTCTCCAGTATTTTAGTGCAACAATTTTCTCCATCATCAAGGTTCTAGCACAATCAATCACTAACCTATTTCTCCTTTCAGCAATACCATTTTGTGGTGGAGTTCTTAGTTTTGATTTTTGCCTTTTGATACCTTTTTCATTGCAAAATGTTTCAAACTCTCTTGATGTGAACTCACCTCCTCTGTTTGACCTTAGGCATTTTAGGTTCTTTTGTAACACCTCGCCAAGGGATCCAAAAGAATTAACCTAAATTCTTACTAAGTTTGCCAAACAATTTTTTAAATTTTTTTTAAAACATGAAAGATAACTCATTCACATCTAACCCATAGTAGTAGAAGCAATAACATGTAATCATTTAAAAGCATACATAATAGCTTACATTTCTTAAGGATCCCAAGATGTTGAGTCACATTTAATCTTAATAAATATTAAGTCTAACAACTACCACATCTACATGAAAGAATAATTAGAAAGTCCAATGTCCATATTATACATTTGTTCCAAATGCCTTTTGATAAAATAAATTTGGAATGCTCAATCATCCACTGTACATGTCATAGGGTATGAAAGGTTAAAAATATTAAACATATGTAAAAAATAAAGATACATCATCCTCATTGAATCCATGATACAAGTGCAATAAGGTAAATGAAACCATTAACACACATGATACATCCATCCATCAATAAAGACATAAAAACCATCATAAAAGATAATCATTCATCATAAAACATAACTAACTAAGTGTGTGGTTCCTCCCAACCATCAATAGCATCATTAGACCATTGTGAGCCCTAGCCATCCCTCCACACATAACATCCCAAGTCACTGAAGAGATCATTGGTATTATCATAGTAGGAATGCTACTCCTAAGACATACTACAACATATGCATAAAAAATTCTAACATGCTACAACATACACATAAAGAAATCTAACATGCAAGAATAAAGCATAAGATGATCCTACAAAGTAGATAACATCATCTATCACATGCTAATCATCAATATAAAGAAACATACTATTAAATAACATCTATCATAAGATCCAAGAACTGGATGAAGATAAATACCAAAAAAAGAATACTCCAGCCACAGTGTCTTAGGCAGATCTCAAATGGTAGGAGTGAAAAAGCACTACCACCTAACCGCGTGGAACCTAAATGGTCCACTCCCACCACATCGAGAAGATAATCTCAAGTCCCAAATAGGCTATCAAATCACATAGCACAAATACTCTCTAAGTTTAGGAAATCCTAAAAGTCTACTAACTCAAAGGTTCCAACACATAAATCGACATCTAGACCCAAAGGCACAACAAAGATATGTAAGAAACCTACTATGCAAGCGGGAAAGTGTCATCACATGGATCATGCTAGAGTTACCCTGGTAGTCTCTCAATAGACCCTGGCCCCCTAGTGATCCCTATGTGGCCACTAGTATCCTCTCGTATTGACGAGGCATACTACGGAATGCAAGGTCACAACCAAGCGTTCTCTCTACTCCCATCCTAGTCTATACTAGCACTCAAGGCATGGGCGAGAACAAACAATTATCTTATTAGGTTCATTTAATCCCCATTTAGTGTAAATGTTTTCACTTATTAAAATAACTTACAATGAGTTACCTTGGCAGCCACTTAGGGCCTTGGCCCCCATTGCAAGCCACTTCTCGACACTACAAGTAGATAACCTACCCTAAGCTCATGGAATCATAAATCTCAAAATCACCACAGTCCTATACAAGTGACTAGAAAAATACCGAAAGATAATCCACAATAAGAGTATCAAATCTCCATGAGCAACTGAAAAGCATCCATTAATAATCATGACCACAACAGTTCTCTATTGGAAATTGAAGGTATCACTAATAATCACAATATCCATTGGTTCTCAACAAGTAACCAAAAAGTATCTCAAAGTAATACTGATCGAAGACTCCAAAATGGTTGACTTAGAACATGTCACAACATAACAACATCAAGAAATAAATCAACACTTCAGTCCCATCATGGCGACTAGAAAGTAATCCAAGTATAACTAATCGATGACTCAAAAATGGTTAAGTCAAGTGTCTCAAATACATACACCTCATCTTTACACAAGAAGACTAGGAAGCAATAAAAATAACTAAATATGAACATCTCATAGAGCATGCCATCACATTACCATGGTTGGGTTTTAAAAAGATCGAGACCAAATAAATCACCATGACATCACATCTCATAACCCTCGAGCCGCTGGTAGACATCCTATGACTGGTCAACAATCTAGTCAACCCAAAAAATAGATAGCATAAAGAAACAAGATACAAACACATATTTTAGTTTGCTTTCACAATCAAATGGTTAAGCCAAATATTAGGTTTCAGTTTTCATTTCAAGTATACTTCAAATGTAAAAGATCCTTCATCTAAACTATAAGTCCACCCATTTATCCCCTCGATTAAAACATAGGATTACCCCTCTATCTTTTAAAATTATATTGTAAGAATAACTGAGGGATAAATATTTACTCATTAAACTAATCTTCTTTGACCCTTAATTAAATTATTTGCTTTATTTTGCTAAGATCCATGTTACCTATTGAATAACTTTTCCCTAATGTTACTTCATCTCCTCAACATAATCAAAAGATCATTATTTGTTTTAAATCATAAAAAAGCCAGTTACCAATCTTCGAATAAGAAGATTATAACAACAAAATTAACTAGTCTTACTTTAAACGCCACGCTTTATTAATTAATCTTAATTAAATCATATAATTAAATTAATTAATAAAGTAAAAAATCCATGACTCTATATCATTCTAATAGTTCTTAATTAAAACTCAATTAAATATCACCAAAACTTAAGTCTCTTGATTAAATCATCAGTAACAACCATTAAAATACCTAAGGTCATTATTCAAGTCATCAGAGTAAGACTTATCAAGACTTATCAACTTCGATGTAAATACTTCACAACTTCATTAAAAGAATCAATATTAGCATATCAATTAAAAATCTATTACATAACTTAATTATTAATTAAATCTAATTAACTCTAATTAATTAATTTAATTAATAATTACATATCCATATCAATGACCCAATTAATAACTAGCCATAATTTGTAAGTTAAAGGTCAACTATAATCCAATTCTCTAATATTAATAGTTCAATAATGACTTGTTAATATTTAATAACAAGTTATATTAGAAATCTTATTAATAAATCTATAATGACCCAATGAATACTAACATTTCCTTAGCAAATCCGTTATCGCATAACTTAATTAATATCACAACTATATTAACAACTCAATAAATATTAGTTGACTGATTAAATTAAAAATCAACTATACTCCAAATCCATTAATATTTAAATTGATAATTTAATAATAACTTGTTAATCATAACAAGTTATATTAAAAATCTTATTAATAAATCGACTATACCAGATTCGTCACTATATATAGACTACGAATATCTCTCTTTCAATTTAATAATAATTAACCATTATTATTAAATTAATAATCCATACTTAACATTGTAAATATGCATTAATATTATTATACTAAATAATGTATAATATTTATAAATAACAAATGAATATATATTTATTAAACGATACTTAATAACATATGTTAAAATATAAATATTATTAAATATAAACAAATAATGAAACTCATAATCATTAAAAGTAAATAATGTTAGATCAAACCTAATAAAATTAACTATATAATACTCAAACTCGAGTTTGCAAGCCTAGCAATTAAAAGGATTCGTAGGCTTTTAGAGTTGTTGACTTCCATAGAAGGAAGGTTGTGCGACCCATGGGATGCAGGTAACCTACGATCACGCGGGTAATCTGTAGACCCATGTACGTACGCCGCCAAGTGAGAGGGGTAGGTGGTATGCGGGGTAAGGTGATAATGCCGCCCAGCTATTATATATTTATTTATATGAATTTTCTTTTAATTAAAATGTTTTGTATATATATAACACTATTCCAATTTCACCTTAACTTTTACATATATATATATAAATGCTCATAGACATTTTCAACATGGTTTTATAAAACCTCCTTACAATATTAAAAGTTCAAATATATATATATATATATATATATATATATATATATATATATATATATATATATATATATCATATTGTTATAAATATAAATTTGATGGAGTGACTACAATTAACTATTCAGAATTTTAACTTAGAATCCTCCATTTAAAATACAAACCCTTGTCTAATGAAATCCTCGACTCTATTACAATTTGAACCCAAACACGATTTAGAACTAATTTCTTTCTTAATTGGAACTAGGGTTTTCTAGTGTTTTCTTTGCAACCAATTAAAAATTAACATACATATCTAGATTCCAATTTCAAGATTGAACATTTGATCACAGAGAGTACACATAACAGACAAGATGAAGACAGGAAGAGAAAGCGTGCAAATGAAATATGCGAAAATCACAAGTGCACCTGGACACTGATGCTAATTTTTCATGCCTCAAAAGTCCATAGAAAAATCCCTTCCTTCTCCAACATTTGCAATTCCTCCAAGATCCAAACTAACCGCCTCGAGCGACTAGGAGTGCTTGTAGAAGCATATGAGTTTCTTGAATGCCTATCCCCCTTTTTCCATACACACTAGGAGAGTCTCTATATAAAGGCCTCTAAGATGCATCTAGAATATGTCTAGAAAGAACTAGGAGATAAGCATGACAACTAAGCATGTAACTTCCACGATAAGAAGATAAACATGATGAGGTGTCTAAAATGTTGTAGGCACCATGTGCTCAAATAATGTGCTAACTCCTAAGTGTAGACAACATGTGCATACTTAGAGTGCAAACTCTTGTGTTGTCAACATGACAACTCCCAAGAGCTCGCATACTCCTATGTAAAAGAACATTAAAATACTCCACATTAATTAATTTAATATTCACTTTACTCTTTTCAATTTAATTTATTAATTTTTAAATCTCATGCACTCACTTTAATAAATCCACTTATTTTATCTTAATATATTTATATTTTAATCACATGCACACATCATGCAATCTAGAATCTTTTAATAATTTTAATATCTTTTCCACTTTTAAATTCATTTTTTGAAACTTAATTGATAAAATATTTATTAACTTAAATAATAATATTATTTAGCATTTATTTAAAAATGAACTCTAAATATTAATACTTAATAAACATTATCGCATTCCAAATTTAAACTTATAACTTTCATCTCCAGATTTAATTATTTTATTTAATTAATTTCCAATTAATTAAATAAAATAAATATCATATTAATTTTTTATTAAATTAAACCATTAATTAATTATATTAATTAGGCTTAATTAATAGAAAATACACTAAAGACTTATAAAGTAAAATACAAAAACCCATCATAGCAAAACACATACAAAATCAAACCAAAAGGGTTAATATCACGAATTACATCATCCAACATATTCAAACTACTTGTCTTAATTTTCAATTAAGACAAATGGCTTAAAGGGTTAGGATTTGGACTTGAAAATTTATCTCTCCTCTCTTACCATTGAGATAATGCAATAGGGTATGCTCATCCTGATAATTCAAGAAAGTTGATATCCAATACCTGCAACCTATATAAAATCTACACATGTACATACACAATATATACTGAGCTAAATAGGTAATGGCAGGAAGTGGTGCATCGTGTAGATCCCGACTAGTAGGTGAATATGACTACCTTCCTTAACCACATTAGAAATGCCATACAGAAAGAAAACAAATATGCACACCATACACATGCAAGTATGGGGTAAGCATCCATGAGAAAACACATATGATAATAAACCATCTAACTAATCATCATGAATAACTGAAATCACCTAATAATCATCATGCATACATGAAATACAAAGTACTAAGTAATCTCATCATGTAATAAACTAAATGTAAAAACAATATCTGATAATCTCAAAATAATCAATGTAAAACTATCCTAAAAGTGTTCGGCCACAATAGCAAAATGCAAACTAGGGTAGGCACTACATCTTTCCTATTTCCTTCTCAACTCTAGCCAAATACCACTTGAACATTTGGAATGTATCAAATTTTTTCTTTAAAAACATAGTAGTCATCATCCTCGAATAATCATCTACAAATAGCATTATGTATCTGTCTCCTTGGTAGCTTTGCACTTCTATTGGGCCACACAAGTCTGCATGAACTAACTCCAGTACTTTATTGTAAGTGTATGTTTTGCTTTTAAAATTAGACTTAGTCATTCTCCCTAGTTGACATCGTTTACAGATTGTCTTTTCAGGTTTCTTTAACTTGGGCAACCCTCTAACTTTGTTCTTCTTGCTAATGTTGATCAAATTATCAAAATTTACATGACACAACCTTTTATGCCACACCCATACATCATCAATTCTAACAATAAGACATGTTGCTTCTTTCATATCTAGGTAAAATAGATTACTTCCAGTTTGTTCACCTTTTCCTATCAGATTTCCATCAGTGTCATAGATCTTGGTAGTTTTTCTTCCAAATTTAAGTTTGCAACCTGCATTGCCTAACTAAGATACACTCAACAAGTTGTAGTTCAATCCTTCAACATAGTATGCATTATCACATGAAATTTTCTTTGTAATTTTGATAGAACCTTTTCCTTTGATTTGACATGGGGCATCATTACCAAATCTAACACTATTTCCATCATATTGACTAAAGGTAATGAACTTACTTTTATCTCCTATCATGTGATGTGAGCATCCACTGTCTATGATCCACTTTCCATTTTTGTTCACACATGTAACTAATGTTGTTGCTTCATCTTCATCTTTGTCTTATTCATCCTTCATGGCTACATAGACTACTTCATCATCATGTTCATCAGAGTCTTCTTCAACAATGTAACATCTCTTACCTTTCTCCTTGTAGTATTTGTTGTCATCTTCTCTTTTGTTCTTGAACTTGTTTCCTTCTTTGTAGTTTTTCTTTTGTGGACATCTTGCAGCTATATGTCCTACTTCATTGCAATTGAAACATATGATAGAAAGCTTATCTTTAGATTTGCTTTTACCTCTATGGAATCTCCTAGCCAGTAATGTTTCTAATTGTTCCACATCTTCCTCATTTGTGCTGCTATCATTGGATGCATGTTTTCCTTTTCTTCTTCTCTTGCGTGATGTGTCCTCCTCAGTGTCTTTCATTATCATCTTGGCATTGAAAGAAGATTCAAGGTTCTTAGGTCTGTAATTGTCAAAATTGGATAGCTCAAATGTAGTAAGTCTTCCAAGTATTCCTTCAAAGGTTAGTATGTTCCCTTGTACACACCTTAGCTCTGGGATGGCTGAAACTTTTATAGCATATATAGGGAGTAGAGTTCTTAAGTATTTGCTGATGGATGTTTCTTCTTCCAATTGTCCACCTAGACTTCTCACTGCATTCACCACTTCTTTTATTCTTGTAGCATACTGAGCAACATTTTCACCTTCCTCCATTTTCATGTCATCAAACTTTCCTCTTAGGATTTATCTCTTTGCTCTTTATACATTTTGATCACCTCCATAGATATCTGATAACGTTTTCCACATTTTGAATGTAATGTTATAGTCTTCGATGTCATCATATTTAGCATAGCTAAGTGCAGATGCAATTTCCAACATTGCTTGGTTATGCTCCTTCTTTTTGTTTAAGTCATATACAGTAAGGGGTCTTGCTAGAGCTACATGCTTTGTTCCAATTGAGGTTTTTGCATAGTCACCTATTGATCCAAGGTGTAATTTCATCAAAATTTTCCATGCAACAAAGTTGTCTTTGTTGAGCTTGGGAATTTCTCTCTTGGACATTTTGATCTTCCTACTTCTAGTACCTTGAAACTAAATCAGAAAATGGCTCTGATACCAATTGTTAGAATTGCTTTAGAATAATTGAGAGGGAGGGGGGGTGAATCGGTTATTCAAGGTCCAAATATCCTATTCAAACTTTTCACTAAGTGTACTGAAAACTTTCAACCATTCATTCATCCAATCTTTAGCTTATCTAATCAACAAGTTACTATAAATTAATCATGCAAGAAAAACGCACAAGAAATCAACACATGACATAATGATTTATGTAGAAACTCAATTTGGGAAAAACCACTAGTAACATGCTACTCAATTTTCACCCTTTTGAAGTGATGCCTGGTGAAAGGCCTACCCTGTTAAAGGCTAACAACACACTATTAAATGTGACCTTGTTAGAGGATTTCACCACCCTGTTAGAAGTTGGCCTGGTTAGAGGACTTTAGAACATTCACTTGGAATGCCACCCCGTTAAAGATTTACAAATGGCTATTAGGCCAACCTAAGTCCATAGGATTTTTAGATCTAATACAATTTCTACAGATTATTATAAAATCTTGACCTGATTACAACATACAACTTATCTTGCAAATCTCAGATCACTTCTCAGCTCATACCCTTGCCTAGCCTTCAATCTTTGCAACTCTTAACAAGTTGCCTTTTCTTTCAAGCTTTGTCTCTTTGACTTTCCATACTCAATGTACCAATGTAATCATCTCTTCATGACTACTCATAGAAGAAAAGCCTCTGTGCTCTTCCTTCTCCTAGATGTCTCCTTCTTGACACCCTTTTAATCACTTCGCAGATTTGGCACTTTAGTAGCAATAGTATCAACAACTCTTTGCTTCTTGGTCTGTGACTCCTTAAATATAAGTCTTGCATTCCTTTTCCTGCTCGATTCTTCCATTTTTCAATTTCAATTCACATGGACTAGGTAGGATTCGTTGCATCTAACCCATATTCTATTTCCTCTAGAAAATTCTTGAATAATCCTTTATAATTTTCCCAAAAATGATTTACATAAGATTCTATGCCAACAACTCATCATCCTTATCTTCCAATTTTTTCACAAAATTTAATGTAACCACTAAGTCAAATAGGATTTGGGGAATCTTTGTCATTTGAAATAATGTAGAAGCTTGGCACTATAGAAGTACTAGTGCTCGACACATACTGTGTTACTCGATATCAACAATGTTTTTCTCAATGCTCGACACCTAAAGATCACTCTACACATACTAAAAAAATTTTGATGCTCGACACCTTATCCTCACTCAGCACATACTAAAATTTTTGTTACTCAGCTTCTATTAAGAATTTACTTAGCTTCAACTAACTTGCTCAACACCTATTGATGATCTTAGGTAAAGCTTTGTAGTCAATCTTGTTACAACTTCTTCTTTCTAAGTGTGACCAACCTCTATATCTTTAAGTATGTCATCAATACATAATGTAACTATTGTCTTAACTGATCCTTGCACTTCATTACAACATCATAACTCAACCTTTCCTTTAGGTGCTCTTGTTACATCTTATTGATCAAATCCTCTTCATCAATAAACTAAGTGACAGTGCTTTGATCTTATAAGAAAATATCATCCCTACAAATAGCAGGTTTGACATCAATGGCAAAAAAATGATTGAAAACATTCTTTTACAATAATTTCCCTCTTTGATCTTCAACAACAATGAGCTTTTCAATTAGATTTCCAACACTTCCTACCTCTAATACTTACTATGTTGTATCCTTTGATAGTTCTGATAAGTGGTGCTTAGATCATAAGGAGGAGGAAGACATAGTGGTACAAGAGAAATATTTAATACTTCCTACTCTACATAGCAAGAAAAGGTGTTTTTACATGAGATGAGGGTACATGATTATTGATATTGGATACTACACAGTGTTTTTGAGAAGAATTATGGAACTACCCTAGACACCTATAGATATGAATGATCCACTTCATTGAGAAAATCAAGACAAGGAAAAAAATGGTTTATTGGGGCACTATAATTAGGGACTCCTTGGATGAACAATTTAATTTGGTGAAGGATGGCCTAAATATTTACACGATCTCTTCTATTGTGTACCTATTATGAGCAAGGGTTGATTATCCTTTCTTGGTAAAAATGGGATCTTTAGAAGATGGACGATATTTACCATATATGGTCTATCGCCAATTGGACCAAAAGAAGATGAAAAGATGATAGTCCATAATTCTACATTGTTAATGATGCATTTTTTTTTGAGACTTAGTATATAACAGGTGACTATGCTAAGAGATTATTAGTCGAATTAGTTGTGAAATTCATACACCTAGGCACATATCACACACACACACACACACACACACACACACACACACACACACACACACACACACGCGTGCGCGCGCACGCGCACACACACACATTTTCATACATCAAAGTATCTAGTTCACTCATAAAACATAAGAAGATTCCAATGGATCCTTTAGATAGGTTGGTCTTTTTATAGACCAATAAACAATTCGTGAGTGCCTATGAGAGATGCAAGAAGAAGCATAGAAAATCTTGGCAATCAAGTATACCAATTAGACCATGTATTATTCTGTAACATTAGATTTTCAAGAAATCCTTTGGATGAATTGTTAAAAATAAGAAATAAAAGGGAGGAGGGGTAGTGGTGAATCAATATTCAAAAAACTTTTTTCCAAATATGGATATCATTTTAAAAACTTATAACTTACATATGAAAGTAAACTAATTAAGTTAGATAATAAACACAACTAATAGTAATGCAACACATAACACCATATTTTTTAATTAGGGAAACCCAAGCCAAGGGAAAACCCTGGTGGGGATGGTACGCACAAAATGATCCACTAATCAAATGTATCTAGTGAAAGATATTGACCCTATTAGGAGTCCATTACATCCATATAGCTTCTTGGTCCTTGTTAGAGGACTATAAGGCCTTGTTAGAAGCCTCAACTCTTGGTTTCAGTTTCTTCTTTTCCCTAATGGAAACTTCATATTTAGCTTTTGATGTTTCTTTTTTGGATACTTCTTCCTCAAACTCTAATTCTATTTTTTGTATCTCTTTTTCAATGATTTTATTCTTTTTCTTACTCATGGAAGTAGCTAATGTCTTTCTCTTTTTCCCTAGACCATTGGCCATTTATTTCACTCTCTTATATTTAGGTGGCTCAACTAGTTCCTATTTTACTTCTACAAATATGGATCACCCTTTGATGCTAGGTAGAGTGTTTTACTAGAGTTTAATTATACTAACATCTTCCTCATCTTTTGAATGAACTAGTGGAACAAATGGTGGTTTCACAGGTGCAACTACTACATAATGTGCTATAGGAGTTTGTGTGGATGGTACTACTATTATTACTCCCTCTACTGATCCATTGTCAATAGATAATGGCTTGGCAATAGGAATATCTATTTTTTTACTTTATTTCATCTCCATTATGATTCACATGGCTTCTCTAAATTCTTCTTTATTCATACCTCACTCCTTCAAGATGTTGTTAATATTCTTGTCAACTATCTACTTTATGTGCTTACTTTATAGTTCACTATCAGCTTCTTTGACTTTTTCTTCATAGATGCCCCATCTAGGACACTACTTATCCTTCTCCAATTCTAGAATGATCTCTATATAACCTTCAATTAATTTCTTTTTTATCTCACACACCATAGGATCAATCAAATTCACTATCGCTTATACTGCTTCCATGCAAGTAACATAAGTTTCAACCATAAAACAAATTTTATCTTTATACTTCACAACTAGTGATGGTGGTATTCTAAATCATATTTTTATTTCTGATTGAAAATTCTTCATCATCCTACTGATATCTTTTTTCATTCTATCTTCTAGTTTCTTTTTGTAATAATATGTGATTAGATCCATTGTGCATTTTTTAGAATTCTATTCTAAACTTGGCATACCCAGAAACTTCCCTATTACTTGAAAAAACAAGTGTGTCAATGAGTATTTAAATCTAAATACTACATTCATGTTCTTATTTCTTCTGTCTATGTTGTCTAGTACTTGTTGCTTCAAAATATCAAATATATTAACATTTTCTTTTTAAATTGTCATCATGTATATTGATTGAATCAATCCCATTGGAAACATAGTTCAATCTAGAACTATAATTTATCTTATATCCAATTATTTTCCTTACAAGTCTAGCATTACCTCCCTTGATTATCTCAAACTTCATTTTTATTCCATCTAATAATGTTGTTAGGTTTGTTTCCAATAACTTCTCTACATTCTTCACATCAATAGGTTTTCTTCCCTCATTTCTTAATCCAATAAACTTGTGAATATATAATTTTCAAGAATAATAGATATGTCTCCTACCTAGAACATATCTTCATATAAACAACTCAAAATTATCCTTGTCTACTCATGGTTGTCGAATTCCATAAAGAACATATGCCTTGTGATGTTTTGGATTTCTAAATATTCAAACACTTATTTCAATGTCAGACCCTTGTTGTATACTAGGTTCATGTCTTTATAAATATCATTGTCTCCTCTCAACTCAAATTTGGAGTGAATGTATGCACAAATGTTTTCTACATGCAAAACCCTATCTGGCACTTGTGAAAATGAACCTAATGGGTCATCTTCTAATGAAATGTAAGGGTGTTTCTTAGACTTGTATCTAGGTCTCTCACTCACATAAAAAACAATAGGGATTTCCATTCTTCTCAAATCAAACTTTAGAATATGACTACACAAGCAATAAATACCCAAAAAAATTAAAACTTAGGGCTTTCAGAATTCACTTTCAAATGTTCTTGAAAAAAAACTTTTACTTAGCTATTAAATTTTCTCCAAGCATTCATTAGCTCCTTGCACAATCAAGTGGTACTCAAAAATATAATTTTGATACTTACATTTGTTGACCTTGTGGTCAAATTAGTTGTCTATTAGTGACTTAACACTTCGTTAGTTGTTTACATTGCTACTGTGCTTCATATGTAGAAAGAATATTCTATCGAGCTTCATTGTGTCTACCGAGCATCTACGATAGAACAAAGTGCAAGTCATGCTTCACAATGTCTACTGAGCTTCTAAGGAAAAGTGAACTATAAACCAAGCTTATCAATTACTACCAAGCTCTTCAATATAGAAAATTATGGATGTAGTGTTAACCGATCTCCATAGCATTTATCAAGCTGGCAGTGTAACAAAGTGAGTTAAGGTAGTGTTGACTGAGCCATTCAATGTTAATCAAGTCTACCAAGTTCTTTAGTATTCACCAAGTTACCCAATGCTAACCAAGTTCCCACTACTCCAAGTGATCAATGTGGACTGAGAATTGATGTCAAACGAATGCCATATTTTTCTGATTTAACGGTGTTGGTGAGTGTTACAATATCATCTAAGTGGTCTTTAAAACCATAGTTACAATTGTAAGCTAACTTAGTGAAGATTTTTTAAATTAGCTATTGTAAGCAACTCTAGAAGGTAATTAATTAGATTGGTACATATACATGTAATATATCTTTTCATATCTAATGTAACATAGAAGTGAATCAAGCAAGTATTATGAGTGTGAATTAAGAAGAATACAAGAAGAATAAGGAAAATAAGAGTCTCATCTATCACAGTCAGGTGATCATTGTATTTCAAAGGAATCTCATTCAGGAAATTAAGTTGTAGATTAGAGATCAGCCACTAATTCATCCTAACTAATATATTAGCCAAATCCTCTAACAAGGTAGACTTAACAGTCTTTTCCAAATCTCTTAACAGAGTGCATACTTCATTGTATTTTGTAGATCCTTTTACAAGGTGGACCTAATAGTCCTCATTGCTCCTAACAAGGAAGATCATCAAAAGTGATCAATTGTAAGCTTTAATAGCATAACTTTTTACTACAGCAATAAAGCTTGTGGGTATAATCACCACCCTAGTTTTACTTTCTATTTGGAAGCTTTTTGGGTTACCAAATATTATGTCAAGTGTTAGGAATGTTTTTGTAATGTCCCGTTTAGGGCATTACCCACTCACCTTACTATTTGTCTAAGTTTTTATCATATTTCCATCTGATATCCCTTTTTACTCTTTAATATTCTATATATATATATATATATATATATATATATATCTGTGTGTGTGTGTGTGTGTGTGTGTGTGTGTGTGTTTTTCAAAGAGTCGCATCCTTTCCCAATAATAATAATATAATTATATTAATTAATAAGGTTAGTTATATTAATTTCATAAAGTATATTAATAATTATATTATAAAGAATATTTTTCTAATAATATATAAAGTATATATTATTATATTAAAATACATTTATTAATATAGCATTTTTATATTAAAATATATCTTAATCATAATATTATTATTTATTATATTAGATTATTATTATTATTATATGATATTATAATATAATATTATTTTATAAAATATTATTATTTTAATATTATTGTTAATATTAGTTTATATATAATACTTATTTATTATTTAAATTATATGTCAGAGTGGGGACATCACAGTCCTCCCCTCTCGAATTTGCTTGCCCCCAAGAAAAATCTTTCATACACAAGCTTTGTCATAGACATGAAACATATTTGCATTCAAAAGACTAGAGAGATTTATGAAATATACATGAACGAAAACACAAAGCATACATGATGTAGACAAATGAAAGCACAAAGCAGACATAATGTAAGCAGATGAAGACACAAACCAAACATAATGTAGATAGATGAAGACACAAAGTAAACACAATGCAGACAAATGAAGTCATACATTATGCAATTCCTTGATTTTGAACCTACAACCACAAAAAAATTCATTAGTACATGTTTATATATAAATTCTCCTTTTTAGGATTTTCTTATATCAATCCCCTTATGAGGTATTTATAGTCTCAATTTAGAGAAATTTAATCATATAGTGACTTTTCAATTAAAGTATAGTTCATTATAATATTAACTCATCATTTTCTAAGTATGGGAGGAGAAACTATAATAGGTTGCCTTATTATCCAATCATGGGCCTCACCATGCTCCCTCATTATTTTTATCTCTCTTCAGTCATCATTTCCAAGATAATGCCTCTGTATGATGTACCCTAGGGTATTCGCTCCACTATAGGCCTTACCTAGTACCCTTGAAAGATGTAGCCCAATGCCCATCTCACCATAGGCCTTACCTAGTACCTCTGAGTGGTGTCACCCAACCCATTCCATCATAGGCCTTATCTTATCTTGGAAGATGAGGATGGATGTTATAATTTATTAAACTTTCAATTCATATTCTTAAAGAAATTTCAAGTAAATAAAGATTTATATTTAATTGATTACTAATAATGTCTCATTCTAGGACATTTGCCTATTTGTCTTGTAATGTCCCCTTTAAGGACATTCTCTTATTTGTCTTTTATTTTTATCCATTTTGTAATATATTGTATAGTTAAGGGTGTACCTCCAATTGCTCTTAGTTTTAGTTTAAGATCTTATGAATAACGTCAAGTATTGTGGTATAGTTGGAATTATATTGAATTTGTCTTTTGGTTCTCAAAGATTTCCAAACTCTTGAAATATATATATTGATAACTTGTATGTAAGATAAAATATATTTATAATTAGGAATCTCTTCTAATTGTATATTGGCTTTATACTCTTCTCTTATTAATATTTTTATCAACTTTGATGTTCCTTCCCTAATGATAATCTTTACCCTTCCTATCTTTATTTATTCCTTGAAATTTTGATATGCATATATGTAATGAAAGTATTATACACATACCAATTCCTTTGGTATGAGCACTAACATTTTCAAAAACCCTATGCAGATTCTAATAAAGGTCTTTGATATTTCAAGACATTAAACATAACATAAAAGTGCAGACATATGGCTACACCACCTTATTACCTTGACATGGAACCGATCTTCGTGCATGATCTAATGCTGATTTGCACGCTCCATACTATCCATGCTTTTTGTTTTCAATGTGATTCTTCCTTGTGTATATATTTTCCTTTTCTTTAATGTGATTCCATGCTACTCTGGACTTGGTGATAATACTCTACTACTATTCTGTCAATCACTATCTACTATAGAACTGGATTCTAAATAGTTGGTTGTCTTCCATTTTCTTTGACATCAACGACAATATTTCCATCACAAACTTCATCCAAGCAATGCAAAGTGCTTAGGTTACAATCTCTAGATGTTTCTTTATGTAGAAACTCCACCTTCCTATCTCATTTATAGATTAGTTATCTTTGAAAGTAAAAAAGGGAAACTAAAAGTATCTCACAAATACTTTTGATGCATATTAAATGATCACACATGATCACATACAAAATAATTTTTGAGAATTTTTATAATAAATTATTGCAAGAATAAAAGGTTCATTTCATTAGAATCATCTTTAGTAGTTCATACATCACCTCTACAAGCTCACGATACATGCAACTGAGATTCTCTTCAAATGAGAAAGACACTTGCAAGGAATCTCAATGTACTATTCACACATCTAAATTCATACTGATAAAAATCCTCTAGGAAAAAGAAAAAAAAGCTAAAAAGCTTAGCATCTTAATCTTGTCAAAACACACGCTTTATTGAAGATGTTTCAAAACCCCCTTTTGTTTAAAAATTACAACTCAACTTTTTTCAGAAATGCAATAAAATAAAAAATAATTTGCAATTGACGCACAAAGAGAAGCAAGGAGATAAAACATAGAAAATAAAAGAGCTCAACAACAAGCACAAACTAAATTGCCATGATAGCAAGTGATGTATGCAAATAGTGAGTCACAACTACTTTGCATAGATAATCATTCATTATTACTTCTCCAATGTCAAAAGATCAAAAGACATTTCAAAAAAAATAAAGGTAAGTTGTTACTAAGGAAGGTGAATTGATTGATTCACGATGACTTGGCAACAAATCAACATAAAGAAATGTCTTCCAATAATTATAATAAAACTTCTGCCAAGTGAATAACATAAAGAAAAAGGATACATAGAAGTAATAACTTCTGCGAGGTTAAATATAAACTTGGCATACTAAACTTCCAACCAAACGAAGGATATCAAGACATCATATGATGAGAAAAAGACTCTAGCCAAATAAGCATATAAAAGATGGCAGTTCATTTTTATGATTGCATATATTCAAAATACAATGAAGTCCACTCATTATTGATGTGAATAGAAAAACATCATATGTTGTGATAATATAGAATATATAGAGATAACATATCTACTACAAATAGTTGTTTATTCCCAATTTATCTAAATCACTTCATTTTGTCACAAATTTTGTAGTTTTAATATCTATATCATAGGCTGGCAGGATTTGGGCTCTGATACTACTAGTAATATCCTATTTAGGGCATTACCCACTTATGTTATTAGTTGTATAAGTTTTTATCATATTTCCATCTAATATCCCTTTTTACTCTTTGATATTCGATATATATGTGTGTTTTCCAAAGAGTCGTATCCTTTCCTAATAATAATAATAATAATATTATATTAATAATAATATAATTATATTAATTAATAAGGTTAGTTATACTAATGTCATAAACTATATTAATAATTATATTATAAAGAATATTATTCTAATAATATATCAAGTATATATTATAATATCATAATAGATTAATTAATATAGCATTTTATATTATAAAATATCGTAATCATAATATTATTATTATAATATGATATATATGATATTATAATATAATATTACTTTATAAAATATTATTATTTTAATATTATTGTTAATATTACTTTATATATAATACTTATTTATTATTTAAATTATATGTCAGAGTAGGGACATCACAGTTTTATTTCTTTTAGTGCTTCATTCATGAAATTCAATGAGATTATATTGTGAAGGTTTAATTGGTGAATTAGAAGTTAAAGTTTTATTGGTTCCTGAATCACCCCCTCCCCCTCTTAGTAACCTAGTCTATATTGCATTTCCAATAATTGTTGTCAAAGCATTGGTTCTCAGATCAGAAGTTTAGCAACTTGAGAAAAGATTAGAGTTAATGGAAGTATATAGATTCGAGAAAGTTATTGAAAATAAAAAGTTGGATCTACAATTGGCCATAGAAAAATTCAAGAAAATGAAGGAGAAATTCACTCAATCCTTGAAGAGAAGAAAGTGCCTTGCAGTACAAATGAATGACAATCTCTACATTGAAGAAAGAATTGAAGATGTTTGTAAAGAAAGAGGTATAGATGAAGTTGATGTAGCAATCACAGATCTATTTGAAAGAATATTAATCTTCTTGAAGAAGTTATAAAGCTAAAAGGAGAAACATGGAATAATAGGACAAAGCCAAAGAAGATTTAAAAGTAAAGTAAAATGAAATTCAACAACTATCTCTTCAACAAATAGACTTGATTCATCAAATCAATGATGCAAATCAAGATCTTATCAACTTGACGATAAGGAATGAAAGATTGCAGAATGATCTGAACATAGAGAAACAAACCAATGAGAGAATGATGAAATCTCAAGAAAGAATGAAACAATTGAATGAGAAAACTCAACTTAGGCTCAAAGGAAAAGCTAGATTAGGATACACAAAAGAAGGTGAATCATCTCAGCAAGGAGCTCAAAAGAAAAAAAGGCCTACATGTAATCATTGTGGAAAGATAGGATATACATCAAATAAATGTTTGAGCAATGGAAAATTAAAGTTCAATGGAAAGTGATACAGTTATAACAAACTAGGACATAAAGAAAGTGAATGCTTATAGAAACCTAAGTTTGAAGGAAAGTGTTTCAATTGCAACAAACAAGGGTATAAATCTTTAGAGTGCAAGACCAAGAAATGGAACCCAATAGAAAAAAGTGTCAAAGCTATATTTGGTTGGGATTACAACACATGGTACAAATGTCACTATTGTGATGAGTATGGGAACATTAGAGAAAATTGCATAAAACATCACACAAGGTAGAGGGACACTACAAAGAGATGTTTTTGTATGTATAGAACTTAGACATCTTTCCAAGAGCTATATGAACATAGGAAGACTTGAAGATGAAAAGAAACAAAAGGATGACAATATCATAAGTCAAATGAGGCAAAAATGGGTAAGGAAATCTCCTAAGGATGCAAATCAGAGTAATGAAAGCATTCACACCCAAGTCAATGAGTTGGGTGACTCAACCATTTCAACCTAGTTATTTATGGAGATCACTTGAAATATGATTGAAAAGGAGATATCTCACATCAGTTCCAATCAAAAAGTAGAAGATCTAAATCAACATTCCAAATGCACAAGGATCACGAAGTTAAGATGACAGTTCCAGTGATGTCTTCGATCTTACTAAGGATGCTTGGGTTGAAAGACCTAACTAAGCTTGAATGTAGATGATGAGTTGAAAAATCTACCAAGTTGAAGACCATATTGAGTTGGAGACCTTACCGAGTAGAAGGTGTCTTCTGAACGATGATGACTAAGCCAAGTTGGAAAACCTATCACCAAGCCAACTAATATGATGCATTAATGACAATTTTAAGACTAAATTTCATTAAAAGGGAGAAATCAAAGGATCTGTTTCACCGCAAATTTTTTAGAGCTAAGAGTGAAGAGCTTTCCAGAGCCCCTGAGAAATTTAGATCAACTTGATTGAAGTTTACTCTTGTATTTGAAGAGTTACTGAGCTATATGGCATCTTCTAATAGAAAAGTGAAGGTTTAGAAATGTTCATATGAGGAGTACATGGTAAAGCCCTAGGATTCAAACTAAGCCTCTACTCTGAGTGAAAATTTATGTGAATAGTTGCAGGTAGTAAATAACAAAAGAAAGCTTTATATGACATCATATTTGGTGTACTTGTTATCCACAAGGGTGACAGACTATCTAGGTTTGTACAAGAGGGGTAGCATGCAAGATCAAAACACATGGCCATACGTTGTCTACCCTTAGTTGGTGAAGAAGAAGCTCTGAAAGAAAAGAAAAGAGCTCAAAATTATGAATCATGCATTAATATTTTCCATAATCAGATTCATACGAGATTATGCGAAATGATTATCAGATGATGTAGTGGCATAGATAACGATACTTTGAGAATACTACATTCAATTCAAAACATTCACATATCTAAGGGTAGCTAGTACCACATTCAACCCAAAGAAGCTTCTAAGGTATGCTTGTGATAGACTCCTCCTCTTAGAGATTGCTTGATAGATTGTATCTACATACGACAAAGTCAAAAAACAACATAAGCATTATTGGATGTGGCCTCTAACCATAGGACCATTTCAGGTGCATCAAAAACAAGATATTTGATCTTTTGAAATTGAATGGGATTAATATCCCTTAGAAGAGTACATTTCTCCAAGGCTATGCTTTGATAATATCAGGAGGGTATGATATCTAGCAAGCAAGACATTCTAGTATCAAGAAGCCATCAAGGATCACTAGATGAACACTACAAATGATTATGATGTCCATATAAGGTATTATTTTAGGACTACTTTGTACTTGGCAAAGAAGGCCCTAAAGATAAAGATTCCATGGAAGATATTGCAACAAGACTTAGGGGAGCTACTTGATCCTTTGTTCAACATAGATAAAATTTGGAATAGACCCATAGTGAATGATGACATTGATAGAGAAGAGAACTTTGACATTAACCATAGGGCGAGGCACATCATTAAAATGACATAGGGTTGGATCAAGAAAACATTTAAACCTAAAACAATAATCTTCCATGCATAAGCCCGCTTAGCCAAAGGTAGAGGGAAGAAAGTCATCATCCCTACCTTTGCAGCTCAATCACCAATAAGACCCAAAATGGTATACCAACTTGATAGACTAGTTGGATACTATCACCCTCAAGAGAGAAAAGGAAAGGGAAAAAGAAAGAGGAGTTTTCCCCAAAGAGTCGAGCCAGAGGAAGGTGAAATCTTTGCAACCCCACAACAAGAATAAGTAAGTGTCCAAGGGTCTAAGGATACTAGGGCATCACAAGTTTAGGATGACTCACAATTGTCTCTAGCTACTACACCTAGCCAAATGGAGATATAATTTGAGATTCAAGAAGTCTCTCCACCTCAAAAAATAGAATAGGCATCTCCTTCTATGGCTAAGAAAGGAAGAAAGATCAAGACTCAAGTAAAGAAAAGGCAAAGGGTGATCAAGAGGGTAGTTCCTTTTCCATCTATTCTAGAACCTATTCTTGAAGAAGAGGAAGAAGAAGATGATGAGGATAATGTAGCTTTGAATAGGAGAAGCCAAATAGCAAGAGGCATGGAACAAGAAAGAAGAAGAAGTTCCACTGCTACACCACCACCAATCCTTGAAGAACCTCTACAGACAACCACATCAAAGGATAAAATGCAACAATCAATTGATGAGCAAGATGTAGAGGGTACTGATATCTTTTAGATGTCAAATTTTTATGTCATGCCCATAGGTACTGAGTTGGTGGGAGATAAGATCAAGGATAAACCAACAAATGAGCCCCAATAGGAAGATTGGACTCAAATGCCCCTAGAGTCACAGGGTCCTGAGATAAATCCTTCATCCCCATTGCAAGCCACAATTGTGGATATAGGCTTTACTACTCCTCTACCACCAAATATAGAGGAAGAAAAAGTTTAGAAGGAATAGGAGGAAGATCCACAACAAATAGCAACTAATGAATTTTCTAGAGAAGGATAAATGGTCAAATATCCATAGCAAGCTTCCCAAGATATAGAGGTAAGAACTATGGTCTCAACTGAAATAGAGACTACAAAGGAAGAGCCTTCATAGAGGAAGAGAACCCTAGAAAGAAGTGATAAGGGAGAAGGGTTAGCAAACAAAACTCTTTCATCCTTAAGAGGCAGGCCTTCAGGGGAACGGGTTCCAAGATGGTTGTAAAAGAGAATGATACGAAATTTTTTAAAAAAATTTCAATGCTGATGAAGAGAACATGATTGAGTTTCTTAAGGTTCTAAGGAAACCCAAATCCCCATCAAAAGATGCTAGAGCATTAACTTTCATCAATAGTGACTAGAATCAAGATTTATTTGCACAAGTGGCTATTCCTCCTCCTAATGTAGATTTAGAGGATTTGACTCCACATGATTATCAAATCAAAGAGGTCATTCTTGGGAAGCCTACATTGGATACAGCCAAGTTGATAGTCACAATGGAGATAAAGGAGGTATTTAGGAGTTTGGAGTAGGAAAGGATAGAATTAATAACACTTCAGAGGAAAAATGAAATCCTAAAAGGATATTTTTCCAATTTTTTTGGTGCCTTGGATCCTAAACACCCTAAGGAGACCCTAAATGCTGCACTTCAAAGAAGAGGTAGGGGAGGAGTACAATTGGATCCATTTTTTAATGCATGTCAATAATGGCAAGAAAGTTTTAAGGAAAAGGACATTCTCATCACCCAAGGAAATTTGAAGCTACTTCATGGTATGCAAGAAAATGTGGATAAAATGGTAGAAATTTTGAACCAAGATTTTAGTATTATGGATGAGGTACATGCATGGGGAAAAGATTTATAGTTGCTATAGGAAATCAAGGGTCAAAGATATAGAACACTTATTGATGTATATACTGTAGAAGAGCTTATTTTGATTGATTATTGGATAGAAAAGATAGTGGATGGTAATAAAGTAATGGAGTCATTACACATGGAGATCCACTAGCTCAAGGACCAACCCCGAGAGCAGATTTTGGAAGTAGAGAAATATTATAGTGATGCATGTCATGACATTTTTGAAGATGATGCATAGGAAAAATTGATACTAGTTTGGGTAGTAGTGCAGCAATTTAGAAAGATTTTTGAGAAGGTTTCTAATGATGATGACATCCAACGAGCCTTTAGGATAGAAGAAGCCTTATTAGATTTGGATAATAAACTCAAGGATTTTGTTGAGAGCTGTATAGAGGTAGATAATTATCAAAAAAAGGTTAAGGATAAGTATAATGCTTTAGATATATTGCAAGCAGCAAAGATCACTGAAATTCAAGGGAAAGCATCCAGACATAGCTTTGGAATGAAGAGGGACAAACTCCAGAAACTTGAATTTCAATTTTGACACTTGGTGAAATTTTGTAATTTTGGACCTTTGAGGTGTGTTGCTATGCTAGTGTCCTGCTACACCAAGTGCACTAGTGCACATTTTATCACAAGTGTTGGAAGAATTTTGAAGAAGTCATAGGTGCATAGGTGTATTGATGTACTTTATTTTGAGGTGCACTTCTCTGAAGGTGCGCCAACAATTAACTGCCAGTTCCAAAATTAGAGCTTTCCATGCATTGAAAATGCATTCTAACAATAGGTTAACTCTAACAAAAACCTAGTAAAGATGGAGCTCCTATTTTTGGCACTTCTAGACACTCCTACATCACCTAAGGACTCTATTCTTCTTATTTTCTCATGTTTTCTTTGTTTTATGACATATAAAGTCTCATGCATCCAATTAATGATATGAAAATGGATGGAGTCCAATTAAGCACTAGTTAGAGAGTCAATTTATACATAATTAGTTTGTTTTATTAATTTATAAGAATATGAGTGCATGAAGATATCTCTCACTCTCAACACAAATTCAGGAGATAATTTCTTATAAATACAGGATTGTAATATGTAATCAAGGCTGTAATTAATCTATAATAATATATGCCTTTGGTACTCACCTTTGGAGTGTAGTAATTCTTGACTAAATGTGTTATTATTTTGTGAGTGTATGTTCATGGAAATGTGATTGAGCCATAAATTTATTGCATTATTTTTGGTTCTGTGATCTTTTTAATTTTGGTGTTTGCTATGGTTTGACGAATTCTATTGATGTATCTAGCTCAAGAAGAAATCACCAAATTGTGCATATATAACTTCTTGTCTCGCATGAACACACTTTCTATGGCCTTGAAATTTGTTAAGAGTGAAACATCATACATTTACTATATTTCCCATTGGCAATTGCATTAGTGGAATCAAGGAAGTTTCGTTCCTACATTCATTGGTTACCCACCAATTTCTTTGAAAGCTTAACTCGTAGGCATGTTGCTTCTGTAGCTTATGTCTATTAGGATTTTATTTTCACATCATTTTTTAAAAAGTTCTTGTTATTTTCTTTACTAACCCCTTGTTAAACTAGTGATTCATACTAGTTTCATTATTAGATTGCATTCATATAAAATAAAAAATACAAAAACATAGTCCTTTTGCATATTTATTTTGAAGCAGTGAGTAGGTTCTACATCTTATTTGAGATCATTCAAACCAGAAAAGGCCTCCTTGTGAAAAAAATTATTTATCTACACTTGAGAAAATTCCAATAGGTCACAAGATCACCCAGAACCTTGGAGTTGATCCACAAGATTGACTTTTCAAGAGAGTTTGAAAGAATTCCTCTCATTTAGCATCGTGCATAACGACAGTTCAAAAAATGCGGTGCTAGAAGGAGGGCTACCATTTTGATTTTAAAAATAGAAGGAAATTTTTCCAAAGTTTTGAAATTCTACACTTTTTACAAGTTCAAAAAAAGTTCTAAGTCTTTTAGAAAACTCAGGTGCATTGCTATGCTAAATTTTGAGTTGTGCTTTATTTGTGAGAAAGTGTGCTTCTATAGCGGTGCACTTTTTTTCCAAAATTGATGCAAGCAAGAGGATCCTGATCCAAAATCCCCATTTCAATGAGCTTTGAGATCTTCTCCAAGTACACATGCTTTTTTTGAGTTTACCCAATTTCACAGTCCTCACAGTGACAAGGGAATACCTCAAATTCAACCACTTTCCTTCAACATTTCATCATCTTCTTCAACTCCACCTCCATCATAGCCACCCTTAGGTCCACAAAATCCTCCAATGGAATTTTTTACAAACATTATAGACTCATCAATCAACTTGAGAGGTGCACTTCATGGCCTCCCTAAGAATCTTGAGAATTTTTACCTAAGGTTCATTTATGGAGAAACATGAACTACCAAAAATCACATCAAAGTATTCAAAGAAATTTGCAACCAAAAGCAGACTGCCAATGAGGATGTGGTTATTCATTTATTCCCTTACTCTTTGGGGGAAGTTGTTTTCAATTGCTACGTTAATTTTCCACCTAGATGTATTGGAGATTGGGATACCTTTGAAAAATTATTCTTATAACAATTCAAACTTTTATCAACCTAGCAATGATACATCAACAATTCATATTAATCAAAAGGGACCTAGCTAAGATGGCTTCATGTTGTAATCATCACTTTCATATGGCATATCATAAATTAGAAACGCCATATACTATCCCAATTGAAGCAACTATTTAGATTTACCTAAATGCTATGGACCCTTTTACTATTATCTTTCTAAGAAGACTTCCTGTAGCAAATATTGATACATTGGGAAAAGTCTTCACAAAAGCAATAACTTTAACTAAGCAAGCTAATCTGAATGGAGGAGGGTTGCTGCTTCTAGCCCAAGTTGTCATGACAATGCCAATAGACCCTATCAAAATACCTATGATACCTAGCCGATTCGTGCCTATGAATCTAGTTCCATTACAATAGGTATGCACTCTACAAAACTCCGCTCTAACATATCTAGGGTATGAAACTCTAAAAGATACTTTCTTCGAACAGAAGGTAGTAGTTCTTGCAGAAGTAGATAATAGCTTTATTTCCAAATTTGTTCAAATGAAAAAGGACTATGTCACAAATGAACAACAAGCTAACTCATCTAAGGTTGTCACAGGGATAGAATAATAGTTTCCAAAGGAACGATGTTGGCCCCTACAACAACAATTATGGCCAAAATTATAAGAGGAGCTTTAGTGGGAAGAAAAATAGTACAAAAAACAATACAGGAAACAATAATGGAGGGAACAACTATAATCCTCTTGACCATAATAATGGCTTCCAAAGGAAAAGCTAAAAAGGAACACTTGTCTGAAAAATGGAAGTATCCTTGCAGATAATAACAACAATAATGTTCAATATATAGATATCAATCAATATGATGATGATCAAAATGCATCTAACATGATGGTTCATATTATGATGAAAATAAAGAAATGACTCAAAATTTGTTGGTAAATAGCAATGTTCCCCCTGTGCAATTTAATGCTATGTTATTAGAATCCTATGATTCTGCACAAAGTTCACAAGTAGAACAACTAGTCAATGAAGAATTCTCATTCCCATTTAGCCAAGAACCCGACCTTCAACATGAAGAGATGTTTGATTTTTACAATGACAATCAGAATATGTACAACTTAAGAAATAGAAAGGAACCTCTAACAGATGGAATTCCCCTAGCACTACAACTAACTCCACCTGATCCAAGAGCAAGTAACAATCTGGTACTAGCTAAGCCATCATATAGAGGAAAAAAAAATTAGAACCAAGGAAATGTACCAACAATATTGAAAATCCCTGCTTGGTCTACTAAAAAGTATAGTGTTGTAGAAGACCTGAAACAAACAAAGGCCAACATGTCCATGTTTGACATGTCACAAAATTGTCCACAACAATGAGAAGCACTCATAAAGACCCTAGATCATACAAAGGCAGCCCACAATGTGAATACTACCTCTCAAAAGATGTTATCCCAGCAAGTTAATGATGTTGAGCCATTTCTTATGCTATGTTTAAAGACAAGATTGAGGTGCCCCTATTTTTTCTCAGCATCAAAATATATGGGAAGAATCTTCACAATTTCCTTATTGATTGAAAAGCTTCATGTAAAGTCATGCCATTGTCCATAACGCAAAAGTTAGGAATCAGCCCTTAACCTACCAACTGAATAGTGATATAGTTGGATAAGACAGAAGTGAAAGTCATTGGCATATTAGAAGATGTTTGGATATAATTAACAATTAACCCATGGATTCAAGATATAATTGATATACATGTGGTTGATATCCTAGAGGCATATGGATTAGTCCTAAGTAGAGAATGGACAAAATGCCTAAGGGAATAGTTTTCCATGGATTTTACTTAGCTTTGGTTGCCATGGAAAGGTTTGAACAATCAGATCAAAATAGATGCAAAGGCAAAGTTAAAAAAGATGATTATAGAATATAATGCTCCTAATGAGATAGCCTTCTTACAAATAGATTTGGGCTCCTATAAAGTAATGGTTTTTGATATAGTTGCGGTCAAAATGTCAGATGATCAAGATATGGACTCGACGATTTCAACCCCAAAACATGAGGGTGTAACACAATTCATAGACCAAATAATGACTAATTTATAGTGTCTAGGAAGAGAAGCTGGCCCCAATATCCTCCTCCTTCTATGATTTTTTTGATTACATAAAGTTATCCATTCAAAGTTTGAATGTTCATCACGTCAAGAAGTAGTTGTTAAGGTGTTAACAAAAATTTTAGGAGTAGAGAAAGTCAATGATCCACAAAATGAACTCATAGAAAAGAAAAGTCTTACAAACATGTCTGACACTGTTGAAAAGATTGAAGAGGAAATCGAAGATCCAAATGCATCATATAGTGATACTTCTTTAGATGGAAAAGGTTTTTCTTCTCCTCCGCGTGGAATGATCAAAGTACAAAGAAGAAGATAGTGCATAAAAGGCTAAGGATGAACTTTGATAGTCATCCATCCTAAACCCAACATGGATGAAGTCAAAGAATTGATAGGTGAAGTTCAAGACAAACAAGAAAAACACACTCTCCCAGTTTCAAGGAACAACAATGGAAAGTTAGTAAGCCCACCACATAAAAGACTACAATATGTATCCAAGAGACAATCCTTCTGAGCTCAAGTAAAGGAAAAACTAAGGGAAAATAAGCATAAGGTTAGAAAACCCAAGGAAATCCCAATTTGGACACTTCACTTTGATGGTTCAAAATTCAAATCAAGAGCTAGTGCAAGTATTGATTTGATTAGTCCAAAAGGTAAGTCTTTCTATGCAGCATATTGATTGCAGTTTAGATGTACTAACAATGTTGTAGTATATGAAGCATTGATTTGAGGACTTATTTTTGCACTCAAGAAAGGAGTTATATCTCTCATAGTCAAAGGAAATTCTTAGTTGGTTATTTGACAAGTGAAATCATTATATTCCTACAATGATAAGAGGTTGCTTGCTTATAGGAAAAGGGTATGGGATCTACTAGATCATTTTGAAGCTTTGAACATAAAGTCTATTCCAAGAAGGAAAAACATGGTAGCAGATGCCCTTTCTATTTCAACAAGTTCATTACAACTAGTTGAAAGAATGAAATTCAAATGATTTTCAGTCAAATTGGTTGCTACTCCATCTATTCCCAACAATACTACATACTTTCATGTTTTTTAGGATGATCAACATATTATTGAATTTATTATGTACACTACCCACTTTAAGGGACAAGAAATTGATGACACTCCAGATGATGCACCTAAAGACAATACAACTCAAGATGAAGATGATATCTTGAATTTGAAAACTAATACTATTCCTGAGGGGATGATCAAGTTGGAGCATATTATTGATCATGATGAATCAACATTTAATAAAAGGACTACTGAAGAGAAAGAGACTGAGGAATGTGATTCATACAATTTAGGTATGGAAGATGATTCTAAGATGGTAAGAATTAGGAAGGCATGAAATCCACAAGAAAGGCAAGACATGCTCAAATTTCTTATGGAATATAAGGATGTCATTGCTTGGAGCTATGAAGAACTGAAGACATATGATCCTTAGATTATTACATGTGATATCCCACTCAAACTTGATGCCAAACCTTTCTAACAAAGGCAAAGACCCATCAATCCTATCCTTGAAGCTCTAATAATAAAGGAAGTCAAGAAGTTAATAGATGCTAAGATTATTTTCCTAGTACCCCAATCCATGTGGGTGGCTAATTTAGTTCCTATATGAAAGAAGACTGGGGAGATTTGACTTTGTGTAGATTTTTGTAACTTGAGCCTACAATCTTTAAAGGACAACTACCCATTGCCCTCACCAGATGATGTCTTACAAATTGTTAATGGTTTGAAGATGATGTCTTTCTTGGATGGATATTCAAGATATAATCAAGTAATGGTAGAAGAAGAAGATAGGCTAAAGACAACCTTTATGACCAAATGGGGAACATTTTCCTACAAGAGAATGCCATTTGGATTGATTAATGCAAGGGCTACATTTTAGTGAGCCATGGATGAAGTTTTTAAGGGATTGATTATTAAATTTATATTTATCTACATGGATGACTTAAGTGTCTTTTCAAAAGATCAAAGTACTCACATTGTGGATCTAAGATAGGTATTTAATAGATCTCACAAATATGGCATATCTCTCAATCCCAAGAAATATCCATTTTGGGTTACTAAGGGAAAGCTCCTAGGTCATGTCATTTCTAAAGTTGGCATCTCCATTGATCCTAGAGGAGTTGAAGCCAGTTTGAAGTTATCACCTCCAAAAAGTAAAAAGGAACTCAAGTCTTTCTTTGGAAAGATAAATTTTGTTCAAAAATTCATAAGAAAATTTGTAGAGATAGTTTGTCCCCTTAATGATTTACTCAAAAAAGGGGCTAAAATAGAATAGGTTCTTGAGGTAAAGAAATCATTTGAAGATATCAAAGTAGCCATTTCCATGACTCCAGTACTAGTAAGTCTTGATTATGAGCTCCCCTTTAAGATATATTCCTTTGCTTTAGAACATTCTTGCACTGGGATCCTAACACAAAAGAAGGAAAAGGAAGATGAAAGACCTATTACTTTCATGAGTTGCCCCCTAAGAAATGTTGAGTTGAATTATTTCAACCTCGACAAATAGTCTTTTTCTTTGGTCAAGGTAGTAAAGAAGTCCTATTATTACATACTAAAAAGTAAGGTGTATGCTATTGTACCTGATCTAGTAGTAAAGACACTACTGATGCAAATTGAACTTGGTGAAAGATGAGGTAAATGGATGGAAATATTGCAAGAATTTGATCTAGAGATCAAACCCATGAGGTTAGTCAGAGGTCAAGGATTATCAAGAATGATAGCTGATAACCAAAATGGTAATGAAAAGAAATTAAAGTTTGATAGTGAAACAAATGATAATGACCAAAAGGGGATGATAGTATCTCAAGTTGATATTGGTCGTGTAGTTGTAGATGTTTGGTACCATAATATCATTTACTATCTTTTACAAAATTAGTGTCCTAGCTGAATGAATAGTTCACAATGTAGAGGACTTAAAATGAACTGTGAATCCTATATGTTGCATGATAGAAAGTTGTACAAAAGGAACTATGAAGGAATCTACCTAGAATTCTTAGGACATTAGGAAGCAAAGGAAGTTTTGAAACACTTTTATGATAAGTATGGTATATGGCATGGTTTAGCAGAAGCAACCACTCACATGATTTTATGATAAGGTTATTTTTGGCCCACATTATTCAAAGACACTTTTGAGCATGTAAGTTCTTGTCATATTAGTCAAACTAGTACTAAAAAACAAAGACACTCAACAATGCCATTACAACTAGTCTACAAGGTACACCCCTTCACAAAGTGGGGGCTAGATTTCATTGGTCCAGTCAATCCACCATCATCATGTGGACACACTTTCATTCTTGTAGCCATTGATTATTGTATATGATGGGCATAAGTAGAAACTTTTAGAAATTGCACTACTAATGTGGTATCAGACTTTTTAGAGGAACACATTGTCACTAGATTTGGGATGCCCTTTTATTTAGTGTGCAATAATGGATAAGCTTTTGCATTAGTATTATTGTCTCAATGGGAATTTTAAAATTAGGTTATTATCAAGTTCTCGTCAAATTATTACCCATAAGGAAATGGGGTAGCTAAATCTATGAATAAGAACTTGATCAAAGTAATAAGATAGTTATTAAAGGAGAATCCTAAAGATTGGCATATGTAACTCAAATATGCTCTATGAATAGATTTAGTGAGGGTCAAGAATGCTTTCAAGAATTCTCCATATTTTATTGTTTATGGACAAGAACCAATATTCCCACTTAATTTTAGGATTCCTATTTTGAAATTCATGAGTGCATATGCCAAAGATGTTGACAAAGTACAAATCAGATTGATGAATCTTTTAGAGATGGACAATAAATGGACAGCTACATTAGAGTACATGGCCAAACATCAAGCAGTCATCAAGAGATGGTTTGATAAGAGGTCCATGATAAAATCCTTCAAGATTTCTGACCTTGTTCTACATTGGGATAAGGTGAGAGAAAAGACAAGTAGCCACACTAAGTTTCAATGCTTGTGGATTGTTCCTTATCAAATTGTGGAAATCATTAGAGAAAATACTTTTAGGCTCAGTTCCTTATAGGGGGAATTAGTTATGTTGCTAGTCAATGGGAAATTTCTAAAAAATTATTTTGAATCCTAGAAGAACAAAAAAATAAAATAAAAATTATCAAATAGATCTCATTTGTGCATGTGTATTTATTTTCTGCAAGTGTTTTTTTTTTTTCTAGTTGTGTGTTTTCCTTTATTCATGTGTTTAGTTTCAAAGTTGTGTCAGTACAGGGGGGTAATGTGCACTCAAGATTTTATCTTGACATATCTTACTAACTTCTCTTTTGGTTCCAATTTTAGGAAGAGGTATTTCTTTGTCAAAACATTTTGGATGATTGTGTGTCTTATACCAGCTAAAGAATGGATGTTACTTGCAGTAACCAGGGACTTTCAATCTTGAATTTAGGATTCTAGACTAATAAGTTCTCAAAATTTTGAAAATTTAAAGATTGATTGTTTTAGGTATTGTCAAATTAAGGTTGAAGACAACAAAGTATGATCCCAATTGGTTCAAATGGAAGGGTCTTCTTGAATGGATTTCTAGGATCATTGTTTGATGTGAGAGTTTCTAAAAGTTCTAAAAGAGGAATCCAAGGAATGTTCAAAAAAGATTGAATCCAAGAAATGACACTGATTTCCTTATTACACTATCTAAGCGTTGTCAGGATATAGAAAAAATAAAATAAAATAAAATAAATATAAAAAGGAAAAGAAGTGTTGTTAAGATTGAAGGAATCTAAAAGATCTAAAAAGGTAATCTGATAAATGGATATGTACTCAAAATACTTGAAATATTGCTTCTTAAAAAAGGAATCAAATGGAGACATTATGAGCTAACATGGAGCAATTATTCAAAGGATTACTAGGAAATTTAAAAGAAAAGTGACTGCCATCCAAGAGCCCTTGAACTTATTCTCTCATTTGAACAAACAAAGGATTGATGAATGACCATCATGGAGATTCCTGATGGATGATCCAAATGGGGTAGAAGATTGTTTCCATGTTGTCAGAAGATTTTGATAGACTACATCTTGAGATGTTGAGGGAAATGAATACACAGAGCACATAGTAAGCTTGGAAGTTTTGGATCCTTAACTTTTGACTGTGAAGTCATTCAAAATATGCTTGGAATTTTTGGGATTTAGTTGTTGTTTGGCATATATCAGAGGAATCTCTGCTACTAAAGAAATGCCTTTTTCATTTCTTCCTTTTGTCAGGGCTATTTTTTGTGGGTTTCACAATGCTTGCCCCATTTCCTATAGAAATGGGGACCCCCTACTTTATTTTTTTGATTTTTTGGAGCCTTAGTCTAGGGTCCTTGTCCTTTTGAGGTCTTGTTTGGTGTTTTGGTTCTTATCTAGATCCTAACTAGGAATCCCATGTTGGCAAAAATTAGAGTCTTGGGGAGAGTATAGACTTTAAAAAAAAAATATAAGGCACACCAACACACCTCAATAGGTGTACTAGTGTACCAAATCTTTAGAGGAAAGAGAAAAGGCATTTTAGTGAAGCTTCATAACAACCATGGAGTTAGGGTCTATATAACCCTAGCCCCCTCAAAGCACCTCACTTATCATTTTTTCATCTTCCAACTCAAGGATTCTATAGCACCGTAGCACATGAGGTCCACCTCTTCGCTCTTTGGCATTGTGCAAACTCAAAAAACACAAATGTTAGATGAAGTACATCAGTACACATCCCTGGGTGTGCTAATGCACATCATTTTTCTTCCTCCATAACTTGAAATAAAATAAAAAATAAAAATTTACTCTAAGATTGGGTGCGTATATATGCACCTGTCTAGGTGTGCTGATGTGCACCCAATTTGTCATTGTCCCATCAAAAAATTTAGAAAACCCTTTGAAATGTTTTTGTAAAATATTCAAAAATCCAAATTTAGTGTGAACTTGTGCACCTAACATGGTGCACTAGTGTGCACTCAAAATTTCTTTCAAGAAACTTAATAAACACAAAAGAAGCCTAATTCAAAGTACACTGATGTGCAACTTGAACCTTAAAAAAAAAAACCTCCACACACAATATAATTTTGTGCATCAGACACACCTATTAGGTGCACCTAGTGTGCCATTTGTTTGTAAATTAAGGTTTAAATTAAGTTTTGGTCTAGGTTTTTGGGTTTTTTATGAATCAAGTTAGGATCTAAATTGATTCATTTTTCTTCAAATTCTTAGACTAATGGACTTATTTTGGTGCATATATAATGGCACCTTCATCATCTTCCATGGGTGACAAAATGGCACCATAACTAGTGATTTTCAAATTTTAAGGTGTTCCAACAAAGTCTAAGTTTCAAGATGACTATACAAAAATCAAAGATATAGACTTGGGGCATACTAATTTGGGGGAATTCCTAAATATTTGTAACAAACCTGATGTCGGTACAATCTTTAGAGCTCATAAAGACACTTGCAAAACACTTTGTCTCTAAGGAGAGAGTTGTGAAGAGAATTACTAGAAAAAATTTCCTTGACGAGGACAATATACCTTTGAATAGGAGAACTCAACTAGCAAGAGCCACAAAACAAGAAAGAAGAGGAAGTTCCACTGCTACACCACCACCAATCATAGAAGAACCTCTACAGATGACCACATCAGAGGATGAAATGGAGTAATGGATTGATGAGCAACATGTAGAGGGCACTAATATCTTTAAGATGTTAGATTTTGATTTCATGCTCATAGGTACTGAGTTAGTGGGAGATAAGAGCAAGTATACACCAAAAAATGAGCCCCAACAGGAAGATTGGACTCAAATGCCCTTAGAGTAACAAGGTCCTAAGATAACCCCTTCATCCCCACTACAAGTCATAGTTGTAGATAAAGGCTCTGCTACTCCTCTATCACCAAGTATGGAGGAAGAACAAGTTCAAAAGGAATAGGAGGAAGAGCCACAACAAATAACAAACGATGAAGTGTCTAGAGAAGGAAAAATGGTCAAATATCCACAGCAAGCTTCCCAAGTCATAGAGGTAAGAACTATGGGTTCAACTAAATTAGAGACTATAGAGGAAGAGACTTCACAGAGGGAGAGGATCCTAGAAAGGAGTGATATGGGAAAAGGGGTAGCAAAGTAGACTCCTTTATCCTTGAGAGGTAAGCCTTTGGTAGAATGAGTTCTAAGATGGTTGCAAAAAGAAATGATAAGAAATAAAAAGAAAACATTCAATGTCGATGAAGAGGACATGATTGAGTTGATTGAGGTTCCGAGGAAACCTAAATCCCTATCAAAAGGGGCTAGAGTACTAACTTTCATTTATAGTGACCAAAACCAAGACTTATTTGCACAAGTGGCTATTGCTCCTCTTGATATAGACATAGAGGATTTGACTCCACATGTTTATCAAATTAGAAAGGTCATCCTTGGGAAGCCTACATTGGATACAACCAAGTTGATGGTTAGAATGGGGATGAAGAAGGTATTTAGGTTTTTGGAGTAGGAAGAGGCATAATTAATAACACTTCAAAGGAAAAATGAAATCCTAAAAGGATATTTAGCTGATGTTTTTGGTCCCTTTGGTCTTGAACACCCTAAGGAGACTTTGAATGTTATACTTCAAAGAGGAGATAGAGGAGGAGTACAATTGGATCTATTTTTGAATGCCTGTCAACAATGACATGAAATTTTTGAGGAAAAGGGTGTTCTCATCATCTAAGGAAATCTAAAGCTACTTCATGCTATGTAGGAAAATTTGGATAAAATGATGGCAATTTTGAAGCAAGATTTTAGTATTATGGATGAGGTACATGCATGGGGAAAAGATTTATAGTTGCTATAGGAAATCAAGGGCCAAAGATATAGAATGCTCATGGATTTATATATTATAGAAAAGCTTGATTTGATTGATTATTGGATACAAAAGATAGCAAATGGTAATAAAGTAATGGAGTCATTACATGTAGAGATCCACTGGCTCAAGGAGCAAGCCCGCGAGTATATTTTGAAAGAAAAGAAACATTATAGTGACGCATGTCTTGACATTTTTGAAGATGATGCATGAGAAAAATTGATAGTGGTTGATGTAGTAGTGTAGAAATTTAAAAATCTTTTTGATGAGGCTTCTAATGATGATGACATCTAACATGCCTTTAGGATAGAAGAAGCCTTATTAGAGTTGGATACTAAACTTGAGGCTTTTGCTAAGATCTGTATAGAGGTAGATAATTACTGACAAAAGGTTATGGATATGTATAATTCTTTAGATTTACTATAAAAGGAAAAGATCAGTAAAATTATTGTTAAATTCAAGGGCAAGCATCTAGACATAGCTCAAGTATGAAGAGGGACAAAACCCAGAAGCTGAAATTTCAATTTTGACACTTGGTGAAATTCTATAATTTTGGACCTTTGAGGTGTGCTAGTGCAATGGTGCACCAAGTGTGCTAGTGAACTTTTTATCACAAAGTGTTTGAAGAATTTTGAAGAAGTCAAAGGTGCACAGGTGCATTGATGTGCTTTCTTCCAAGGTGTACTTCTCCAAGGGTGTGCCGATAGTTAACTGCCAATTCCAAAATTAGAGCTTTCCATGCATTAGAAACACATTCTAACAACAGTTTAATTCTGACAGACACATAGTAAATATGGAGCTCCTATTTTTGGCACTTATAGATACTCCACCTAAAGAATCTCTTCTTCTTATTTTCTCATGTTTTCTTTATTTTATGACATGTAAGGGTTCATGCATCCAATTAATGATATAAAAATGGATGGAGTCCTATTAAGCGCAAGTTAGAGAGATATTTTGTACATAATTAGTTTGTTTTATTAATTTAAAAGCATATGAGTGCATGAAGATATCTCTCACTCTCAACAAAAATTGAGGAGATGATTTCTTATCAATACTAGATTGTAATATGTAATCATGGCCATCATTATTTTGCAATAATATATGCCTTTGGTGCTTGCATTTGGAGTGTAGTAATTCTTGCCTAAATGTGTCATTTCTTTGTGAATTTATGTTCATGGAAATGTGATTGAGCCAAATTTTTGTTGCATTATTTATGGTCATGTGATCTTTTTAATTATGGTGTTTTCTAAAGTTTGACGAATTCTGCTGATGTATCTAGCTCGAGAAGAAATCACCAAATTGTGCTTGCATTAACTTCTTGTCTTACATGAGTGAACTTTTTATGGCCTTGAAATTTTATGAAGAGTGAAATATGATATGGTTACTACATTTTTTATCGATGATTGCATTAGTGGAATCAAGGAAGTGCTACTCCTACTTTCATTGGTTACCCACCGATTTCTTTGAGATCTTAACTCACAAGCATGTTATTTACATAGCTTATGTCCATTAGGATTTTATTTTTACATTATTTTCTTTAAAGTTCTTATTATTTTCTTTACTAACCCCTTGTTAAAATAGGAATTCATACTAGCTACATTGTTAGATTGCATTCATATAAAACAAAAAACACAAAAACATAGCTCTTTTGTATATTTACTTTGAAGTAGTGAGAAAGTTCTACATCTTATCCAAGATCATTTGAACCAAAAAAGGCCTCCTCATGAAAAAAAAAATTTATCTTCAATTGAGAAGATTCCAATAGGTCATGAGATCACCAAGAACCTTGGAGGTGATCCACAAGATGGACTTTTCAAGAGAGGAGTTCAAAAGAATTCCTACCATTCAACATCATGCATAACAAAAGCTCAACATGTATGTATGTATGTATTTATAACCAAATACTTGTATTCTATGTATATAATTATTACTAATATAATAGATAGAAAATTAGTGGCTTATATATGTATATACTATACATATAATCTAAAGACTACATTCTATGTGTATAATAACCTAGTAATATGATTATTTAGTTTTATATATTATATAAAGACTAACTAATTATATTACTAAAGTCTTATGTGTGTATGTACTTTTGGAAGTCTATTGAGAAAGTGAGATACCAGGAGGGGGATGAATCAAGATCTATAAAACTTTAACCTTCATAGCAATTATCAAACTAATATCTTTCACCAATACTCCTTATCTCATCAATATGACAAATAACAAAAACATATATTGCAATGATGTATCAAATCTAATATAATGATCACAACCATAAACATAAAAGTGATCAACCCATAACACATAAATTTGTTTACCTAGAAACCCTCCAAGTTGAGGCTAAAACTAGGGTGAGGATTAGACCTGCAAGTCTTCACTAATGTCATAACAAAGTTTTCCTATTAGGGATATAGTGTTGATCACTTCTAATGATCTACATTGTGAGGGGTCTTCCCTTCTAAGAGATTAGAAGACTTATTCTATCTACGTTGATTAAAGGATTTAAAACTTACAAAAAAGTAAGCACTCTATTAAGAGATTTACATAGGCTTATTAGGACCACTCTGTTAATAGGTTTACCTTGATTCACTTTACTAAAATATATCATTACCTAATTCTTCAATTTTTTTGAAATACAATAGCGAAAGTGAACTCTAAGAGTGGGGGAGTGAATCAATATTTAAAAATTTCAACCTCAAAAACAATTGACCACACATCCATCTCACAATCTATGTATATAAATTAAAATACCAAATTAAGCATATATATCCATAGCATGAAAGTAAAACATTCAATACATATATGACACAAGATATTTGGTTACCTAGAAACCATCCACGGAGAAGGTAAAATTGGGGTGGGGATGACACCCACAAATCTTCACTACTATAGTAATAAAATGTATCCAGTGAAGGTTATAATGTTTGGATCATGAAACATGATCTAGCCTATGAAAGGTTTTGCCTATTCAAGGCTTACAAGATTGTTAGATCTTACCCTATTAAAGGATTTCAACACCCTATTAGAAGTGTGCATAGTTAAAGTACTTTAAGCTACAATGAAGTAAGCACCTTGTTAGAGGATTTACAATAGCCTATTATGACTTCTTGGTTAAGAGATTTAACTAATCCACTTGTTAGAATGTTTTAGCAATGACCCTTTGGTTAGCACTATGTTTTTTGATGTCAGATCACCTCTATACCAATGTGTACTTGATCCTTTCTAATCAGATGTATCTTTGTTGTCTTCTGTTTCCTTTCCTCTATTATCATTTAATTGATTCTACAACATAACTCAAATCATAACACTATAATCACTATGAATTCTCTATTTATGCATGCAACCTATCTTCAATTCACTTTGAGCATTTAATAAAAATTTTAGGGTTTAACCTCCTTAAGAGGACCTTGGTGACTTAGGATTTGGTATGATCAACGATTGTGATTCACCCACATTGTCACTTAAACCTTCCCTTTTAATAATTGGATGTATGTAATGCATAGGGATTCACAATTAAGATTCATTGTGTGCCAATTAATAGATTATAGTGTGTGGCAAGTGATCTTTAGGTGCCGAGCATCAGGAAAAACACAGTTGATGCCAAGTAACATAGTATGTGTTGAACACCAGTATTTTAATACTATCGAGCTGCTGCATTATTTCAAATGATTAAGATTCAACAAATCTAAGCTAGAAAAGTGGTTACATTAAATTATTTGAATGAATTAGAAGATAAGGATGATAAGCTGGTGACACAAAATCCTATGTAAACCATTTTTGGGCTAATTCTAAAGGATTATTCAAGAAGTTTCTAGAGGAAATAGAATATAGGTTAGATGCAATGAATCCTAACTAATCCATGTGAATTGAAAATAAAGAATGGAAGAATTGAGTGGGAAAATAAACTCCAAGACTTTTATTTCAGGAGTCATACACCAAGAAGCAAAAGAGTTGCTGATACTATTGCTACTAAAGATCCAAATCTGCAAAGTGGCTAGAAGGATGTCAAATTGGTGACATTTAGGAGAAGAAAGAGCACATAGGCTCTAGTTCTATAAGTGGTCATGAAGAGATGATTGCACTGGTACATTGATCATGGAGACTCAAGGAGATTAAGCTTGAAAGGAGGGCAAGCTATTAGAATTGTAGAGATTGAAGGCTAGGAAAGGGTATGAGCTAAGAAGTGATCTGAGATCTGCAAGATAAGTTGTATGTTGTAGTCAGGTCAAAATTTTTTAATACTCTCTAGAAATTGTATTAGATCTTAAAATCCTATGGACTTAGGTTGGCCTAACAGCCATTTGCAAATCCTTTAATAGGGTGGCATTCCAAGTGAATGTTCTAAAGTCCTCTAAATAGGCCCACTTCTAACAAGGTGGTTAAATCCTCTAACAAGGTCACATTTAATAGTGTGTTGTAAGCCTTTAACAAGGTAGGCCTTTCATAGGGCATCACTTCAAAAGTGTGAGAATTGAGTAGCATGTTTCTGGTGGTTTTTCCTAAATTGGGTTTCTACATAAATCACTGTATTATGTGTTGATTTCTTATGTGTTATGTTGAGGTGTGTACAAGGGAACACACTAACCTTTGAAGGAATAATGGGAAGATTTACTACATTTGAGCTATCTAAGTTTGATAACTACAGACTTGAGAACCTTGAATCTACTTTCAAGGCCAAGATGAAAATAAAAGACACTAAGGAGGAAGCATCAAGTAAGAAAGGAAGAAAATAAAAACATGCATCTAGTGATAGCAACACATATGAGGAAGACGTGGAATAGTTAGAAGCACTACTGGCTAGGAGATTCTATTAAGGCAAAGGTAAATTCAAAGGTAAGATCCCTATCATATGTTTTAATTGCAATGAAGTAGGTCATAGTGTTGCAAGATGTATATAGAAGAAGAACAATAAAGAAGGAAACAAGAACAAGTACAAAAGAGAAGATGATAGCAAAGAATACAAAGAAATAGGAAAGAGATGCCACATTGTTGAAGAAAATTATGATAAGAATGATGATGAAGTAGTCTATGTAGCCATGAAAGATGAATTAGATAAAGAAGAAGATGAAGCAACAACATTGGTTACTTATGTGAACAAGAATGAAAAGTGGATCATAGACAATGGATTCTTACATCACATGATAGGAGATAAAAGTAAGTTCATTACCTTTACTCAATATGATGGAAATAGTGTTAGATTTGGTAATGATGCCCCATGTCAAATCAAAGGAAAAGTTTCTATTAAGCTCATAGAGAGGATTTCATGTGATAATGCATGCTATGTTGAAGGATTGAACTACAACTTGTTGAGTGTATCATAGTTAGGCAATGTAGGTTGCAAAGTTGAATTTGGAAACAAAACTGCTAAGATCTATGACACAAATGGCAAGCTGATAGGAAAAGGTGAAAAAACTAGAAGTAATCTATTTTACCTAGATATGGAAGATGAAACATGTCTTTTTGTTAGACTTGATGATGTGTGGTTGTGGCATAAAAGGCTATATCATGTTAACTTTGATAATCTGATTAGCATCAACAAGAAGAAGAAGGTCACAGGCTTGCCGCAAGTTGAAGAAACTTGAAAACACAATGTGCAAACAATGTCAACTAGGGAAGAAGAGTAAGTCTAGTTTCAAAATAAAAACATACACTTCCAATGAAATACTAGAACTATTCCATACAGACTTATGTGGTCCAATAGAAGTGCAAAGCTACCTAGGAGATAGATATATAATGCTATTTGTAGATGATTATTCTAGGATGATGATTGCTATGTTCTTAAAGAAAAAATCTGATGCATTTAAAATTTTTAAATGGTATTTGGCTAGATTTGAGAAGGAAACAAGAAAGAACCTGAAATGCCTAAGGTTAGACAAAGGAGGTGAGTTCACATCAAAAGAGTTTGAAATATTTTGTAATGACAAAGGTATCAAAAGGCAAACATCAGCACCGAGAACTCCAACCACAAAATGGTATTTTTGAAAGGAGGAATAGGTCAATGATTGATTGTTCTAGAACTTTGATGATGGAGAAAAATGTTGCACTAAAGTATTGGAGAGAAGTTGTAAGTACTACAGTCTACACACTAAATAGAGTCCATGTCAAGAAAGGGTCAAATGCAACACCTTTTGAATTGTGGTATGGTCACTCACCTAATGTTAAACATTTCAAGCTATTTAGTTGTAAATGCTATTTGTAAAAGATACTATAAATGGCAAGTTTGATACAAAAAGTGAAGGCACATTCCTTGGATACTCCACTAGAAGTAAGGCATATAAGTGTTTGAATACTAACACTAACAATGTTGTGGAGAGTGCAAATGTAAATTTTGATGAGCATGCAGAAGTTTAGGTTGATGAGTCCAAGCAATCAGAGGATTATAGATCCTTTGTATACTTTTATGAAAGAATGACTATTGAAGATAATGTTGCAAATCAAGTTGAGAATCAGCAACAAACTTTAGTATCTGCTAAGTCTCAGCTTGTGAATTCCAAGCTACATTTAGAAGCTGAGCTATAGAATGTACAAAATACACATTTTGATTCTAAAAAGAGTACACATAAAAAGATTGATGAAGTGCTTGATGAAAAAGAAAAAAATGACTCTAAAGCTAAAGGATCAAACATGGAAAGAAGGATAGAACCTAGACTATCCAAGTATGTGAGAAGACATTACCCTATAGATCAAAACATTGGTGACAAGGATGCTAGACCAATGACAAGAAATAGAATGAATCATGTCTACTGAGCAAGGTTGGACCTAAAATAGTAAAAGATGCACCACACGATGATGATTAGTATAAAGACATGTAAGAGGAGATAGATCAAATTGAGAAGAACAAAACATGGTCTCTAGTTCCTAGACCAACTAATAAGAATGTGATTGATACCAAATAGGTGTTCAGAAACAAACTTGATGAGAATGGAGAAATAAAAAGAAACAAAGCTACACTAGTTTGCAAAGGCTATGCACAAGAAGAATGACTTGATTTTGGGGAGACATTTTCCCTTGTTTCAAGAATGGAAGGAGTGAGAACATTACTTGCATATGTTGCATTCAAAGGTTTCAAAGTGTACCAAATGGATGTAAAGTCTACTTTTTTGTATGGTATACTAGAAGAGGAGGTCTACATAGAACAACCAGAGGGATTTGTACATGAGGAGAACAAGGACATGGTCTGCAAACTGCACAAAGCACTTTATGGATTGAAGCAAGCACCTAGAGCATGGTATGAGAGACTGCAAAAATATCTTGTGAAGATAGGATTTGAGAGAACAAATGACAACAACAAATTGTACATCAAAGTTGGAGAAGGTAAAGATATTTTGATATCAAAAATCTTTGTTGATGATATAATATTTGGAGGAAAAGATATTTTATGCGAAGATTTTGCTAATCAAATGAAGCATGAATTTGAGATGTCAATGTTTGGAGAAATAAAATTCTTTGTTGGATTACAAGTACATCAATTGAAGCATGGCATATTTGTGACCCAATCTAAATACATCAAGGAGGTACTCAAAAAATTTGGGTTGGAAGAGTCAAAACTAGTTAGCACACCAATGGAAACATGCCATAAGCTATCCAAGAATGATGAGTTAGCTAAAGTAAATCAAACATTGTATAGGTCAATTATTAGAAAGCTGCAATATGTTGTACATAGTAGACCAGACATTGCATTAACTATTGGAATAGCAACAAGATTTTTTGCAAATCTAAGAGAAAATCACTTAATGGCAATCAAAAGAATACTAAGATACTTGAAAGGAACTAATGACTTTGGCTTGTACTAAAAGAGGAGTGAAAAATTTCAACTAAGAGCCTACACTAATGTAGATTGGGGAGGTAACATTGATGATAGAAAAAGCACCAATGGAGGATAACTTTTCTTAGGAAAAAGGTTGATTACATGGACTAGAAAAAAGTAAAGTTGTACCTCACAGTCCACTGCTAAAGCTAAATATGTGGCAACTGCTATAAACTGCACCAATATTGTATGGATCAAACATTTGCTGCAAGGTATGAAGGAAGAGGTAACTAAGCCTGTGATACTTTATTGTTATAATAAAAGTTTTATTAACATATCAAAGAATCTAGTAATACATGCCAAAACCAAGCATATTGCAATCAAGTATCACTATGTAAGAGAGTTGGTGGAAGACAAACAAGTGAAGATGAAATATGTTAGCTCAAAGGAATAGATTGCTGATATCTTCACAAAAGAACTAGCTAAAGATGCTTTTGAGTATCTTAGAGGAAAGTTAGGGGTGATACCCCTAGCCAAGGCTACTTAAAGTAAAAGCAAGTATGCCCTACATCAAATGAGCTGAATGTTGAAGATTTTATAAATTGATGCAGAGGACGTTTACTTTGGGATTCATGCCTAAAGTAATTGAAGTACTAAGACTCCAAATTAGTCACAAGCAAGGTGACAAAGGGAGAAATTGAATAAACCTACAAAAGCTACACTTGCATACTAAGATGCCTATATGCCTTTGGAATTGTTGTCAAAGAGGGAGAAGATGTTTGAAACTGATCAACAGGAAAAAGATCAAGAGGGAGAAATAGCAAAAAGCTGATCAAATGAAGATAGAAGGAGAAATTGACAGAAATAATTAGAGGTTGATTAGAAGCACAACATAAGATGAGCAATATAGAGGTACAAAAGGAAAAGAACAAGAAAGCAGTAGCAAAGAGGGAGAAGCTGAAATAAAGCAATTAGAATAATAGAAGGAGATGTAAACTTACAGTTTACTCTTCGGCATTTGACTTACTATTTTGCTCTAACCTAGTTAGCTTGTGGTTGAATAGTGTAGTCTGATGGTTAGTCAGTTTGGTTTGCCATCACTACAATAGAGGGAGATTGTTGGAAATCTAATTGAAAAGCTCACTGTTGAAGATCAAAGAGGGAGAATGTTGCAAAGAAGGAAGATTGTTGCAAAAGAATATTTTCAATCATTATTTTTTCATTGATTTCAAACCTGCTATTTGTAGGAATGATATTTTCTTATATGATCCAAGTACTATCACTTAGTTGATTATGAAGAGGATTTGATCAACAAGATGTAACAAGAGAACCTAAGGGAAAGGTTGAGTTATAATGATGCAACAAAGTGCAACGAAGTGTAACGATCAGTTAAGACAATGGTTAAATGATGTATTGATAACATACTTAAGGATGCAGAGGTTGGTCACACTTAGAAACATTGGAGGAAGAAGTTGTACATAACAAGGTAGAATGCAAAGCTTAAACTAAGATCATTAGTGGGTGCCCAGCAAGTTAGTTGAAGCTAAGAAAATTTTTAATTGAAGTCAAGTAACAAAAAATTCTAGTGTGTGTCAAGTGATCTTCAGCTGCCAAGCATCAGGAAAAACACAATTGATGTCGAGTGACATAGTATGTGTCGAGCACTAGTATTTCAATATTGTCGAGCTACTACATTATTTCAAATGATGAAGATTTTCCAAATCTAAGCTGACAAAGTGGTTAATTTAAATTTTGTGAAAAAATTAGAAGATAAGGATGATGAGTTGGTGACATAGAATCCTATGTAAACTATTTTTGGTGAAATTCTAAAGGATTATTCAAGAAGTTTCTAGAGGAAATAAAGTATGGGTTAGATGCAATGAATCCTACCTAATCCATGCAAATTGAAAATAAAGAATGGAAGAATCGAGCAAGAAAAGGAACTCTAAGACTTCTATTTAAGGAGTCATAGACCAAGAAGCAAAAGAGTTGCCGCTACTGTTTCTATTGAAGAGCCAAATCAAAGTGGTTGGAAGGATGTCAAGGTGGTGACATTTAGGAGAAGAAAGAGCATAGAGGCTCTGCTCTATAAGTGGTCATGAAGAGATGATTGCACTAGTACATTGAGCATGGGGAATCAAGGAGACTAAGCTTGAAAGGAGGGAATGTTGTTAGAATTGTAGAGATTGAAGGCTAGGAAAGGGTATGAGCTGAGAAGTGATCTAAGATTTACAAGATAAGTTGTATTTTGTAGTCAGGTCAAGATTTTCTAATAATATATAGTAATTGTATTAGATCTAAAAATCCTATGGACTTAGGTTGGCCTAATAGCCATTTTAAAATCCTTTGACAAGGTGACATTTCAAGTGAATGTTCTAAAATCCTCTAATAAGGCCCACTTCTAATAGGGTATTTAAATCCTCTAACAAGGTCACATTTAATAATGTGTTGTACGCCTTTAATAGGGCAGGCCTTTCATAGGGAATCACTTTAGAAGAGTGAGAATTGAGTAGCATGTTACTGGTGGTTTTTCCCAAATTGGGTTTCCACGTAAATTACTGTATTATTTATTGATTTCTTATGTGTTATGCTTGCATGTTGATTTATAGTAACTTTCTTATTAGAAAAGTTAAATCTTGGATGAATGAATGGTTGAATGGACTCACTTTAATTAGTGAAAATTTTGAATAGGACACTTGGACCTTGAATAACTAATTCACCCCCCTCTCAATTATTCTAAAATATTTCTAACACCTATGCTATCCACCTTACACATGCAGTAATACTTTACATCTTGAATCATCAAAACTTGTGGTGATATCATCGATAATGCACCAAATGGATCTTGCTTATAAGTAATATTAGGAATGTCTCTAAAATTAGGTTGTTTGATCTCATTGCTTATCAATTGTACATTGAAAACTTCATTGCCATCTTTAACCTTAAGAGCTAAAGAACTAGACACCATTTTGTAAACTAGGGTTTGTGAAAATTCAAATTATGTAACTTGACACAAGATAAATACCTTTGAAAATCTGTTGTGATGATATTAAGTGATTGTTGAATCTTTCTTGCAAATGCTTCAAATGACTTCAATTCACCCTCTGCTCTTTGTGCTCTCCTTCAAATTTGAATGATGTCGAATGAGTAGAAATCAATCATATAGACCTTGAAACCTCTCATTTAATGCTAAATGCTTACATAGCTATAAGCTTGGCTTTGATATAGATTTCAACTCACTTGGCTTTCATGAAGTTTCAAGTACCGCTAGGCAACCACTACGAGATCATTCATCACTATCACTTTTGATAGCTTGGAATAAACTAATATTTCACTCAGAAACCATAATGAAACCTTTCATGCTCAAAAATAACATGAAAATATACAAAACTTAAAGATTTTTTCTAGGTTTTTAGCAACACTTTGCATCTTTCTCAATGCAAATATAATATTTTTAGAACTAATTCCTTGGAACTGATGTATAGTGTCTCTTGAATATTAGTCCCACACATACCTATTGATTGTTTAATTAGAGGTGTTGTGATCACCTAACCTGTTGGGTGAAGTTATCACATTTTAACTTGAGGTGCTATAATCTTCCTTTCTCTTCCATGTCTTGTTCATATAATCTTTGACATCCACAACATTTTCCTTTCGTTTTCCTTTGTTGAACTCACTTCTCAGTGCCTTTGACTTTGTTGGATAATTCTTTCTTATGTGACCAGTCTTCAAACAACTAAAACATGTGGTTTGACTCAACCATCTTTTGTAATCACTTCTAAAATGTGTTCTTGTGCAATTTTTGGCAACATGTCCACTCTCTTTACAATAATGACAACTATATCTAGTATTATCATCCAAATCATAAGATTTACCATTGTGAGTTACCTTTTCTTTCTTTTTTGATGACCATTTAGGCTTTAGATCTAGACTCATATAATCTATGCCCATACTTCTAATAGTTCTAGCAGTATCCTTCAAATCTTTGTGTGCGTATGGTCTTTGTTCTGTATTCATGTGCTTGATGACCTTGTTTGTTGCATTTTTGGTAGTGACCCATGATCTTCTACTTAGGATTCTAATTTTTAGTCTTGATCCTGTAAGAATTAGTATTATGATCTATCTTATCACAATTATGACAAGTAGGTTTGGAGTTCTTACCATTGTTACTTCTTTCTTCACCACTTTTGGATGATTCTCCTTCTTCAGTACTAATGTAACCCAATCCATAAGTGTCATTTTTGGATCTAGGGGATCTCATCAATTGCTCAAAGTACTTAATAGCTTCATTAGGATTATTGAAACTTTCAAAAAACTCTTTTCTCTTTTTAAATCATTTCTTAGTTGTTCATTCATCAACTTCAGTATGGTGATTTCAATATCCTTTGCATTGAGTTCATGATTGGCAATCATCATTTGACTCAAAGTTTCTAATTCCATGTTAGCAATTATACTTACATCTGATGTCTTCTGTTCTAGTCTATTGGTTAAAATGCTTTTGTCATCTTCAATCATGACTTTTCCTTCTTCAACTTTATTTTTTTGCTCAGTCTCCTCACATAGCAATACTGATTAGACTTCTTGTTCTCTCTTTAGACTTATCACATCTTTAGTTAGTGTTCTATTCCTTTCCATTAGATTTGCAGCTATTGCATCAAATTTATTGATGTTTCCATCTACAAACAATTTAGTAGTGTCAATATCTTGGTATTGTGTGTCATTCTCTTCAATATATATTTCCTTCCTTCTTTTTAATGGTTCATTTAATTCATATCTTGCTTCATTTAACTAATGTAGGGCAAGTTGTATTTCAATCCTTTGGTTCTCAATAGTCTTTCCCAACTTGTAGACTTGTATTTCCAAGATCTATCCTCAAATTTGCAAAGCGTTTACTTTCTAGAGAACCAATGCTCTGATACAAATTGTTGGAAAACTTGTAACCTCAAGAACCATTCACCACACATCCATCTCACATTCTATGAATATAAATTGAAATAACAAATTAAGCATATACATCCATAGCATGAATGTAAAACATTCAACACATGTATGACACAAGATATTTGGTTACCCAAAAACCCTCCAAGGAGAAGGTAAAACTCGGGTGGGGATGACACCCACAAATCTTGACTATAGCAATAATGAATTTTTTCTAATGAAGGTTACAATTTTTTGATCATGAAACATGATCTACCCTATGAAAGGTCTACCCTTTCAAAGGCTTACAAGATTGTTAGATCTTACCCTATTAAAGGATTTCAAAACCCTGTTAGAAGTTTGACTAGTTAAAGAACTTTAACATGCAATGAAGTAAGCATCCTTTTAAAGGATTTACAATATCCCATTAGGACTACTTAGTTATGAGATTTAATTGATTCACCTATAAGAATATTTTAGCATTGATCCTTCACTTAGCACTTTGTTGTTTGATGTCAGATCACCTCTATACTAATTTATACTTGATCCTTTATGATCAGATGTATCTTTGTTGCCTTCAAATTCCTTCCCTCTATTCTCCTCTAACTGATTATGAAATGTAACTCAAATCATAACACCTTAATCACCATGAATGCTCTATTTGTGCATGTAATCTTTCTTCAATTCTCCTTAAGCATTTGTTAAAAATATTAGGGTTTGTCCTTGTTATGAAGACCTAGGTGACATAGGGTTTGGTATGAATCAATTATTGTGATTCATCCATATTGCTACTTAAACCTTCCCTTTCTCTTATTAGATTCATAAAATTCATAGAGAATCACAATTAAGATTCATCCTTATTATCAAAGATCATAAAATAATCCTTAAGTTGGCCTAAAAATGGTTTACATAGAAGTGTGTGCCATTACAAACAACTATGTCAAAACTTTGTAACTCAACACTTGAAATGCTTGATGCCTAGCATCAACTATACTTTCAATGCTATAACTTGGCCTTTGAATGACTTTTCATTCACTCATCACTCAACATCTGAATCACTCAACACATACAATCTTCTTAGCACTTGAGAGACTCGACACTTACTAGTTACTTGACTCATACTAAATATATGTCACTCAACATATACTATCTAACAACTTATGCTTAACATGCATTACTTGTTCAATATTAACTAAGTAAATTACTTAAGTATGTTGTCACTCATATGTCAAAACTAATATTATATTAACAAAGTTAGCACTGTAATGCTTTATTATGGATCTCCTCTTTACACTATTTGATCCTTCTCTAATTTGATATAACTTTGTTATACACTTCACTACTTTACTTGGTCACTCTTCCTTTCTTCACCTTCAAACTCTACTTAGGCATCCAAACTTCACTTCTTGTGCATACACTTCGACCATTACTCTTTTCTCTTTGAAATTAGGGCTCAAATCCTCCTTATATAACTAACTAGAGGAATTTCTAGATCAAGATTAATGATCTAGAGATTTATCCCTTTTTCCACTTAAACCTTCCATTTTTTAGATTGGTTAAACACCTTGCATAGGGATTAATGATCCATTTGAAAATGCGTAATGAACTCCTTAAATCACTCTTTAATCATTAAATTATGTAGTTACTCAACCAATAACTATTTACCTCAATTTTTGTTCAATTCCAAATAAATATATGAAAAATGATTCACTTGGCACATGAGCATTCTAATGCTTGGTCATTACTAGTCTTCATGTTGTCCCTTGACTTTTGAATGCTCAACATTCACTCGATAACTCAACATGAACTAACTCTATGGTTATCAACACAAATTAACTTATGTCTTACTTGGCATGTAAAGAAGCACTTGGCAACCATATAATTTCTTGGCAATAACAATCTTTCAACCTCAACTAAAATATTAATAATTCTAAATACATTGTTAAGCCTTAGTAGGATGGCTTGGTTGTAGTGATAGCCAACTGAAGATGCCAAATAGATGACTAGGTGTTTGAAACTAATAGAAAACAAACTATAAGGAACACCAATCTCCCCTTTTGACATTAGTGGCAAAAATACTTTGTCATGATTCAACATTACATCTCAAAACTCAAAAATACTTCTCCCATTTTGACTATGCCTCGGTCTAAATAAAGATTTCAATTGCTATGTACAATATATATACATAAATTTTACATAATCTATCTGAAAAAGAATTCAAAGAATAATACCTTTACTTTTATGTCCCCATCATGAAATAGTTCACCCTTGGTTTTTCCACTTAGGGTTGTTGGGGTGTAGGGGTCAAATCACACTTATCCAAAAAAGATTTCTGAAGCTGGATTATCATGGTGAGTGCATGATCACAATCATTTCTAAGTGATTCTCACAATTGAAACTTTATTTCTAGCATAGCATCTAGATCAATTAAACTTTTATCCATTGAGATATTTGGATCTCTTTGTGCTACCTCCTTGATTGTCATAATCTCTTTGTGCATAACCTCTAAATGAGGTAACAATATTGTCTAAATGTAGAGAAGCTTAGCCCTTATTCTTCCATCATTAGCCACAAGCTTGGATAATCTACTTTCATAAACTGTTAATTTATTAAAATAATTTAAACTATAAATTGAGTCCATGTTTAATGAATATGTTGATTCTTGGATATTGGCTTGCTAACAATAAATAAAACCTTGATTCTCCTTTGTAAAGAATTCAACATCACACAAGTTTTTGTACAAAGAATGAATTTTTTTTACAAAATCTTCTATAATTTATTTATTAGAATTGATAAATGTACTTTCCTTATTGAAATTTCAATGAAGACCTTTTCAATGACTTTCTTCTCAAATTTTCTAGAGCTCCACTCCATCAACTTTTCATTTGCATCCACACCATCTTTATTGATCTTCCCAACATTATGAATTAATTGAGCTATTAAAGAAGTATTCTCATCAAGATTTTCTACATAAAATGCTTCAAGAAAAATATCCTTAATCTCCCATAGCATTTTCCTTTCACATAGCTCTCTCCTCATTTCTTCCTATTTAGTTTTTCTCACAATAGATCTTAAAATATTTGCATCTGATGAACTATTAGATTGTTAGTGTCAAATTTTGGTATGATATTGAATTCATCTAAGGTTATTGGCTTTCCAAGTCACCTTGTTTTCTCTTGCTCCACTAGAATTCATGTTTTCTAAGACTAACTCCTTTTGAGTCACAATCACCTACTTCTTAGGTGTACCACATTATTTATTCTCAAATTATGTAGAGAGTTCTACACTTAGTCCTTTCTTTGTTTCCTCCTACTTCTGTCCCTATACCTGAGTCACTGTTGTTGAAGTATAGCATCAATCGAGGTGATATACTCATTACATTGAGTATTTGTATTCATGATTTATATGAACATTATTTTATGTTTCATATTACTAATAAGAATATGTATGTATGTATGTATGTATGTGTCTGTGTGTGTATGCATTTATGTCTGTATGTCTATTTATGTATAAATGACTTTACTTAACTAATTAGGCTCTTATAATCAAGAGAAACTATTGTGTTATGAAGTTCTTGAATGTAATTGTTTCACCACTACATGTCTCTATGAGACATTACTTTGATGTAGCCTCTGTCATATTGATTTTATTAGAGTTACCTCATTGATGATAAATTATCCTTAAGATAAGTATATTATATACTTAAGATAATTATCCATGACCCTCATGGGAAGATAAGTACTTATATCTTTTACATTTATCTATTCATTTATTTTTAATTCTATACATACTATAAGGGTTATTTTCTTTGATCTTTTCCTTTATGTTTGATAATATTCTTACAGGAAAATAAGGTTGGTACTTCACATATGCTATATTGTGCAAACTAAATCTAATGATAGTAGTTTTAAAGACCCTGATGATTAAGATGGATAAAGTGACGCTCTTGAAGGAAACATCTTTGATGGTTAAGATTATGAGATACTTCTACATTAAGAGGGAGTATGACACATCTTCGAAGGCAATGTTGGGTCTTGGAATATTTATACTTGAAGGGAGTCTAGAAATACATGTGGGTGATTGCATGATATTGATGAGCCTACTCCTACATATATCATGAGGGGGTGATTAGTTTGATATGAATCCTTGGGTAAAGAGAGTTTCTGAGGAAGTAACTAGAGGATTTGACTTCCCAGGATTGATGTTTAGAGGGAAAATTTTGAGATACAACCCTTTGTAGATGATATCTTCTCCTTGAGTAGAAGTTCTAAAAAAAATCTTTATAATGCAGTCTCCTCTATGAGAGAGAAGCATGACTGAAAGCTCTTTGTACCACCCTCTGACTGGGTTCAGGGTGGTTAGTATTTTACATATGATATGTAATGAAAGGTGATAATATTTCATTGACATATATAAATAGAAGGTAACCATTATAAAATGATGACCTTATAAATGGTAGACATGTTATAATGGTTCTCTAGGTTGGATTTTGCCAAACACCATGGTAATGAACAAACAAAATGTAATCTTTGTAAGATGATGATCTTGCAAATGATAGGACTGTTATCATGAAAATTCTAGATATTCTTTCGGACAATTAGAGATCATAATATATGTTATGATAGTGTTCATAACATTGTGATTGTAGTTGTTTAACAAGTCGCTATTTTAGAGTATTAAAGTCGAATAATATGTTATGTATAGATATCCTTTATACTGATGTCTAATAAAATGTTTTTGTTACTTCTCCCTTCCTAAGAGGGAGTGTTGAAGTATAGCACCGATCAAAGTGACATACTCATTACATTGAGTATTTGTATTCATGATTTATATGAACATTGTTTTATGTCTCATATTACTAATAGAAATATATATATATGTATATATGTATGTATGTATGTCCATTTATTTATAAATGACTTTACTTAACTAATTGGGCTCTTATAATCAGAAGTTCTTTAATGTAATTGTTTTAGCACCACATGTCTCTATAGGACATGAGTTTGGTGTAGCCTTTGTCAAATTGATTTTATCAAAGCTACCTCATTGATGATAAATCATCCTTAAGATAAGTATCTTATATATATATATATATATATATAATATTATGCATTATATATCTTATATATATATATATATATTATATCTTTATTATAGTATATATAATATATATTATACATCATATATTATTGTATAATAATATAATAATATAATTTATCGTATTACATATATGGTTAATATATTAATATTATATATATGTTTAAAGGTGGGTTATACATATAGTTATTTATAAAGTAAATGGTGATTAATTATAGCTCTTACTTATATGAGATCCAAATAACTACAGGAATCCTTAAGTAAAGAGAGTTTCTAAGGATGTAACTAGAGGAAGTGACTTCCCAAGATCAAATTTGAGAGGCACAGATTTTCAAATAGAATCCTTTGTAGATGATATCTTCTCCTTGAGTGGAAGTTCTAAGAAAAAATATTTATAATGCACTCTCCTCTATGAAAGAGAAGCATGAGGTAAAAACTCTTTGTACCACCCTCTAACTAGGTTCATGGTGGTTAGTATTTTGCATATGATATGTAATGAAAGGTGATGATCTTTCACTAACATATATAAAGAGAAGGTAACCATTATAAGATGATGATCTTATAAATGATAGACATGTTATCACGGTTCTTTAGGTCAGATTTTGCCAAACACCATGATAATGAAGAAATAGAATGTAATCTTTGTAAGATAATGATCTTACAAATGATAGACCTATTATCATAAAAATTCTAGATATTTTTTCGAACAATTAGAGATCATAATATATGTTATGACAGTGTTCATAACATTTTGATTTTAGTTATTTAACAACTTACTATTTTAGAGTCTTAAAGTCAGATAATATGTTATGTATAGATATCCTTGATACTGATGTCTCATTAAATATTTTTTTTACTTCTTCCTTGTTAAGAGGGAGTGTTGAAGTATAGCATCAATTGAAGTGATATACTCATTACATTGAGTATTTGTATTCATGATTTATATGAACATTGTTTTATGTCTCATATTACTGATAAGAATATATATGTATGTATGTATGTATGTATGTAATTATTTCACCACCACATGTCTCTATGGGACATGAAGTTTTTGTAGCCTCTATCAGATTGATTTTATCAAAGCTAACTCATTGATGATAAATTATCCTTAAGATAAGTATCTTATATGTATAATATATATATTACATGTGTAATATAATATGTAATATAATATAATTTATAATATATATTATGCATTATATATTATTTTATAATAATATAATATTGTATTACATATATTAGTATATGTTTAAAGGTAGGTTATACATATAGTTATTTATAAACTAAATGGTGATTGACTATAGAGACATGTCTCCTCTGCTCTTATTTATGTGAGATCCAAATCTGCATTTGGAAATCATCAATTACAATGGCAATGATTATACATTTTTAGAAACGATCTTAGTTACTTACAACTGTAACACTTGCTTTCTCTATCTACTTCTTTCACTCTATAGGAGGTCCTAAGACTAGTGCTTTCATCTCACCAGTAGTGGAATTATCTACTTATTCATTCTACTTATCATTCCGTCTATAGTCTAATCAACCTTAATAAGCTCTTCACCTTTCTTCTCTTCAATTGTCAATCCACTCTATTCCTCAAAATTTATGATTAAATTATTTTGTTTGATTATTGTAAAGTGATCATTGAAGTCAATAGTAACTATAGGTGTTTTAGTAATTGATTTAGTTACATGTTTCTTTATTCCTTGCTCTCCAATATTAGGATGTTCTTTAATTTAAGCAAATATTGGATTAGGTGTTGTTGGAATTCTTTAGAATAACTGAGAGGCAAGCATCAATCAATTATCCAAGGTCCAAATGTACAAATAAAAAATTCCATAGCTTAGTGAACCCATATCCATACAACATATTCATGCATGCATCCATTAGATCATACAATCACTTAAAATTGTAGATTATTGTCATGGGTAAAAATAACTTTATAGAATTGTAAACATGAAACATAATATATTCAATAACACATTTGACATAAGGCTTTTATGTGGAAACCCAATTTGGAAAAAATGACTAGTAACATGGTACTCATTATCACTCCTCTAAAGTGATGCCATGTGAAAAGACAAACCCTATTAAAGGTAACATTAAACACTATTAAATGTGACTTGGTTAGAGGATTTCAATCACCTTGTTAGGAGTAAGCCTCATTAGAGGACTTTGGACCATTCACTCGAAATGCAATTTGGTTAAATGAATTACAAATGACTATTAGCTCAACCTTAATGCAAAGCATCCACCCTAGACTGGTATAATGATTAGAAAGTAACATTAATTGTTGATTTGATAAAAAATTACAACATACTTGGAAATTGTAGATCTTTTTTTTGGTCCTCCATTTTACTTGGCTTTCACACACTTCAGTTGTGATAGTTTTTTCAACCTTCAAGCATTCACACTCTTAAGCCTTCTTTCTTTACTTGCCAATAGTGGTCTCTTCTATTGGTCACTGCATGAAGCAATACCTTAGACCTCTTGTCTAACTTATCTTCACAAATATTACCAACCTTGCTTCTAAGAAGCCATCTCTATAAATAGAAAATTAAGATCTTTTGTCATTCAACCTATATCTTCTATTTTGTAGTTAGGTAGGATTCAATGAATCTACCCATCTTTTCATTTGAGTCACTCCTAGAAAATTCTTCTTTAGTCCTCTTTGAATTAGCCTCAAAATTCTTTACCATGAATTTTTTACCACCAATTCAACATAGTTATCTTCCACATGCTTCACAAAATTCAAGAAAATAGAATTGTCAACTCAGATTCATCAAATCTATGATTTAACATGAACATTGGCACTCAACATCAATATGTTGTCACTTAGCTTCCAAACTATTTTTTAGCTCATCTTCAACTAGATTTCTAAACAAAAACCAAAGTTTACTAGTGCTTGAGATCAACTAAACTTTACTCAGCTTATACTATATTCGGCATGCACTGAACTTTCACTTTTCTTGGCTCTAATAGATTTTCTACTCATCTTGAACTAACTTTGCTCTATAGCTACTATCCACTAGGACAAGCTTGGTACACTTAATTCTTCTTACTTTTTCCTCTAGCCTTACTTAGTGTATCCAACCTTTGCAGCCTTAAGTAGATAATCAATACACTATAACATCAAGTGTTATCTTAATTGATCTTTGTACTCATATTTCTTACCATAACTCAACCATTTCCCTTGATACTTTTTTATCTCATTTGATCAAAACCTCATCATCAATCAAACAAATGATAGTACTCAAATCAAATAGGTATTTTTCTTACTAGCAAGTAGTAGGTTTAACATTAGTCACAAACAATGATTGAAACACATTTTAAAACTTATGTCAATCTATTTTCAACAATCTCTCTCTTTGGTATTGATGGAAAACTAGTAACAACAACAATACCAAAAATAAAATAATTCCTCGTATTGAAATCTCTCCCTCTATCAATAGTTCATCTTCTATATAGGCTATAAAATACTATTTTGATGAACAAACAATCAACTCTTGCAGGACTTCTCCTTTTGTCTTTGTTGACCACTCCCTCTTTCTGATATTTAGGTATCTGTCTCTATCTATTATGTTCTTATATCTCCCTCTGTACTTTCTCCCACTTTAGTAAACATCAAGTACACTATCTCCTATCTCCCTTGGAGTAGATATATCTAGCTATTTGATATTCTTCATCAAATTTCACCCTCTTTGACAATAATTTTGAAGCCTTGTCATCTTAATATGTAGATGTTAACACTTTCAATTTCTCCTTCTATTACCTAGCTTGTGACTGATCAACTATTCCAGTTGTTTGATTACATTAGGCATCTCCTAAAGTAAGATCCATTACATCAATATGTAGGATACATCAATCATCTAAGTTGATGCAGGGCACTACAAATGATTCTTAAATAGCCTTGGATAGGGGTATCTCCCCTATTTTACCTCTTAGATACTCATGAGTATCCTTATGTAATACTTTTGTGAAGATATCAACTATCTTCTCTTTTATATTCACATATTCCATCTTCACCTCTTTGTCTTGAACTAACTATATCAAGTAATTATACTTGATTACAATGTGCTTAGTCTTTATATGTATCACATGGTTCTTTAATATATTTATAGCACTTGTATTATCACAATAAAGTATCAAAGGTTCAATGATTTCCTCCTTCATACCTTTTAGTAGTTGTTTGATCTGTACAATGCTTGTATAATTTTCTATGACAATAACATATTCAACTTCAGTAGTAGATTGAGATATGCAATTTTGTCTATTGTTAGTCTATGTAACCAATCTTTTTCCTAAGAAAAATTTCCCTCCACTAGTGCTCTTTCTATAATCAATATTTCTAGCCCAATCAACATCAATATAGGATCTCAACTCAAATTTCTCATTATACTTGTAGTATAGACCATAGTCTTTAGTTTCTTTCAAATTCCTCATTATTCTCTTAATAGCCATCAAATGATTCTCCCTAGGATTAACAAAGAATCTTGAAACTATCCCAATAGATAATGTAATATCAAGTCTTCTATGTACTACATATTGCAATTTGAGAAATCATAGACTTATACAATGTTTGATTCACCTAAGCTGAATCATCATTCTTTGACCACTTGTATCCTATCACCATAGGTGTTCTTACTAGCTTGGAATATTCCAATCCAAAAAAATTTATTATCTTCTTTAGATATTTAGACTAAGTGATGTATATACCATATTTCATCTAATGTACTTGCAAACACACAAAGAACTTGATCTCTCCAAACATAGACATCTCAAATTTTTTCATCATTTTATTTCCAAAAGCTTTACATAAAGTATCTTGACCTCCAAATATTATATCATCAACAAAAATTTTAGATAATAGAATACCTTTGCCTTTTTATGTCTTCAAGTTCAAATTATTGTCATCATTAGTCCTCTCAAATCTAATCTTCATAGGATAATTGTGTAGCCTTTCATACCATGATCTTGGTGCTTTAAACCATATAAATCTTTGTGTAGTCTAAATACCATATTTTTGTTGTTAGCATCAAAAAATCCTTATGGTTGATCTAAATCGACTTCTTCTTCCAATATGTCATTTAGAAATGTAGATTTAACATCCATTTGATAAGCTTTGAAACCTTTGTATGCAGAGTAAGAAAGTAAAGTTCTTACTCTTTCCAATCTCACAACAAGAGGAAATGTTTCTCCATAGTCTATCCCATCTTCTTTTTGCATAGCCCTTGCAAACTAATCTTGCCTAATTCCTTGTGACTTCACCATTTTCATCTAAATTTTTCTTGTACATCTAGTTGGTGCTAATCACATTATTATCTTCTAGTTTAGAATCTAGAGTCCATGTCTTATTCTTCTCAATCTATTTAATCTCTTTTGTCATGAACCTACTCGAGTCCTCATCTTCTAAGTCATCTTTGACTATTTTAGGTTCATGCATGCTAAGAAAAAATGTATCACTTCTTAGCTTATTTCTTTTCATTGGTCTTGCATCTTTACCTCCAATAATTTGTGTGGTGAGGTGATGTCTTTTGACATACTTTGAAAATCATGGTTCTACTCTATTTTTCTCATTAGGTCTATCAACTTCTGAATCACCATGTACTTCTCTATTAGTTAATTCAACATCTCTTTCATGTACACTATTATTATAATCAAAATGTGCCTCATCTTCAATTTGTAACTTTGCAACTAACTGTAGCTTGGTTCCTGAATGCAACTTGACATGAATTATATGTGACTCAATAGTCAGTAAAACATGCTACTAATTTACAACATCTTCATCACAAGACATACCTTCATAAAAGTATACAAAATAATTGTATTCATCTAGTTCGTTCATAGATTCAACCTCATGTACCTATGAACTATATATTCATCAAATTTCAAATTTGCATTTTCCACAAATTTTTTAGTGTTAGTATTTAAACACTTATAAACTTTATTTCTTGTGGAATAGCCAAGGACTATACCTTCTTCACTTTTTGCATCTAATTTACCATTCCTAAAATCTTTGAGAATATAACACTTGCTTCCAAATACCTTAAAATATTTTACATTAGGTGAGTATCCATACCATAGTTCAAAAGATGTTGAATGAGTACCTTTCATGACTTACACATGGTTCAAGGTATAAAAGGTTGTACTCACAACCTTTCTCCAATATTTCAAAGCAACATTCTTCTCCATCACGAGTGTTCTAGCATAGTCCATTACAAATATATTCCTCCTTTTAGCAATTCCATTTTGTGGAGGGGTCCTAGGTGTAGATGTATGTCTTTTAATTCCTCTATCACTACAAAACATCTCAAACACATTTGATGTGAATTCTCATCCTTTCTCAGATCTCAAACATTTCATGATTTTCCTATTTTCTTCTCAACTCTTTCTAAGTACCACTTTAGCATTTGGAAAGCATTACATTTCTATTTTAGAAACATAATTCTTATCATCCTAGAATAATCATCAACAAGTAGCATAATGTACAAATCATCTTTGTAGATTTTCACATCAATTGGTCCATACAAGTTAATATGAACAATCTCCATAATTTCTTTAGAGGTGTGAGTCTTATTCTTAAAACTAGACTTTTTCATTTTTCCTAACTAAGATTATTTGCAAATTATATTGTCAAGTTTCTTCAAATTTGGAAAACCTCTAACTCTTCTCATGTTAGTGATACTAACCAATTTATCAAAATTAACATGATATAACCTCTTGTGTTATAACCACACATCATCAAATTCTACAACTAGACAAGTAGCATCATTCATTTCAAGGTAGAATAGATTACCTCTAGTTTGATAACCTTTTCCAATTAGTTTTCCATTAGTATCATATATCTTATCTATCTTGTTCTCAAACTCAACCTTACAACTTGAACTATTTAGTTGTGACACACTCAACAAATTATACTTAAGTCCTTCAACATAATAAGCATTTTTACATTTTAAAAAAATTGTGAGTTTGATAGATCCATTTTCTTTTATCAGATAGGGTACCCCACTACCAAACCTTACACTATTTCCATCATAATAACTCAAGGTGATGAATAAAATTTTATCCAATCATGTGATGTGAAAACCACTATTAATGATCCATCTATCATTCTTGTTCACACAAGACACTAGTACAGTTGCCTCATCCTCATAAGAATCATCCTTTATTGCAACATAAACCAATTCATCATCATCATCGTTAGCTCCATCTTTGGTTTCCTCTTCTGCAATGTAGAAAGACTTCTTACCTTTTTCTTTGTAATCTTTTCTATCCTTGTCTCTTCTACTTGTGTATTTGTCACCACTTCTATTGTCCTTCCTTTCTGGACATCTAGCAACAATATAACCAACCTCATTGTAGTTAAAAAAAAATGATAGGTAACTTACCTTTGAATCTTCCTTTACCTCTATGAAATCTCCTTTGTAGTAGTGCTTCAAGTTTTTCTACATCCTCTTCATCTATATCACTATCACTAGAAACATATTTTACCTTTTTCTTCTTCTCATTAGGTTCCTTCAATGAAAGCTTAGATTTGAAAGCAGATTCAACTTTGTTAGATTTGAAGTTTTCAAAATTTGATAGCTCAAAAGTAGTAAGCATAACTACTAGACCTTCAAGATTCAAATTAGAACCTGGTAGGTACATCTTAGTTCTTGTATTGTAGATAATATAGTAGAATAGATGGGCAATAGTTTTCTCAAGACTTTTCTTAATACAATATCATCATCTATCTTACCGATAGCTTCTCTTATAGCATTAACAAGATTTTTTATTCTAAAGCAATACTGAGCAACATTCTTACCTTCATACATACTCATTGAATAAAACTTACCTCTAAGTCTTTTAGATTTGGCTCTCAAAACATTTGCATCTTCTCCATAGATGGTGTGAAGAGCGAACATCCCACATCTTCTTTTCACTATCACAACCCTTGATTACATCAAACTTGGCATAACTTGGGGTAGAGGAAATATCCAACATTGTCTAATTGTGTTCTTTATTTTTTTCTAGATCTTTAGTAGTTAGTGCTCCAAGATGATCAATATGCTTAGTGGTGATGGTAGATTGTGCATGATCTCCAAGACCTCCTAGGTGTAGCTTCATCAGACTCTACAATGTAGGGAATTTTCCTTGTTAAGCTTAGGTAACTCTCCTTTTGACATCTTAATCTTTTTTTTATAGTACCTTGAAGCTAGTCCTCTTAAGTAGATGTCTCTAATACCAATTTTTGGAATTCTTTAGAATAAATAAAAGAGAGGTGAATTAGTTACCCAAGGTCTAGATGTATAAATAAATATTTTTGTAGCTTAGTGAGCCCATATCCATAAGACATGTTCATGCATTAATACGTTAGATCACACAATCACTTAAACTTGTAGATTATTGTCCTAGGTCAAAACAACTTTATAGAAATGTAAACATGAAACATAACATATTCAATAATACATTTGACACAAGGATTTTATATGGACACCCAATTTGGGGAAAAGCACCAGTAACATGCTACTTATTCTTTCTCTTCTAAAGTGATGCCATGTGAAATAACAACCCTATTAAATGTTACAATACACACTGTTAAATGCAACCTAGTTAGTGGATTTTAATCACCCTATTAGTAGTGAGCCTTGTTAGAGGACTTTAGATCATTCACTTGGAATGTCACCTAGTTAAAGGATTTACAAATGACCATTAGGTAAACCTTAATCCAAAGGATTTAGCCTAGACTTGTATAATTATTAAAAAGTAACAATAACGCTTGATCTAGTAACAAATTACAACTTACTTGCAAATTACAGATCTTTGTTTCAGTCCTCCATTCTACTTGGCCTTTGCACACTTTAATTTTGATAGTTTTTTCACCCTTCAAGAATTTATAAGCTTAATCCTTCTTTCTTTGCTTTCCAATAGTAGTCTCTTGTGTTTGGTCACTGAATGAAGCAATATCTTGGCACTCTTGTCTAATTTAGGTTCTCAAACATGACCAATCTTACTTCTGATCAACCATCTCTATAAATAGAAAATTAAGATCTTTTGATGTTCATCCTCAATGTCCATTTTAGAGTTAGGTAGGATTAGCTAAGATTCAATAAATCTACCGATGCCTTCATTTGAGTCCATTTTAGAAACTTCTTCTTCAATCCTCTTTAAATACACCTCAAAATAGTTTACCATGAATTATGTGCCACCAACTCATCATAGTTATCTTCCACATGCTTCACTAAATTCAAGAAAACAAAATAGTTAGTTCAGATTCATCAAATCTCTAATTTCACATGAATAGTGACACTCAACATTAATATGTTATCACTTAGCTTCCAAATTGTTCGTCCACTCTTTTTCAACTAGAACACTCGAAAAACACTAAAGTTTACTAGTGCTCAACATCAACTAAACTTTACTCAAATTACATTGCATCACTCAACATACAATGAACTTTCACTTTTCTTAGCTCCAACTGATTTTCTACTTGACTTGCACTAACTTTTTTCAACACCTATTATCCACTCGATCAAGCTTAGTAGACTCAATTCTTCTTACTTTTTATTCTAGACTTAGTCAATGTATCCAAGCTTACAACCTTATAACATCACCATCTTAATTGATCCTTGTGTACTCCTTTTTCTTACCATAACAAAACCTTTTCTTTAGGTGTGTTTCTTATCTCATTTGATCAAAACCTCCTCATTAACCAGAAAATGCTAGTACTCAAATAAATTAGGTAAGTTGTGTTACAAGAAAGTAGTTGGTTTAACATCAGTGAGAAACAATGATTGAAACACATTCTCATACTTATGTAAATATGTTTTCCACAGATGTATCAATCAACATGTTTGTGGTAGAGTTTGGAGCTGAGTCTTCTTGTTTTGACTTGGCATATACTATCTTTTCTACCTCGACTGGCACTAGAGAGATGCGAGGAGTTTCATCTTGAATCACGACTAAGTCTCTCTATTGTACCTTGTCTCAAACCATCTTTTCTACCATCTCTACAAAATATTTGACATCACTATACAAATCCTTTGTATAGTCTATTTTTTTCTTCTATCTTATCTTCTTTTTCCTCTTTCTCTATAGTGGGTGTCGGTAATTCAAACGCTTTCTTCCATACAAACTTGATTTCTTGAATTACATCCTCAATCTTATTTCTCAAAAAAAATTAAACCCTTTTCTTGGGCACAAATAGATCTATATAATCCCTTAAGGCTATAGACATATATGTCCTCTCTCTAAATCTAGCATTGTTTGGTCTAAAGTTGTTTCCCTTATTTATCTCTCAGTAGATAATGGAAAATTCTATTTGGAATCCATTTTCATTATCCAAATCCTCTAGTAGTGTTTTTCTTTTCTCTATAGGAAATAACTTAAAATATATTATCATATCCAAAATTTCTTGTTCTACTCTATATTTATCATATTTATCTAAAATATCGTATTTTACATGTTTAAATCCAAAAAATGTTTGTTAAACTTTTAATGTTTTCACAAACCTTTTCTATATTATGAGGAACATGCCTAGGTACAATCTAAAATTATCTCAAATAACTAGATTATATTCCCTCTCCTCATTTTCCTCTTCTTCATTATTAGGATTTACAATTGGCTTCCTCCTTGGTCTCTTATTTTGACCTTACTCAGTCTCTTATCCTTTCTTGAATTGGTAATATTTATAGATCCTTTCTTGGGCTTGATACCTATAGGATTTTTTTTTTTGATGCTTTTCTAGTGAATCTTCTCAAAGAGGTACGTGGATTAACCATTTTCTTCAAACTTTTATTGATGTTTGGATCAACAATTACTATCTTCTTTCCTTTTGGTGCCTAGGGCTCAAAAACCACCAAGTCTTTTCCCTTAGACTCATCATCTTCTTTATCTTTACTCACTTGGTAATCCCCTTTACTTTTTTTAATTTACAAGGGTGCCTCATGAAGTTTTCCTCCTAGATATTCAATCATTTTCTTTCTCTTTTGGTCCATCTTTGAAACCTTGGTTAGCATCACCATTTTTATTTTAGCAGTTTCATATGTGTCGAATGACTTGGCATTCTTACCTATTTATTTTGATAGTAAATGTGTCACTTTTTTAGACACTTTACTAATATTTACTTCATATTGCATACGCCTAAACCATACAACCCTCAGGATAACTACTTGAGCATAGGTGTAGTCATTGTCCACCATAAAAAATTGTGATCATAATATTGATGTACAACCGACTTAGGAATTCTCATCATGTTTTCATCTTCCTGTTAAACTTGTCAAAATAATTATCCAATATTGTTCCAAAATTCTAACCTAGTTTCTTAATGTAATCATTAATCTACTCGATTGAAGGCTTAGTCCTATCCCACACTACTTCACCAACGGTAGGAAATTAATTTTATATCTAAAAGAATATGCACAACAAAAGTGAGCTAAACTTATATCACGTATTATTTTCTTATGCCTCCCAAATTTTCTACTAGTTGAATCAATTACAACTCAACCAAATCATAGATGTGGTCCTTTTTGAAAAATGTGTAACCTAATTCAATAGCTATCCAAGGTACATTATTCAATCAACTTGTCTGACTGAATTTATGATAAATTTACTTCAATACAAACTCTATAAAACAATTAGCATTACCATCAATTGACATCTCTTTTTCATTCCATTTTTCCTTTGTCTACTCCTCTTTCACATTCCTAGCTGCACATCTCATTGCCTCCACTCAATCCAAGGTAAGATAACTAGTGACTTGTTGAATCAATAAATTCTGTTATGTTTTCTGGCCCATTTTCAAGAGAAAATCTTCATATCATGAATTTTACTCAAAACTATTTTTATCCATTCAACCTTGAAATTTTTTGGAAATATTAGGGCACGAGCAAGACCTTTCTCAACAACTACCCTCTACTCTTCCTTCAAAACTCCATTTTCACATAGCTAGTCATAAGCATTCCTCAATTCAAAATTTCCCATTTCTCCTATCTTGAACATGTAACAAGATCACTCATTGTATACCATAATAACATATGGAGAAATAGATGAAAATGTGCTAGATGCATCTCCAATCATCCTAATCTAAGGATAATCCTTGAACTTCGGTGGGGGGGATATGTCATTCTCAAAATTTAGGCATTACTATCCTCCAATGCCTTCTTTATACTCACCCATACATTAGATACCATTTTGGAATAGTGTTTTGAAACTTATAAACAATTTCACAAAGAATGTAAACTTGGTTTAAATATGTTTTGTAAACTTTACCTAAAACGACACACAAAAGATCTTTGCAAACTTCTCACAAATTTCTCTAAATCTCTTTGTGAGTGAAGAAATCAATAAAAAATTCACTATATACCTTTAAATAGTCAAAATACCCTTTCATTTATTATTTTATATGTATGGTAGGTGTACACATTGTGTATGATTTTTGTCTCAAAATCTAAAGACAACTTGTTGTTCGTTCTTCATCCACTAGCTTGGTTAATATACCAACTTGGTCTCAACTTTATTTCTATTATCAATCACAGCTCAATCAACATTGTGACTTACTCACTACGGACATCAATGTTGATGCTCTACATCAACTATTCTTCAAATTGGTATATATGCATTTTCTTGGTTTGCACTTTATAATTGTCTTAATGCATCTGATCTCATGATGATTTGGACCTCACCTCATCACATGTTAGGAATTTATGAATGATAAATCATTTGAAATAAAATCCCTCACAATGATAAATCATTTGAAATAAAATCCCTCACATACTTTATTTTCTTAGCTTAAGGTAGTGTGATCACATGATCCATTGGATTGGGTTATCTCAACATCACTAGTACCATTATTGTTTCCTCCTTCCTTCTTTCTCCATGCTTGATTCATCTCATTCCTTGTTTGATCTAAATCAAGTTTTACCTTTTCTATGTTTATTTCATTTATAGGTACTAGTGGTTGGGTCTTGTAGTTCTTACTCAGATGTCCAATGTCGTAGAAACTATAAAAAATTAAACGCCCATTCATACAACTCTTAGATTTGTCTCTAAAATGTATTCTTATGTAATTTACTTTAACATGACCATACTCACCACATAACTTACAATTGTACCATTCTTTGTAATCCCAATTGATTGTGTTTCCTTGCTTAGGTGCATTTGGTTTATTCTTAGGTGTCTAGTTAGGTTCTTCCTTTCATCTACATTTTTGGTCTCTTAGTACATAATTCTGACAATTGTAGCAATGGCCATCAAATTTAGGTGAAAATAGTGTATTGCTAGCTTTCGATCTACACTCATGTTCTTGATGTCCCTACTTCTTGCAATTAAAATAATTTAAAATAAATTTAAGTTTAGGGTTTTTTTTACCAGTTTTGTTTTTGCAAAAGTTTTTTGTATGGCCTAAATTTCCAAAATGATAGCATGTTGGTATTTTTTGGATTTTAATTTCTTTTTTCTCCACTCTTTAATTCTTCTCCTTCCTCAAAAGATGATAGATGTTCAATATACCCTAGTCCATATGTATCATGGGGTCTTCATTTTTTATCTCATCATCTCTTCATAATACCTCATAGATTCTTTAGGTTTGTTCAACATTTCAATGAATACCTTTTCATGTTGTAGTTCATTATTTAGATGTTCATTCTTAGAATTTAGACTCCCAGTCTCCACATCCTATCTATTCAAATCTTGAGTTGTAAGGAGAATCTTGATAGCCATGTCAAACTAATTTTGAGTAAGCCTTTGCACTTCACTATTCTTGTCATCAAGTCTTGTAGATATATGACTTTTTCCCTCTTCATCTTAATTTTTTGGTTCAGTCACTTAACACAATCTTACTAACTTGATTCCATGTTCTCTTTAGCACTCTTACCTCTTGATTTAGTGTGTTGTTCTTTTCCATTAGATCTTCTATTGTTGTATCACACACTAGAATTTCCATCATCAAGTAAACCTTGAGTGTCTTCATGATATTGTGTATCATTTTGCATGATTTTTAAACCTTTTCATTTCTTTAAATATTTCCTTAGTTATTTTCTTGTTGATTCAAGTTGTTGGAGTATAAGTTGTATTTCATGTTTCTGGGTTTCAATGATCTTTCCTAGCTTTTAGATCTTCATCTCCAAGATCTTAAACCTATAGTGGTTAGACTTATGCTAAGAGAACAAAGATCTAATACCAATTTTTGGAAGTGTATTGAGAAAATGAGATACTAAGAGGGGGATGGGGGGTGAATTGAGATCTATAAAACTTTAATCTTCTAACAAATTATCAAACTTGTATCTTTCACCACTAACCCTTATCTCATTAGTATCACAAATTGCATAAACATATATTAAAATGATGTATCATATCTAATCTACTCATCAAAACCATTAAGATAAAAGTAAATGATTAACACATAATAGAAAAATTTGGTTATCTAGAAACCCTCCCATTTGAAGGTAAAATTGGGGTAGTGATGAGACCTACAAATATTCACTAATGTTGTAACAAAGTTAGCCTATTAGGGATACATTGTTTATTACTTTTGATGATCTACCATGTGAGGGGTCTACTCTGTTAAGATCATACAATACTTATTTTGTCTACCTTTAGTAAATGATGTAAAACTTACAAAAAAGTAAGCTCTCTATTAATAGACTTACCCTAATTCACTCTACTAAGATGTATCAATAACCAATCCTTTGGTTATCACTATAATGCTCATTTAAAGATCTCCTCTTTCCACTACTTGATCCTTCTATGATATGATATAACTTTGTTCTACACTTCACTACTTTACTTGGTCACTTTGTGTTTCTTCATCTTCAAACTCTTCTTAAGCATCCAAACTTAGCTTCTGAAGCATATACTCTGCCCATTACTTCCCTCCTTCAAATTAAGGTTTGGATCCTCTTTATATAACCAACTGGAGAATGTTATAAATCAAGAACAATGATCCATATTTCTCCCTTTTGTCACTTAAACCTTCCATTTTTTGGATTGGTTAACCAGCTTCATAGGGATGAATGATCCATCTCAAAAAATGTAATCAACTCCTTAAATTACTCCTTGATCATTAAATCACGCAATAAATCAGCCAAAAAACTATTTACCTCAGTGTATATGTAATTGGAAAATATATATCAAAATTAGTTCACTTAGAACATGGACACTCTAATGCTTGGTCATGATTAGTCTTCATGCTATCCGTCAACTTTTGAAAGCTCAGTATTCATTGGATAACTTGAGATGAATTGAATCTATGTTTCTCAACACAAAATGACTTCTATCTTACTTGCATGTATAGGAGCACTCACTTACCATAGAATTTCTTCACAATAACAATTTCCTGGCCTTAGTAGAATGACTTGGTCACAGTGATGACCAACTAATGCTACCAAATAAATGACCAAGTGTCTGAAACTAATATATATATGTATTTATGTATGTGTGTGTGCGTGTACATATATATCTATCTATCTATCTATGTGTGCATGCATGCATGTATATATATATATATACATAAAAGGGCAATAAAAGGGCTTGTAAGAGTCATTTATGACCTAGTGGACTTCATAAAGTTTTATGTTTGAGATATTTTGAGGGTGATGAGAGCAATTTCGACTTGGACTTGATTAGGAAGGTTTTAAGCCTTTTTAGGCTTGTGCAAATGATTAGAGGATGGATTAGGATGGTTTAGGATTAGCTTAGGGATAGGCAAGTGGATGGCATTTAATGAGGGTGGGTGAAGGAGGAGATATTTGTTAACTTTGGCTTGGGTTAGTAAGTCTTAACCCATGTTTAGGGAATGTGACAAGGTTAGGAGGGGATTAGGATTAGGTTTAAAGACATCTTCTAGAAGAGTCTAGACTTTGGATGAGGATAAAGACTTTCTAGAATAGTCTAGAATTTCCTAGGATAAGGGTGAAGACTTTCTAGAAGAGTCTAGAACTTCTTAGGATGAGGATAAATTAGATTTTTAGGAAATAAATAAAGTTTTATTTATTTGAAGGGTTTGGGTTGAGGAGATATTTATTAAAACTTTTTTAATAAACATGAGGATTAATATTTAATCTTAATTAAATATTTTGAGTTGGGATTAGGGGTAGGAAATGATGGGATTAGCCTTTAATTAAAATTAAAGAAGGATTAGAAGATTTTGGAAGAGGTTAGTGGTCTTAAGGAAATTGGCCAAGTTTTGGGCAAAAAATAAATTTTTTATTTATTTTGGGTTTTTTGGTCAATTTATTAATTAAATAATTAATAAATAAGGAAATAATGTTTAAATAAGATTTAAACATTTTTGGGAGGGATTCCTTAATTAAATATGTTTAATTAAGATAAAGGGATTTAATGGCATAAAAATTAATTAATTAATTAAATAAATATTTAATTAATAAATGATGATGTCATCAGGACTTTTTCAGAAAATAAAAATACTTTATTTTCTAAAGGTTTTTAGGTGTCTACATTTTGCCCCTCTTTGATGTGATGCTGCAAGTGGCATGGCATCAAAGATAAGAAAATAAGATGCCCAAGGCTAGAGTAGAAGAGGAGAGAATGGACTGTGAGATGCCCCCTCAAGAAGGTAGCAGGGAGAGAAAGCGAGGCTCGATGGCTTCTTGAAAAGTACAAGAATCTCGGATGAGCAAGGAAACTCAGATTGGATTAAGAGAAGAGGTTTAGTTAGCTCAAACTCTTACTATGGGAGAATGATAAAGGGAGAATCAAAGGCATAAGAGGAAGCAAGCTTAAGATCTCAGGGATTGCAGAGTATGAAGGAGCGGAGCGCTATAAAAAAGAATCCAGGATAGGGAGATGGATGAGGGGATTATAAAGCTGATGCAATAGGATTTCAAAGAGTTAGATTGGCGGAAGATGGGTTTCGGAGATCCCTAGGACTAGAATTGTGGATCTCGAAAGATGAGGCTTGGTGGGTTGATTTGGATTGGTGGATCCCTAAGACTAGGATTGTGGATCCCTAAAGCTAAGAGTGATGAGTGATTCAAAGAGATACTGATGCATTAGCTGGGGTAGGAGAGACGAATGCTAGATATGGATGGGGGATAATGGAGATGAAGGAAAACCATTGAAACTTTTTGAGTGGGGGGATACTTCAAAGAGAAGTACCACCATGTAGTTGAGCACTAGATTTGCTATAGGACTATTGGTTAATTGCCAAGGTTACCAAGGACATCAAGGCCTTTTCACCAACCATTCAAAAGACTGACAAACTAACTCAAAACAAACACACAAGGATTGCCCCAACATCACACATGAATCTGAGAGGAAGTAGCATGGAAACGAAACTGGAGAACCCACAAGCAGAAAAGAAAAAAAAATGAAAGACCTGATCAAGACTTTACGCTCTAATTGCCCCATTCGCAGCATACCATGATATGGAAGATCATGGCAACCTTGAGGAGGGAACAAGGAGATTGCTTAGAAAAGATACTTCAAGACCCAAAAGGGAAGATCCCAAATCAAAAGAAAGTGAAAATCCAAAAGAGAGTTGTTTACCAATGAGATGGGTAGGACAAGCTACTAACGGACCAAGATCAGACATGAGGAAAGCTATATCCTGCAAGGACCTATCGGAGAGCACCGAAGCTGGTGGATTTGGATGAGTGATGCATCTGGCAAGCTGAACTAAGAAAGATAACACTTTGGTGACAGGAAATCTAGCTAAAGGATGCATTGAAATAGCTAACCAAGATGTGTGATGGGTGCAAGATGCTGATCAAGGATGAACTAACACGAACATTGGATAGATACAATGGTACTAAGCTAAAGAGGATGTACAAGCTGATGGACCAAGATATGTTACAAATGTACAAGTTTGTTCATGTTTTGGTTTTTGTGAGATGAAAATGCTTGTAAAGGATGGGATGTCTATAATAGGTGATAGGTGGATAGGTAGATGGTTTGCGAAAAGCTTAAGTGAAAATGGGGTTTTGTGTGTGCACGTGATAGTATACAAGCTAGGATACAGGATTATTTATAGGCTGGAATATGGTACAAACCTTGGACAAGATTTGGATAGACAAGGTATGGTACAAGATTTACAAGGTATAATACAAGCTTTGGTACAAGATTTACAAGCTGTACAGGAGGTATTTACAAGCTTCATCAGATTTTGGATATTTGGTTGGAACACCAAGGGAACAAGCAAGTGTGTCTTATGGGATGGTGGGTGAATGGATAAGGGATAGGATAGTGATAGATAATGGATTAGTCTTTAGTACACAAGGTGCCTGAATTACCAGGTTTTCACCAAGGTACCTATCCAAGGCGCTTGAATTGCCAAGTTTTCACCATTGGACGCTTATTTCTATTTACTATTTTTTTCTTTTGTATTTTTCAAAAGCTGGGTATACCAAGGATCTTCAAGCATAGAACTTCTTGAGATGAATGATGTTAGTAGGATCATTCAAGAGTTCTCCTTCTGGTGTAGATAGCTAATAAGCTCCGGAGCCAAAGGAAGCAGTGACAACATAAGGACCAAGCCATGTAGGTTCAAACTTGCCTTTCTTTTCTCGATCTACTTGTACTCTCATGTTTTCTTTGAGGACCATGTCACCTAGCTGAAAGTGTCGTGGAAGCACCTTCTTGTTGAAATTTCTTTTGAGATGAGTTTGATAGACTGTGAGATGATCATAGGCTTGTTGTCGCTTCTCATCTAAGAGATCTAGCTAGGTGAGTCGAGCTACTCTATATTCTTCATCTGATATTTGCCCTTGCAAACATATGCGCAAGGAGGGAAGTTCAACCTCTATAGGTAGTACCACTTCGGCACCATAGACTAGGGAGTATGGAGTTGTGCCTATGGATGTATGGAAGGAAGTGCGATAGGCCCATAGGGGTGGATTTATTTGTAGGTGCCAATCACGGCCGGAATCATTGACAACTTTTTTTAGAATTTTGAGGAGGGTTTTGTTAGTTGCCTCTGCCTGGCTGTTACCTTGTGGGAAATATGGGCTAGAAAAGTGGTGATGGATGAGGAGGGAAGTGCATAATTCTTCCATGTTGAGATTTTCAAAGTTACGTCCGTGGTTGGTGAAGAAGGTGGATGGGATGCCGAAGCGGCAAACAATGTGGTACAAGATGAACTTGGAGACCTGAACTCCTATAGCTGAGACTAGGGAGACTGCTTCCACCCATTTAGTGAAATAGTCTGTAGCTGTTATTATCCATTTATGTCCATCAGATGAGAGGGGTGTGATAGTTCCAACTAGATCAAGGCCCCAACAAGCGAGAGGCCAAGGTGGTGCAATAGGCTGTAGATCTTGTGCTGGAGCGTGCACAAGATTTGCATGCTGCTGACATGGGAGACACTTTCTGACAAAGTCGCAGGAGTCTTCTTCAATGGTAGGCCAATAGTAGCCTGCTCTAAGGATTTGTCGCACTAGGACAATACCACTCGTGCGGGCACCGCAAAGTCTAGAGTGTACTTTCTTTAACACCATCGCGGCCTCATTTTGGTCTAAACATCGAGAGAGAGTATCGTGATAACCCCGACAATATAGGGTATTGGCTATAATAACATAGCGAGATGATTTTTGGATGAGGTTATGGCATTGGGTATGTGTAAGGTGAGGGGATATGATACCATCGTTAAGGTAAGCGTGAATCTCATGGTACCAAGGGGATTGGGGACCAACCAAGATACAAACACGATTTGAATCCTCATTCGCATAGGCGGGTGTGAGGAGCTGCTCCACTAAAAACTCATACTCTGTAGCTTCTTGGGGAATTTCCAAGAGCGAGCCTATAGTAGCCATAGCATCTACTGCTTTGTTCTATATTCGAGGCACTTGTGTAAACTGAAGCTTTGTAAAATGTTGGGTTAGCTGATCAACTAGCTCTTTGTAGGGTAATAGCTTTTCAACTTTGGTTTGATATTCATTTAGGGCTTGCTTGATGGTGAGCTGAGAATCGCCAAAGATTTGTAGCTCAACAATGTTCCATTCTGCAGCTATCTTTAATCCTGCTATGAGGGCCTCATATTCAGCTATATTGTTGGTCCTAGGGAATTGTAGCTTGAAGGCTTTTGGAATGTAATCTCCTTGAGGTGTGACCAACAATATTCCTGCCCCTGATCCATGAAATGTGTATGAGCCATCAAAATAAAGTTTCCATGAGGGTTATTCTTCAATTAGACAGATATGCTCATCTGGAAATTTTGTGATCAATGGATAAGCATCTATTAGAGGTGCATCAGCTAGGTGATCTATTATAGCTTTCCCTTTGATTGCCTTTCTATCCACATACTAGATGTCAAATTCACTAAGGAGCATAACCCATTTGGCCAAATGGCCTGTAAGTGTTGTTCTAGAGAGCATATACTTGAGAGGGTCAATATTGGAGACTAGTTGGATGGTATGACTTAGCATGTAATGGCGAAGCTTTTGAGTTGAGAAAACAACTGCCAAACAAGCTTTTTCCATAGGAGTGTAATTGAGTTCATAACCAACTAGGGTTCTACTGATGTAGTAGATAGCTCTTTCTCTGTTGTAGTCATCAAGTTGTGCTAGAAATGCCCCTAGAGTAGTAGGTGTTGCTGATATGTACAAAATCAGGGGACGACCAGGAACTGGTGGAAATAAGATAAGGGGATTGATGAGATACTGCTTGAGATGGTCGAAGCTGTGCTGACATAAAGGATCACACTTGAAGTTCTCATCCTTCTTTAGTAAATGTGAAAATGGTGTACACATATCTGCAAGCTGGGAGATGAAGCACCAAACAGATTGGAGCTTTCCTTGAAGAGATCGAAGCTGTCACAATGTTTGGGGAGGAGGCATGTCTAAGATAGCCTTGACCTTCTTGGGGTCGATCTCTATACCTCATTTAGAAACTATGAAGCCTAGAAGCTTGCCAGATGTGAACCCAAAGACACGTTTCTTGGGATTCAGCATGAGATGATATTTGGCTAACCTATCAAAGACTTTCTCCAGGTTAGCAAGATGATCCATGAAGGTATGAGACTTGACCAAGATATCATCCACATAATCCTCCAAAATGCTATGGATGAGATCATGAAAAATGGCTGTCATAGCTCTTTGATAGGTAGCCCCGGCATTCTTTAGGCCAAAAGGCATCATGTTATAGCAAAAGGTTCCCCAAGGGGTAGTGAATGTTGTCTCATGCTGATCCTCTTTTGCAATCTTGATTTGATTATACCCAAAAAATCCATCCATGAGGGACAAAATTTCATGTCCAGCTGTAAGATCTACAATCATATCTATGTTGGGCAAGGGAAAATCATCTTTTGGACAAGCTTTGTTAAGATCTCTAAAATCACTGCAGATTCTGATGTCATCGGAAGGTTTAGTGATAGGGACCATGTTGGAGATCCACTCTGAGTAGTCGATAGGTTGAATAACCTTAGTAGCTAACATTCTTTCTAATTCAGCTTTGACCAATAATACCACCTTGGGGTGCATTTTTCTAAGCTTTTGTCTGACGGGCTTGATCTTTGGATCAACTGCAAGATGATGAACTACAAGCTTTGGATCAAGTCCTGGCATGTCCTGATATGACCAGGCAAATCAGCAAATGTTCTCTCTTAAGACCTCAAAGAGGAGGTCAGCTTGGTCTTGTGATAGGGATGCAGCAATGTGAACAAGTCTTGGGATCTCTGAAGAACCAATGTTGACTTCTCGAGTATCCTCAATTAGAATAGAAGACACCTCTGGTTGATTATCTTGAGGAGGCAATGCTAAATCCTCATGTTCTTCTTGTGGCTCTGGATTTTCTTGCTGAGGGGTTCTCTTCGTTGCCTTAGCTAGTCTCAGATTCACCTTAGTTCCAATTTTGGGTGTATCGGAACTAGGTTGGGGATTTTCTCCAAAATACCCCTTGGGATCTAGCTTGTAGATATAGGCAGAATCTGGCTTTGCTTTCTTGTGAGGAGTTTCACCTCCCATGAATCTTAGAAGTGCCTCCTCTTATGTGAACTCATCGATGTGTATGACACTTGGTTGGTCCCAATCTATGAGTTGTGGATGGGCGAGTGGTAGGTCAATGAGGTGGATGGATAGTTCTTGGAGAATAGAGTTTTTGAGGGAGATTTGGTCTAGGATATCGTCGTAGGCTCTCTTTCCAACTTCCTCATGAATGTCTTTGATTTCGACAAGGTTGCGATGAATGTTCAAAAAAGCGTGATCATTCTCATTGGTGCCCCCAGTTGTGGGTATGCCAAAGCTAAGACATAACTTTGATTCCCACTTGTGTGCATCGATGGGGCACTGCATGCCTCTTTCTTCTGGTCCTAGACCACCACCTTGATAGTTCCATTTGTCAGTGATGAGCTTATGTTCTTGGGGATACTTTTGGCTGAAGTGATCAAGGCGTGCTCGATTTCTTTGAGGTGCATCCTTATGTAACCATTTGTTGATATCTGGAGTGAGCTCCTCATGAAGAGGGATTTTCGAGGATACAAAGGTTGTTGGGCCAAATTGTTTATATCAAGGAGGTGGAATCTCCTTAACTTTGTGATATGTTGGTCGTCCATGGGCATGTGGATCAAGTGGGAGTGCCCCGACAGCAAATGCATCTGACAGACTATACTCTCCACAACCTTTGTTATTGATCTTCACGGTAGACAGGGTAGAGGCGAGGATGGTTTCTAGGTCATTATAAGTGTGGGATGAGCTGGCAATGGATGTGCTGATATCAATTCCAGAGAAATGGTTTGTAAATCAAGCTTCAACCGCATTGCAGTAAGCAAAGGGTTCTGGATCGCCATGGATGGTTACCTTAGTGCCTTGATGCAGAAATTTGACACACTGATGGTAAGTGGATGGAATGGCTTTCATGGAATGAATCCATGGGTGACCGAGGAGGATATTGAATGGTAGGTTTAGATCAATAACATGGCAGAGTGTCTCTTGGATGACTAGCCCAACCTTGATTGGCAGCAAAATAGTTCCTTCTGTGGTTCTTTCCAAGTTGTCATAAGCTTTGATGGTGATAACCTCACTGATGATATCTGCCTCAGTATACCTAGCTTGTTTTAAGAATTTTAGGGTGCAAATATTCATGGCTGATCCATTATCTATCATTACTCTTTTCACAGCAAAGTTGGATACCATGATGGCTATGTGAAGCAGAAGGGTGTGATCTGGCTCGACCACGAGTATGTCGATGGGCTTGAAAGATAGGGCACATGAGGAGGATAGGTGTCCAATAAGATTACGAAAATCAGTAGCATTGATATCTGAAGGGACACAGGATTCTATAAGAGCACTATCAAGGATGTTCTTGTACACAGGACTAGTGCGAAGAACGTCTAAAATTGAGATTTGGGCTGGCATGTTCCCAAGGTGTTCCAAGATATTGTACTAGCTTTTTGATGGAGCTGATGGTGCTGGTGGAACGGGTGGGCCTGCGATGTTAAATCGTGCTCTTTGAGTGGTGACTGCACACTCATTGTTTGGTCCTTGGATATTGATAACATTGGTAGAAGGCTCTTTCTTGGATATACAACCTATAAGGATACCATAGTCTATATAGGATGAAGTGTTGTCATTGTTCTTCCCATGCTGTTGGTTTGGCTGACGGTTGTTGGTGTTGTTGTTGTTGGTTTGGATAGGTGCTTTTCCAAGATTTTGATTGTTGTGAGGAGGAAAAGCATTTTGATAGATCTGTAAGCCTGCATTGGGAGAGGTTTGGGCACCAACAGTGATTTCCTTCCGATCAATGAGGTCCTGCACATAGTCTTTCAGTTTCATGCATCTGAGGGTAGTGTGATCTTTTACCCTATGAAATTTGCAGTACTCATTGTCTTTGTACCATGCAGCTTTGGATTGGCTTGGGTCAATTTGCTGGGTAGGAGGAAATTTGATGAGGTTTTCCTTGACTAATTTCTCAAAAATGACATCCAATGGCTCACCAAGGGGTGTATAGTTTCTAGGTGTAGGTTGGAATCTGGGCTTTTGTCCTACAGCTACATTGATGGCATTAGCTTGATTGCTAGACCCTTGGAAGTTGGGTCTTGGATTGTAGTTTTGATAGCTTTGGTTATTCTGTTGTTGGTAGTTGATAGCTTGTTGATTGTTTGGTTGATATGGTGGATTGGACTGGTTGTGAGAAGGACCAACAATATTCACATGTCTGGTGTCAATGACGCCATCTGTTGCAACGTGCTTGTTTTTGTTCCAATACCTAGACTTGTCATTGGAATGTGATTGATTTTGGTTGGCTTCCTTGTAAATCTTGACCACACCATCTTTAATGAGTCCTTTCTCAAGGATCATTCCTTTCTCTTTGATATCTTTGTAGGTTTGCAAACAGTTCATGGTCATGTGGTGAGCCAAGCTAGGATGGGCATTATCAATAAACATTTTCACCACACAGCGTTCTGGAAAGGTGCAGGATATGCGGGTGGTAAGGGTTTGCCATCTTTGCAGGTATTTGGCAAGGCTTTCTCCACCTTTTTGCTTCGTGTGGACAAGATCAACTATTGATAGCTCTGTTTCAACAAGATGGGCATATTGGGCTACAAATGCCTCAGATAATTCAGAAAAGTTTTTAATTGTGCCATAGGGGATTCTATAAAACCATTCAAGAACTGGTCCAGCCAAGCTTTTGGGAAAAAGGCGCAAGAGGAAGACATCATTGTATGCTACGTCCTGGACGTGCATGTAAAATTCTTTGATATGTGTGACAGGGTCTCCTTTTCCTCTGAATTTGTCAAATTTGGGTACCTCAAAGTGTTCGGGAAATGGCATCATGGTAATGGCTCTGTCAAATGGGTAAGGACACACATTCTCAAACTTGAATGTCTTCGGATCATTCCCTTCTTGGATGGCTTTCAGAGCTATCTTCATTTGCTCCCATTCTGAATTGATAGGTGATGCCTGGGGTGCCCCCAATGTAGGAGTGCCTTGAGGTAGGTATGGGCTGGATGGGGCCACTGAATATGGATGGCTATGAGGGATTTGTTGATAGGGATTGTACATTGTTTGGGCAGCTACATGGTGGATGACAAGTTGCTGAGGGGGAGGTGGCGCATATTGCTGCATGTGCTGCGAGGCTTGCTGTTGATATGGGATTTGAGGTTGGGATTGAGGAACATACGCTGGCTATGGGATAAATGGATTTCTTTGTGGAGGTAAGGTATAAGATGGTTGAGAGGCTTAGGGAAAGGATCGGGGGGCTTGTGGGGTTTGACCAATATATGTGGGTTGTGCCCCCATTTGGGATGGTATCTGCAAATAATTGGTGGTTGGCTGGGGTGGTGGATTACCTCCTAGAAGTGGAATTGAAAAGTAGTTGGTAATTGGAGGTAATGGATTAGTTGGTGGTGGAGGTGGTGGGAATTGAAAGCTTGTTTTTGAAAGCTTTGTGGTTGGATTTGGAAGCTTGGTAGAGTGGTGGCAGAGGCTGGGGTCACTTGGAAGCTTGGTAGAAAATTGGTAGTAGCTTGTGGGATTTGATAGCTTTGTGGAGTGAGGGTAGTAGCTTGTAGATTTGTGGCTAATGGTATTGAGCTCCCAAGACCTAATGGAAATGATGGGATTGTGATTTGGGCTATAGTGAACAAGCTGGGGGTGATGAAAGGTTGATTACTTGGCCCCATGGGTGTCATCCCTATTGTATATTGCTGAGGTTGGCCAAAGATGCTAGCACTGATTTGGGAGATGGGTGGATTTGGAAGGCTAGGTTGGGGAGTAGCAGCAGCAATAGTGAAGGGGGTGAACGGTGAGCTATTTTGGGTAAAGGGGGTTTGTAGCGAAGAGGTATGAACCAAGGATGGAGTGGTGGTGGTTGGGTTGGCTTGTGGCATGGAGATTTCAACTTGGGTGGATGATGGTATGTTTGGGTCTATTGGATCATATGGATTGGCTAGAGGCTCTTCTTTTGCCATATATTGAGGATAATTTGGATCATAAGAGCCTATGGGTGGTGGTAGTTGCCCAAAAAATGGGTGAGATGGATCTAATAATTGAGGGGGTCTTCCAAAGTCAAAGGTTCCTACATTTTCCCTTCGAAAATTAGCCATGATTGTCTCTTTGTTCTTGTCTATAATGGCATTTACCAATACTGCATTTCTTGGTTGGTTCATGAAAGCTTCAATGTAAGTACATGATGACATAGCTTTCTCTAGGCTGAAGGATGGTTGAGTGCTTAAGGGGGGTGAGGTTGTTCGATCCAAATGATAGGGCTCCATTGTTTCTTTCTTCTTGGCTAAGCGAATGATGGGTGGCATGAAAAATGCTCCTAGGGATGAGATGCAATAATGCTAATGGATGCAAAAGGGGGAAGGCTTCTCTATGGAAATGATTTCCTAGGTTAAGGCAAAGCTATATGACAAAACTTAAGGAGGATTGGGTTGGAGATTCTAACTTCAAAGATATGTTGCCAAAGCACGAAAGGTCTGCTTTCCTATGTGCAAGCTTGGTGGTGATTGTGTCAACTTAAGGATAGATTGATGATCCTTTAGGAAGAACACGAGATTGACCACTTGTGGATCCCAACCTTTAGCTCAAGGTGATGAGGGATAACAAGTGACAAAGCTGGATTACCCTAGACAAAGCTCTGTCAAAGGGATAACCTTGGTGAGATTGATGGATTTGGAAGATTTTAGGAGTGGCAAACTTTTGGCAAAAGTGACAACAATTTTGAAGGCTTGGATGTGAGGTTTTGAACTGCTGGCTAGATGGTTTGATTCTAAATGAGATGGATGAGCTAATAATTCTTAAGGGGATAACCTAAGATGGCTGACTTTTCTACAAAGATGACTCTAAGGTGAAGCTTATCCAAGAAGGTGTGGAGAAAGAAGGGTGTCTAATCATAGAAATCATGCCTAGTTGGTAAGGCATAAGCAGGATTAACTCCTGGATGTTGGCTAAATTTGATGGTGCGCTCTAACCAGGCCTCTTGAAGTGCTTCTTCGGCAGCTTTATCCTCTGCTTTGTGGAGTTTGGCAATTCGAGGACTTCGTGTTAGTTCCTTTCTCTTGGCTAAAAGTTCTTGGTATGCCTGAGATGGTTTGAGTTTAACTTTGTGAAACTTCTATTTGGGTTTGGGTTGCTCTGACATCAATTCTTAAATCTTCTTGGCTTTGAGAGATCTTGGTTGTTTTGCTTCAACTCGTTCAACTTCTAGAATAGGTAGTGACTACGCTAAGTATGCCCTAAGCTAGGATTGACCAAATTTGGAAAACATTCATTCAACAAATAAAAGATCAAGCAATAGATAGAAACAACCAGATAGAAGTTTTTGATTTTTAGAAAGTGATACTTGCGCCAAGGAGTGTGTATGTTCTACAAATGTTTTGATCCGTCACCTCAAACACATTAACATCCTAGATGGTTCTCTACAAAGCTAACAGTTGGTTTAGCTAAGGAGTCCTCGATATACCCAAGGTACGTGAGGCCCAAATCCATAGATGAGACAAAAAAGATGTCACACAGTCGAGAGGAGCAGTAACCCACTTCTCCTCTTTCACTTCTCAAGGGTATAAAGTTCCTTGAGGCTTAGCCCGAGTGACAAAATCTTGATCCCAGGAGAGGTGTCTTTCGATTCACCTCCCGATTCTTATACTCCGCTAGAATGCTGGAGTTGAGGTCGTCCAAGGGGTGATGAAATCCCCAAGCAGGCCTCCTAAAAAGAAACAAGGTTTTGGATCCTAATCTTATGCACCCAAGATGGCCTCGAAAGACAACAAGGGGAGAGAAGATTTGGATGACCTTGGGCTAAAAAACAGGCTTGTTCTTTTACCAACTGACTCTTATGTGTGCTAATCTAGACTTTGCAAGCACTCATGTTTAAGAGACAATGTTCAATTCCAACTTGAAGCGCCAACAAAAGTAAATCGATTGAAGAATGAAACAATAAGAAGAGTTAGGGTCAACAAAAGCAAACTTGCGCGCCCAAAGGCCCTCCACGTCAAGTATCGATTAATTTTCTTTAAGGCATTCAAGATTGAGTGTGAGTTTGTTTTAAGCCCAAAACAAAAGTGTGTGAGATTCGATTTCAAGCGCGCGCCCGAAGGCTCTCCACGTTAGTTGTTGTTCAATTTTAGTGCCCAAACTTGAAGTGTGATCGATTTAATCTAGAGTTTTGATCATTTAAGAATTTTGATAAAGTTAAAGAAAACATTCAAAGACCAAGTGAGTGAGTTAGATTGTGGAACATTTAACACCTTTTTCAAGTAGACCCATCCCCATAAATGGCGCTGAGATTGCAACCAATGGTTAATATTTGATGGGTGATTAGAAAAGAGGTGAGTCCAAGGAACTACTCAAATTGATTTTTGCAAAGTTTTATTTTAACTTAATAAAGTTTCTTAAATGTCCAAAAATCAAACTTTACCTAGATTGCATGTGGAAAAGAGATTTGTTTTGTTCAATTTTTAGAAGCTCCAAATGAAGTGTTTGAAATTGCAATGGTTAATTGATCCTTGGCATTCAAGATTGGATTTGTTGTTTTAATCATGCATTCAAGGAAAATTTGATTTTAATCCATGGCATTCAAGAGTGATTTTAGCAACATGCATTCAAAGACAAGTGGTTAAACATTCAAGTTTTTTTCCTTTGAGCATTCAAGATTGAGATTTTGTGTGTTGTTTTAAGAAAGTGCTTTGTTTTAACCTTAGACCATACAAGATTGTTTTGGACTCAAAAGTGAAAATGACTCTTTGGACTTTGGTTTTCATTCAAGATTTTGTGTTATAGTTTGCATATTTTAAGCCCCAAAAATGATATTCCTAGATTGTTTTGATGCATGAAAAACCTAAGAAACATTCAAAATTTTGCAACAAGACATTTGTTTGGAACAAATAACAAAGCTTTTTAGGAAAATTTTGGCAACCATTTAGGACTCTTAGTTTTCATGAGATTTTTAAAAAAACTTTAAAATATTTGCAAATGAGCTTCATTTTATCCTTGATTGATGCTTTGAGTTTGATTTATATTTTAGTGTGCACTTAGAGTTGATTTTGAACCTTTTGAAATGGAAACTTGAAGTTCTTTTTAAATTCTCAAAAATGAAGTGTTCCTAACTTTGCATGAATGCATCTAAAACCTTGATGTTGCAAGGATGCAAATGATTGGATTGGTTTAGTTTCACTTGTTAAAAGATTTTTTTTTTGGCAAATTTTTAGTTTTTAATGGATTTAAGTATGATTTGGGGGTTCATTATAAGCACTAAAAAGAAGTGTGTATGATTTTGCTTCCTTAAAAAAAATGGCCAACATCTCCCACAAGAAGAAGAAGAAGAAGTAGATGGAATAAGAAGAATATACACAACAAGAGGAAGAAGAATTCCAAGTTCTTTATCCACCTATAAGCTTGAAAAATCTGCAAACACTATGAGATATACTATGAGTTCCTTTGTCATCCTCATGCTCATGTGGACCTACAAAACCAATTTATACAATCCTACCAATCACAAAAACAAGAAAAATTAGCCAAAATCAGCAAATGACATACAAAATTTGACTAAAAAAGCTAATGAAGATGACCCATGAGGGGTCCCACCAAGCGTGCCAAAATGTATATGAGCAATGCTAGTATGCTAATAGAAACCAAATTTAAATAAAGTTTCTACAAACAAGAAAAAATTCATAAACTTCAAGATAGACTAAGATGAACTCTCAATTGATAATATGAGCCATTAATGGGCTCTCTCAATGAGAAGCTCTCTTGTTGAGTAGATTTGTCTAAATAGATAGGATGTATGCTCAAGCTTATGCTTCAAAAATGGCTTCAAATGGAGTTGGAATTTGGGTGTGAGTGTATGGTTTTGATATAAAATGGCTTCTTAAAATGGCATTATGACTTTACTTCATGGATTGTGTTATTTTGTAAAGGGGAAGGATCCAATTTATATGCAAGAGGCTTGAGGGATTGAGGGCTAAGATGCAAGGATGGGAAAAAGCTCATGGAGGGCTCAAATTGCATGAGAAGAGAGCACATGGATTGTACTTCCTTATAGCCAATCAAGGAGTGACACATGTCACATCATGAGAGGATAGAGGAAAGGGGAAGGATGAGTCAACAAAGGAGGCTCAAGGGATAAAATCTTCATAAAGACCCTCATAATGACTTGTAAGAGCAATAAAAGGGCTTGTAAGAGTCATTTATGACCTAGTGGACTTCATAAAGTTTTATGGTTGAGATATTTTGAGGGTGATGAGAGAAATTTAGACTTGGACTTGATTAGGAAGGTTTTAAGCTTGTTTAGGCTTGTGCAAATGATTAGAGGATGGATTAAGATGGTTTAGGATTAGCTTAAGGATAGGCAAGTGGATGGCATTTAATGAGGGTGGGTGAAGGAGGAGATATTTGTTAACTTTGGCTTGGGTTAGTAAGTCTTAACCCATGTTTAGGGAATGTGACAAGGTTAGGAGGGGATTAGGATTAGGTTTAAAGACATCTTCTAGAAGAGTCTAGACTTTGGATGAGGATAAAGACTTTCTAGAATAGTCCAGAATTTCCTAGGATGAGGGTGAAGACTTTCTAGAAGAGTCTAGAACTTCTTAGGATGAGGATAAATTAGATTTTTAGGAAATAAATAAAGTTTTATTTATTTGAAGGGTTTGGGTTGAGGAGATATTTATTAAAACTTTTTTAATAAATGTGAGGATTAATATTTAATCTTAATTAAATATTTTTAGTTGGAATTAGGGGTAGGAAATGATGGGATTAGCCTTTAATTAAAATTAAAGAATGATTAGAAGATTTTGGAAGAGGTTAGTGGTCTTAAGGAAATTGGCCAAGTTTTGGGCAAAAAATAAATTTTTTATTTATTTTGGGTTTTTTGGTCAATTTATTAATTAAATAATTAATAAATAAGGAAATAATGTTTAAATAAGATTTAAACATTTTTGGGAGGGATTCCTTAATTAAATATTTTTAATTAAGATAAATGTATTTAATGGCATAAAAATTAATTAATTAATTAAATAAATAATTAATTAATAAATGATGATGTCATCAGGACTTTTTCAGAAAATAAAAATACTTTATTTTCTAAAGGTTTTTAGGTGTCTACAGTGGGTACTTCATTACCAAATTCTATCATTTTGATCTCAAAATAGGGTAAGAAGATTCAACCTATTTTTTATGAGGACATAGGTGAGTTTTGTTAGAAATGCTCATCTTTTGGACTTTTTTTGTTGACTGTAAGAATTTGAATAGAATGGCTAAGGAAGAAATTGATGTAGTCCTTGTAGCAAGAGCCTCTCCTCTTCCTAAGGACTTAGGGGTGGTGGACAAGCCTCTTGAGGGTGAGAAGGAGGTGACTCTCTCTCTCCAAGGAGGGAACTTGAAGAAATGATTCCTTAGAAGAATAAGGATAAGGAGCTGACTCGCCCCTCTAGGAGGGTGTTGAGTGATAACCCTCAAGTTGGGATAGGGAGGGTAAGAATGGAGGAGATGGAGGGGGTCTCTTGCTCAGTCTAGGGGTTAGATTTACTCTACACATAGGAAGGGAAGATGGAGGGTTTGGAGGAAGGAGAAATTGATTCTTTCCCATTTTTACAAGGTATGAGGAGCTTCTCATTACCCCTTCAAGGAACCTAGTGATTGAGGAGGTCTTTCAAAAGTGCACCAACAAGGATGTGAAGAAGGGAGAGGTGAATGATAGGGTAGAAGGAGAGGTTGCTAGTGTACTTGGCTAGAATGAGAAGGAGTTTCCAAATAATATGGTGGACCTAGCCTAGCTAGAAAATAAAGAAGAGAAGTGGAAAACATAGAGAAGATAGACAAGGATGTCAAGGAAACCTAAAGTGGTCATGGAGTTGAAGTTGGATGTAGGAAAGTTAGGTAAACAAACTAAGAAAGTGAAGCAGTTAGCTAGGGAGGTGGCAAGTGGTAGGCAGGAGACTTTGGAATCCTTAACAAAAGGTAGGAAATGATTTCTTTATCTTGGAAAATGAGGGGTTTGAACAACCCTCATAAGTAGTTTTCCCTCAAACAACAGCTGGAAAACTAGAAAATTGATATTTAGCTCGTCAAGGAGGTTAAAATGTCTATGGTTAACTTGGTGAATATGACAAGTTTTGTTTGATCTGGGGCAAAAAAAAATTATATTCAAGTAGAAGGTGCTTCAGGAGGGGTGGTAGCCTTCTAGAACCTAGATGATGGTAATGGTAGTCTTATTTGTAGCTCAAAGTTATATCTTATTACTAAGCATAGGATAGGTGATAGGAAATGGAATATTATTAATGTTTATGCCCTTAACATGAAAAATGGTAGACATAGCTTATGGGAGGAGATGTCATATTTTATTTCTCAAAACAAGAATACCTTTTGTATGGGAGATTTCAACTCGCCCTTGTACCCTTTAAAGAAAATTGGAGGAATGATTGATTTTACTAATAGTATAAAGGATCTAGCTGAATTTATAAATAATAATGATCTTTTGGATATGGAGATGCATGGTGTGAAGTTTACATGGTCAAATAATAGAAAAGGGGTTGACCTGATCCAAGTCAGACTAGATAGACTTTTGGTCTTGGCAGGGTGGGAAGGATTAACTTCCTCCTCTCTTATAGGACTACCCAGGATAGTTTTAGATCATGCCCCAATACTTTTTAATTTTAAAGAAGATTCCTTATGGGGTCCAAGACCTTTTAGATATGAAATTATGTGACAATCCTATCCTAATTTCATCTCTAGAGTGGTTGAATGGTGGGGAATAAGAATAGAAGGGACAACGATGTATAGGCTCTCTGTTAAACTTCACAATGTAAGGAGAAATGTGGTGCCTTAGAAAAAAAAGTTATTTTGGTGACATTTTTAAGACCAAGGTGGACCTAGAAGGGAAGTTATTTAAACTCTAGAAAGCTATGAGGGAAGGCATACCAATGGAGAACATGATCTAGGAAGAGGGAAATTATAGGAAAGTTTGGAAGTAAACTTTGAGTAGAGAGGAGATTTAATAGAAATAGAGATCAAGGGAGTTATAGCTTTAAGTGGGGGATAGGAGCACTGCATTTTTTCATATATCTGCTTCAATCCATAGATGGAGAAACACTATTGATAGCATTAAAGATGACAATAAAGTGAAGCTGAACAAACCTAAAGAGATAGGGAACTAGGTGATGGCTTACTTCAGTAATTCCTTCAAGGAAGAATAGAGGGACTTTGAAGAGGAGGATCGGCAATGGTTGATTGAGACTATGCCCTTGATGATCTCGACTGAAGAGAATGAAGAGCTTGTGTAGATGGTAATTGAGGAGGAAGTCCATAGAGCTATGTGTTCCATGAAAGCTTATAAATCCCCAAGTCTTGATGGTTTCCCTCTAGTGTTCTTTGAGCACTTTGAGGAGATTAACAAGTTAGATCTCCTTCATGTGGTCCATGACTTCTTTATGACCAAGAAGCTTCTCAAACAACTCAATAAAAATTTCATTTCTCTAATTCCCAAGGTGAAAGACCCAGAAGTTCTCTCTGACTTTAGACTAATCAGCCTTTGTAACACCACCTACAAGATTCTCTCTAAAATTTTGGTGAATAGGTTGAAGCCACTGCTACATAAGCTTATGGGAAAACCCCGAATGCATTTTTCCTAGGAATAAAATCCTAGATGTAGCAATAACAATGCATGAAGTTTTTAAATCTATAGAGATAAATGGTAATCTTGGTATGGCCTTAAAACTAGACATCTCTAAAGCTTATGATAGGATCAATTGGACATTCATGTATAAAGCTATGGAAAGGATTGGCCTAAGTTAGAAGGTTATTAGAATGGTAAAATCAATGCTGGAAACTGTTAACTATTCTATGATGGTTGTTACCTCTGGTTTTGCCGCCAAGGATTTAAATTTTGAAAGCACGGTTCGTGCAATGGCTATCCTTGAATTAATATTTTAATGTTGCGACTCGCAAGTTTCTATCCGTCAGATCCAAGCAGACCGACGATTGGTGCCATCATGCTATAAAGAAAATGCACGATAATTATGATAGCGCGATGACACCCTGAGGACACGTTGCAGAGGTGGGTCCAGCATTTGGCGGGTCAAGAAAGTTTTTCGGCGCCACAGGCACTATGTCGCTATCGCATGCCGGTTGAAAAATCCCCATGGTGACATAGCGCCCGGCGAAAATAGTCACAGCAACAAGTTTCAATGATCAACGTGATCAGGTGTTCCAGATGGAAAATAAAAAGGGACCACGTGTAACCAGGCCAAAATTTCCGTCAGCACGGCTCACACAGTCGGGGTCTATGATCTCCACCGTCAGATCGGCTTGGATCGATGGTAAGCACCATCACACTATGGCGGAGATGCGTGAGTCTTATGTTAACAAAATCGCGCCCTGATGCCACGTGTCAGGTGGGGCCGTGTCATAGGGTGATGTCAGGTGTATCAATAGGATGGGCCAGGTGTCATTCAGAGTCTGGTTGCAAGTCGCAGAGTACAGAAGGACAGAGGTTTCCATGGTGACATAGCGCCCAAGCAGAAAGTTCACAATGGCAAGAAATGATCAGATGGATGGGTCCCAGCAGGTACTATGCAAGCGCAGTCAGTATGGTGAAACGGATGGGGGCACACGTAGATCTTAGGGCACGCTGTTAGTGGGCACTATGGCGCTATGGGAATTTGGCCTCGATTTCCACATAGTGACATGGCGCCTAGCTGACACATGGTCGCTCTGTGGATTAGGTCTTGGGTTGCTAGCTGATGTTTTGTTGAACCAAATAGGGAAGTGCCATGTGTGTATGAGTCGGCACACAGCATATAGCGGGCCCAATACTCTCAGCACGAATGGCAAGTCTTCACGATCGTCGGATCTGCAGGGATCTACGACTGGCGCTGTCTCGCTATCAAGAACTGCCCAGGAGTTAACATCGGCGACATAGAACCTTTCATTTCATGCCGCCGATTTAAGTGACCAACAGACCAATGAGGAGACGCCATGTATCAACGAGCTCAAAAAATCACGAGAAAAGGAGGGTTGCAGGAGGGAGAGTTTTGTGACCGTCAGATTGGAAATGGATCGGCGGCAGGCACCATCTCGCCATGGCAAAGCTGCAAGATTTTTAGTATAGCGACATGGCGCCCTGTTGCCACGGGTCGGTGGGGTCAAGTCTCGCCAGAATGGATTGCTGAGCTATTGCCATATGTCATTCAGACGAAGATCGATTGCCAAGGTGGCGCCAAATGTGATGGGCCCGGACTAGGAACAGCGCAGGGCAGTACGAGGCGATTCTAGTCGTCAGATGGAGATAGATCTGCGATGGGCGCCATTGTGCTATGAGGAACTGCTCGAGAGATAGTGTTAGCGACGATGCGCCTGGATGACATGGGTCCTATTGGCCCGGTCAAGATGGGTGGTTGGTGGTTAGTGTAACCGTCACCATCATGATAGTATTCAGGGTGGCGCGGTTAGTCCAATGAAGGGTGGTCGATCACGGGAGGACCTCCAGGTGGCAAAATAAAGAAATGCAATTGGCCCGCGCAGCCTAGTTGGCGCATAGGGAGCTCGGTTGACCTTTTGACCTTGATGGATTCGTGAACCAAGAGATGAGGATAATCAATTTTGTCGTGCGATCTGATCTTCATGATCAATCTCGACCCACCAGTGTAAATGTAAAGCATAGAATGACACTCCACCCACCCGCTGATCCATCTACCAGGTCGAAGCACAATTATGGCACCGTTTTCAGTCTTCTCAGGACATTATTGGCGAAAGAGATCAATTTTTTTGGAGATTTTTCCCATGATTGTCTTCCATGATACTTAATGGCGGGTAGTTGCAGGGTCATTTCAGCCAAAAGATCTTAGTTACGTCTGAACTATAAAGGCAGGTTTTGTACATTTTGTAAAGGTCGACTTTTCCTAATTTTCTCTGCTATTGCTTACAGACCTGCAGTGTAGAATCCCTGTGTCTCTGAGCTACATAGCATCCTATGTCATTCTTTTCAGTGGTCAATGTGTATGTGCTTCATTTTGCCTTCCATTGATGCATTATTGAGATTAGTGGTCCACATACTGTATCTATCTTGGCCTATTGGATAATATACAAGTGAAATATTCTTCTCCTGGTGTCATTCAGTTGGTTTTTTGATCTGTATGTGATTATTGATCGATACAAGTCTAGACGTGTATGACTTTTGGATGTTACCCTAGTTCTGTAAGTGCATATATGGGTAGGAATGAGTCTGAACACTCTGTTTTGGTGCATCATTGCCTTAGATTAGACTAGGTAGATTTTCCTTAGTGCTCTCTTTCTCACTTTTTCTCCTACAAATAGATAGGTGCGCCCTGACAGTAAGAGGAAGCTGGCCTTCTCCAGAGACTCAACCTCGTAGTTCAAGTCCCACAGCTTGGAGGTTGTTTCCATGTTTCACTAGGTTTTCCTCGCGCATAGGTCTTGGACAAGGGTGCAAACCTAAGTGACAACAATGGTTAATGGGTCATCTTGGGGAAGCTTTAGGGGGGGGGGGGGGGAGTGATCTTAGGTAGGGCAACCCTATCTCTCCCTACCTATTTATTATGGTGATTAAAGTTCTATGGAGAGCATTCATGAGGAAGTGGGAGGGGGCAATAATCAAAGGGATTAAAGCTACATCCACTTTACATCATGAAGTGATCTAGAAATTTGTGGATGACACCTTCGTTAGTGGGTAGTCCTCGGTGGGTGAAGCAAGAGCTTGAAGGTCGATGCTAGAGATGTATACTATGAATGCAGTAGAGAAGATCAATTTTGATAAAAGTAAAGTGTTCTTCTTTAATACCCCTCCAGACCTTCAACAAAGGATTGTTAATATTCTAGCTTGTAATGTTGTTGAGTTACTAGATACTTATTTAGCTCTTCCTTTAACTATGAAAGAGGTTAGTATATGCTTCTGGAATAGCATTTTGGAAAGAATGGAGGAAAAGATGATTCAATGGAAAGGCAAAACTCTAACTAGTGTAGGTAAACTACAACTTTTGAACTCCTCTCTCCAAGGATTAATAGTGTACTTCCTATCCTTTTTCAAAATTACTCAATGTATGACTAATAAATTGGAGAAAATTCAATGTAACTTCCTTTGTTCTAGGGGAAGTGAGAAGATAAGATTAAACTTGGTTAGTTGGGATATAATCTGTACACCTAAGTATAGGGGAAGATAGGGAGTGAGGAAGATGACTGATCTGAATAATGTGCTTCTCACAAAGATGGAGTGGAATCTGATGAAGGGAGATTCTAATTGGTGTAATATTATGAAAGCTAAGTACATTGGTATTCTTAATTTATCTCACTGTGCCTGGAAAAATGATCTTCCTATGGGCTCTAAAATATGGGGTAAAATCATATGAAATAGAACCATTCTGAAGGAGGGAGTAAGGTGGCTTGTGGGGAATGGTAACTAGATCAATTTCTAGGAGGATCCATGGCTTATAGATAAACGTTTGTCAAAAACAAAGTTTGGGTCTCTCTGATATAACCTCCAAGACATGCAGGGTAGAATGGTTGTGGATTATATTGGTCCAGGAAGAAAATGGAAGAAGATGAGGTTGCAACAAAATGATTTGATAGGAAGGGCCCTAACTAATGAGCTAAATTCTTTACTAGAAGAGTATAGGATCCTAGGAAGAGATAGGACTAATGAGTTCATTTGGAGGGCTACCTTGGCTAGGGAATTCTCATTTAAACCTACCTACAAGATAATGTTTAGTAAATCTCTTGAAACTAATGACTAGAGAAATATTTGGTTCAACCCTTTAATCCCAAAAATCAATATTTTTTGGTGGACCACTATCCATGGGAAAATTGTCACTATTGACAACTTGAGGAAGAGGGGGTTCCAAATACCTAATAGATGTTTTATGTGTAAGAGGGAGGAAGAAACCATCAACCATCTATTCCTACATTGCAGCTTTGCGTCTAAGGTGTGGGGGAAAATTCTTCAGAAGTTAGAGGTGAATCAGGGATAAAAGCATAGATCTATGTCACCATTTGTGATACAAAAATCTGTTTTGGTCAAATCTCATTTCTCTATCAAAATTCAATTTAAAAAAAAATTAAAAAAATACCCTTTTATAGATCTTAGATTCAATATCATCATTATATAGATTTTTGAGTGTTTTGATTAGTTATAATATGTTATAATCTCAAAATATTATAAGTCAATATTTCAACATTTTAGAAGATGCTCTCTCAAAAAATGAAAAAAAAATAGTAAATCATATCAAAAAAATAAAAAAAATTATATTTATCACTACAGGAGAGAATCCTCTTCACGAATATATAATTTTTTTTCAAGAAGGTATAAATTTGATAAGGAAGTTTTGACGGGAGGAAAAAACTGTTGGATTCTGACAAGGTCGAACTGGAGTACTTATAACAAAGAAAATATACATAAAAAATAATTATTTCTTTTTTTGTTCACTAGATATACATGTCATCTATAAAATATTTTCAAATCAGAACAAAAAAAGATGATTTGCACATATCTGCTTGATGGGAACTACATCCTATATTTTTTACAGTTAAAAAAGGGACGTCAAAATAAAATAAAATGAATAAATTTTTAGTCAAAAAAATTATAAAAAGTATAGGCATAAAATTCATACAATTCTACACATTTCATCAGTTTACATCATCTTCATATTTTAAACACAAATACCATTTTTTTTGTCATTAATGTTGAACAGTCACATTCTGATATCACGTTTCCTTATAAAAGGTGACACAGGTTTTTGCTTTTACCCTCAGGTGTTCAATGAGGATATGGGGCATTTGGTGAACTGGCAGGGCCCCTTCACCCACCCCCTACTTATCAATTTGTGGAAGATTATTTCCCCTAAGTGTGTTGGGGTATTTTGAAGGAGCAAAATAATAGGGTTTTAAAAAATGATAAAAGGGAGGTGAAGGTCATGGTTGATATGGTCTTCAAATTAATAGTTTATAACATTAGATTTAGCAATTGGAGAAAACAAGCATTCCCCCCTTCTACCTTGGAGGTTAGAATTGTGAAGTGTTGGTTGTTGATGGATGGGATTATGGAGATTGACAAATCTAATCTAATGGCTAGAAAGAGAACTCAATGGAAACCCCCACCTACTAACTAGGTCAAACATAATTTTGATGGTGTTGCCAAAAAGGAGAGATCAGCGTGGGGAAGGATTGTTAGGGACTGTAAGGGAAGGATACTATTGGCTTATGTTATTCTATTAGGGAAAGTTTCAAATAATGTTGCAGAAGTTATGGCTCTATACTAGGGTATAAAGTTTTTCTTGAGTGTGGGATGGTGGGGTGTCCAAGTTTAAGGTTATTCTAAAGTCATTATTAAGCCTGTTAAAGGCAATATGTGGGAGGGATGGGCTATCAAATGTATTATTGATGATATCAAGTACCTATTAGCCACCCTCAATAGGTTTGATTTGAATCACATTTTTCAGGAGTGAAATAGTGCGGCTGATAGTATGGAGGTGATTGGCTTAAAGTTGGAAGGGCTAAGATGTTGGATGAATTTGAACAATTTTCAAAATTTGGTGAGGGAGTTAGTGAATAAAAATAAGTAATGATGATCCTAGCTATTTACTTTGTATAATGTCATTGAGCTGGCAAGGAAAAAATGTACTTGATGCTTATGTGGTAAGGAGAAAAGGCTTGGGTATGGGAAATAATTATAACTCATGGCCCAAAAATTAGAAGCTTGAAATGGGGGATTTTTTATTCATTTCCCTTTATGGATCATCATATGCCATGCAGAAAAAGGGTTTAATTTTTATAGATTTGTGGTGTGTTGAGAATGATGGAAATGATTGGGGGAAAGATCATGGTGGATGACTCATAATCTTTCTCACCAATTTGGAAGGTTCCATTATTATTATTAATTGTAATTATCATCTCCATTTAAGGGTATAGGTTTCTAAGAGTGAAGTATTTTTTAGGGATTGGGGTTTGAATAGAGATAGAGAGAAAAAATTACAGAGATGGGAGGTGATTGTTGTGCATTGAACTGGCTATGATCGATGATAGTTTGAGGAAGCCCTTGGTATGGTACATTTTGAAGGAGGGCATTTTTGTCCCATTCATGGAGACCCTCAATGGTCATGACAAGAATTGTTCTATGTAGTTTGTTAACTCAAGGGAGAATCACAAAGTGACAATTAATGGTATCTTGTTTCACATTTTAGAGGAGCTAACTGCTATGGTGACGGGCATGGTGATGAGGGGAAGAAAATGGTAGAAGGTAACATGGGTGACTGATGAAACAAGTCTACAATGTTTCTTTGTGGATGGTGAGGAACCAATTTGCCATAGAGGGGGTTTCATGAGGGAGAAACTAATTGACCTATGGAACGAGGTTTGTCTAATTTGTATGAAATATCTTACACTGGAAGGAAGGTGTGGAGTTTTCTACTACTATCATTTTCCTCTTCTAAATCATTTCTAACACCATGATTTTCTTTCACTTCCCTTCTTCCTGCTACATAATCTTGAGGATACTATTGTTGATGTGAAAGTAAAAATGAGAAGGGGGGTTAATTTTACTATTCTACACTAGGGTTTAATTTTTAGGTTGTACCAATTTCACCTTGGCCTAGTCCCCCACAAGATTGTGGAAGTTGATATTCCTATTCAACTAAACCCTAGGCCCCAAATGGTCCCCCTTAGGATTACAGGTCCTAGAGCTTCTACCCCTCAGCCCTCTCCCAGTGGGTCCCCAACATATCCCTCCACTAGGGGGAAAAAAGGAAAAGGTAAGGAGAAAATTTAGATGAAGTCAGAGGATGAGGGGAGAGGGGGAAGGAGGAGGTCAAGGAGGTTGGCTAAGTCTCAAGCTAAGAAGAAGTTAAGGGAGGGAGCCTCGTAGGAGGAGGAATTATATTCTAAGCATTTGGGCTACCACAAAAGAAGAATAAAGAAGAAAACTATTAACTTTGGAGTGGGAGGTACAGAGGAGGTTTAAGAGGAGATTTTTTATTCCTCTAGGTTGAACTTGAGTAATGGCCTAGGTTGTGCCTAAGTGTGTCAACCTAACAAAAGATCAATTCCCTATAATGGTGGATAGAATGTCTTCCCCCGTTATGATCTCCTCCCTTATTAGGGAAAGTTCTAAAAATTTCACTAACCCCCTTGTTGTGTAGGATACGCAGGCTGGTAGGGATGAATGTTTGGGTGATTTGGATAAGGCTAGTAATGAGCCATGTGAGAGAATCTATGAATTGGAGGAAAGAATGGGATTTTTAACCAAGTTTATGATTAAAGTCACTCATGCAGTGACTACCACTCTATGCTTGTTGAAGGATTCCAAAGGGGACTTATCCAAGGTGGACTCCAAGTTGATTTTTGACTTCCTAGCAGAATACTAGGTGAATGTCCTTTTGGGGAAGAAGGAGGTCAATAAATCTTAAGGGTTCCCCACTTCTTTTATTTTTGCATGGTGTTAATCTACTGGTTATTAGAATTTTTCAGTTTTAAGGCTGTCACACCTTTATTTTTGTTAAGTGACTTCAGCTTGTTAACATACATTTTGTTTAAAACTTGTAGTTACTTTTATAATTATAGTATAAACTTTTGTTTCTTGTTAATAGGCATTTTTTTTAAAGCCTATAGTTACTATAATAATTATAGTATAAACTTCTATTTTTGTTTTAAAAAGCATTAGGGGTTAGCTATGTTATGGTGGTTATCTGTTGGTAGTCATCTAGCTAGTTTGTAACGGGGCAGCCCCCTTGTTTTGGTTGCTTTTATTTCAAAAACAAAATTTGAATATATGGAAATTTATGATGGTGGAAGTGTGGGATTTGGAAATAATGAACCATGTTGCATAAAGGAAAAAGGTTGTATCTCACTAACCAAGGAACTTCGATGTTATAATACTTATTAGATTGAAGGACTAAAGCATAATCAACTAAATGTGGCACAATTGAATAAAATTGGGTTCAAGGTAGAATTCATGAATGGGAATGCTGAGCTATTGGATGGAAAAGGAAATCTAGGTGGGTCTGGTAAACAAACAAAATGAAGCCTATTCTACCTAGATCTCAATGAAAGTTCATGTTTCATTTCTCAAGTAGAAGAAAGTTTCTATTCACATAAAAGAGTATGTCATATGAACTTTGATAATATGATTAAGATAAGAGAAAAAAAAAAGAGTAAGAGGTATTCCTACTCTGAAGAAACCTAATATGGGCTTAGGCAAAAATTGTCAAATTGGTAAGATGAGCAAGACAAGTTTCAAAAGAAAGAATGATCATTTTGAAGAAGTCTTGGAGCTATTTCATACAAACTTATGTGAACCTATTGGAATAGAGAGCTACAGTGGATATAAGTATTGTTATTCTTCTTGTTGATGACTATTCTAGAATGATGACTATAACGTATCTGATCTAGATATGCCTAAAGCATTTCAAAAGTTTATATAGTATCTAGAAAGAGTAGAGAAAGAAATTGGAAAGAAACTAAAGTGTTTAAGGTTAGACAAAGGTGGTGAATTCATTTGCAATGAATTTTTAACTAAAAGAGGAATTAAGAGACCAAAATCAACCCCTAGTGTAGACACCTAAAAATCCTTTAGAAAATAAAGTATTTTTATTTTCTGAAAAATTCCCGATGACATCATCATTTATTAATTAATTAATTATTTAATTAATTAATTAATTTTTATGCCATTAAATCCTTTTATCTTAATTAAAAATATTTAATTAAGGAATCCCTCCCAAAAATGTTTAAATCTTATTTAAACATCATTTCCTTATTTATTAATTATTTAATTAATAAATTGACCAAAAATCCTAAAATAAATAAAAAATTTATTTTTTTTCCAAAAGTTGGCCAATTTCCTTATGACCAATAACCTCTTCCAAAATCTTCTAATCCTTCTTTAATTTTGATTAAAGGCTAATCCCATCATTTCCTACCCCTAATCCCAACTCAAAATATTTAATTAAGATTAAATATTAATCCTTATGTTTATTAAAAAAGTTTTAATAAATATCTCCTCAACCCAAACCCTTGAAATAAATAAAATTTTATTTATTTCCTAAAAATCTAATTTATCCTCATCCTAAGAAGTTCTAGACTCTTCTAGAAAGTCTTCATCCTCATCCTAGGAAATTCTAGACTATTCTAGAAAGTCTTTATCCTCCTCCAAAATCTAGACTCTTCTAGAAGATGTCTTTAAACCTAATCCTAATCCCCTCCTAACCTTGTCACATTCCCTAAACATGGGTTAAGACTTACTAACCCAAGCCAAAGTTAACAAATATCTCCTCCTTCACCCACCCTCATTAAATGCCATCCACTTGCCTATCCCTAAGCTAATCCTAAACCATCCTAATCCATCCTCTAATCATTTGCACAAGCCTAAGCAAGCTTAAAACCTTCCTAATCAATTCCAAGTCGAATTTGCTCTCATCACCCTCAAAATATCTCAACCATAAAACTTTATGAAGTCCACTAGGTCATAAATGACTCTTACAAGCCCTTTTATTGCTCTTACAAGTCATTATGAGGGTCTTTATGAAGATTTTATCTCTTGAGCCTCCTTTGTTGACTCATCCTTCCCCTTTCCTCCATCCTCTCACCATGTGACATGTGTCACTCTTTGATTGGCTATAAGGAAGCACAATCCATGTGCTCTCCTCTCATGCAATCTGAGCCCTCCATGAGCTTTTTCCTATCCTTGCATCTTAGCCCTCAATCCCTCAAGCCTCTTGCCTATAAATTGGATCCTTCCCCTTTGCAAAATAACACAATCCATGAAGTAAAGTTATAATGCTATTTTGAGAGCCAAATCCATACTAAATCCATCTATCCACACCAAAAATCCACAATCATCCATTGAAGCCTTTGGAAGCATATTGAGCATACATCCTATCTTTTTAGACAAAGCTACTCAACAAGAGAGCTTCTCATTGAGAGAGCCCATTAATGGCTCATATTTTCAATTGAGAGCTCATCTTAGTCTATCTTGAAGTTTATGAATTTTTTTTAGTTTGTAGAAGCTTTATTTAAATTTGGTTTCTATTAGCATACTAACATTGCTCATATACATTTTGGCACGCTCGGTGGGACCCCGCATGGGTCATCTTCATTAGCTTTTGTAGTCAAGTTTTGTATGTTATTTGATGATTTTGGCTAATTTTTCTTGTCTTTGTGATTGGTAGGATTGTATAAATTGGTTTTGTAGGTCCACATGAGCATGAAGAAGACAAAGGAACTCATAATCTATCTCATAGTGTTTGCAGATTTTTCAAGCTTATAGGTGGACAAAGACCTTGAAATTCTTCTTCCTCTTCTTGTCTATATTCTTCTTATTCCATCTACTTCTTCTTCTTCTTCTTGTGGGAGATCTTGGCCATTTTTTTTTAAGGAAGCAAAATCATACACACTTCTTTTTAGTGCTTAAAGTGAACCCGCAAATCATACTTAAATTCATTGAAAAATTAAAAATTTGCAAAAAAGAAAAAATCTTTTAACAAGTGAAATTAAACCAATCTAATCATTTGCATCCTTGCAACATCAAGGTTTTAGATGCATTCATGCAAAATTAGGAACACTTCATTTTTGGGAATTTAAAAAGAACTTCAAGTTTCCATTTCAAAAGGTTCAAAATCAACACTAAGTGCACACTAAAGTTCTTTTAAAAAATCTCATGAAAACTAAGAGTCCTAAATGGTTTCCAAAATTGTCCTAAAAAGCTTTTTTATTTGTTCCAAACAAATGTCTTGTTGCAAAATCTTGAATGTTTCTTAGGTTTTTCATGCATCAAAACAATCTAGGAATATCATTTTTGGGCTTAAAACATGCAAACTAGAACACAAAATCTTGAATGAAAAGCAAAGTCCAAAGAGTCATTTTCACTTTTGAGTCCAAAACAATCTTGAATGATCTAAGGTTAAAACAAAGCACTTCAAAGTTCTTAAAACAACACACAAAATCTCAATCTTGAATGCTCAAAAGAAAACACTTGAATGTTTAACCACTTTTCTTTGAATGCATGTTGCTAAAATCACTCTTGAATGCCATGGATTAAAATCAAATTTTCCTTGAATGAATGGTTAAAACAACAAATCCAATCTTGAATTCTAAGGATCAATTAACTATTGCAATATCAAACACTTCATTTGGAGCTTCTAAAAATTGAACAAAACAAATCTCTTTTCCACATGCAATTTAGGTAAAGTTTGATTTTTGGACATTTAAGAAACCTTGTTAAGTTAAAATACAAATTTGCAAAAATCAATTTGAGTAGTTCCTTGGACTCACCTCTTTTCTAATCACCCATCAAATATTAACCATTGGTTGCAATCTCAGTGCCATTTATGGGGATGGGTCTACTTGAAAAAGGTGTTAAATGTTCCACAATCTAACTCACTCACTTGGTCTTTGAATTTTTGCTTTAACTTTATCAAAATTCTTAAATGATCAAAACTCTAGATTAAATCGATCACACTTCAAGTTTGGGCACTAAAATTGAACAACAACTGATGTGGAGAGCCTCCGGGCACGCGCTTGAAATCGAATCTCACACACTTTTGTTTTGGGCTTAAAACAAACTCACACTCAATCTTGAATGCCTTAAAGAAAATTAATCGATACTTGACGTGGAGGGCCTCTGGGCGCGCGAGTTTGCTTTTGTTGACCCTAACTCTTCTTATTGTTTTCATTCTTCGATCGATTTACTTTTGTTGGCACTTCAAGTTGGAATAAACATTGTATCTTAAACATGAGTGCTTGCAAAGTCTAGATCAGAAAACTTAAGCGTCAGTTGGTAAAAGAACAAATGTGTTTTTTAGCCCAAGGTCATCCAAGTCTTCTCTCCCCTTGTCGTCTTTCGAGGCCATCTTGGGTGCATAAGATTAGGATCCAAAACCTTGTTTCTTTTTAGGAGGCCTGCTTGGGGATTTCATCACCCCTTGGACGACCTCAACTCCAGCGTTCTGGCGGAGTATAAGAATCGGAAGGTGAATCGAAAGACACCTCTCTTGGGATCAAGATTTTGTCACTCGGGCTAAGCCTCAAGGAACTTTATACCCTTGAGAAGTGAAAGAGGAGAAGTGGGTTACCGCTCCTCTTGGCTGTGTGACATCTTTTTGGTCTCATCTACGGATTTGGGCCTCACGTACCTTGGGTATATCGAGGACTCCTTAGCTAAACCAACTGTCAGCCTTGTAGACAACCATCTAGGATGTTAATGTGTTTGAGGTGACTGATCGAAACATTTGTAGAACATACACACTCCTTGGCGCAAGTATCACTTTCTGAGAATCAAAAACTTCTATCTGGTTATTTCTATCTATTGCTTGATCTTTTATTTGTTGAATGAATGTTTGCCAAACTTGGTCAATCCTAGCTTACAGCATACTTAGCGTAGTCACTGCCTATTCTAGAAGTTGAATGAGTTGAAGCAAAACAACCAAGATCTCTCAAAGCCAAGAAAATTCAGAAATTGATGTCAGAGCAACCCAAACCCAAATAGAAGTTCCACAAAGTTAAACTCAAACCATCTCTAGCATACCAAGAACTTTCAGCCAAGAGAAAAGAAATAACACCAAGCCCACGAATTGCCAAACTCCACAAAGTAGAGGCAAAAGCTATCGACGAAGCACTTCAAGAGGCCTGGTTAGAGCGCACCATCAAATTTAGCCAACATGCAGGAGTTAATCCTGCTTATGCCTTACCAACTAGGCATGATTTCTATGATTAGACACCCTTGTTTCTCCACATCTTCTTTCATAAGCTTCACTTTAGAGTCATTTTTGTAGAAAAGCCAGCCATCTTAGGTTATCCCCTTAAGCATTATTAGCTCATCCATCTCATTTAGAATCAAACCATCTAGCCAGCAGTTCAAAACCTCACATCCAAGCCTTCACAATTGTTGTCACTTTTGCCAAAAGTTTGCCACTCCTAAAATCTTCCAAATCAATCAATCTCACCAAGGTTATCCCTTTGACAGAGCTTTGTCTAGGGTGATCCAGCTTTGTCACTTGTTATCCCTCATCACCTTGAGCTAAAGGTTGGGATCCACAAGTGGTCAATCTCGTGTTCTTCCTAAAGGATCATCAGTCTATCCTTTAGTTGACACAATCACCACCAAGCTTACACATAGGAAAGCAGACCTTTCGTGCTTTGGCAACATATCTTTGAAGTTAGAATCTCCAACCCAATCCTCCTTAGGTTTTGTCGTATAGCTTTACCTTAACCTAGGAAATCATTTTCATAGAGAAGCCTTCCCCCTTTTGCATCCATCAGCATTATTGCATCTCATCCCTAAGAGCATTTTTCATGCCACCTGTCACTCGCTTAGCCAAGAAGAAAGAAACAATGGAGCCCTATCATTTGGATCGAACAGCCTCACCCCCCTTGAGCACTCAGCCATCCTTCAGCGCAGAGAAAGCTATGCCATCACGTACTGACATTGAAGCTTTCATGAACCAACCAGGAAATGCAGTATTGGTAAATGCCATTATAGACAAGAACAAAGAGACAATCATGGCTAATTTTCGAAGGGAAAATGTAGGAACCTTTGACTTTGGAAGACCCCCTCCATTATCAGATCCATCTCACCCATTGTTTGGGCAGCTACCACCACCCATAGGCTCTTATGATCCAAATTATCCTCAATATATGCCAAAAGAAGAGCCTCCAGCCAATCCATATGATCCAACAGACCCAAACATACCATCATCCACCCAAGTTGAAATCTCCATGCCGCAAGCCAACCCAGCCACCACCACTCCATCCTTGGTTCATACCTCTCCGCTCCAAACCCCCTTTACCCAAAACAGCTCACCGTTCACCCCCTTCACTATTGCTGCTGCTGCTCCCCAACCCAGCCTTCCAAATCCACCCATATCCCAAATCAGTGCTAGCATCTTTGGCCAACCTCAGCAATATACAACAGGGATGCCACCCATGGGGCCAAGTAATCAACCTTTCATCACCCCTAGCTTGTTCACTGCAGCCCAACACACAATCCCATCATTTCCATTAGGTCTTGGGAGCTCAATACCATTAGCCACAAATCTACAAGCTACTACCCTCACTCCACAAAGCTATCAAATCCCACAAGCTACTACCAATTTTCTACCAAGCTCCCAAGTGACCCCAGCCCCTGCCACCACTCTACCAAGCTTCCAAATCCAACCACAAAGCTATCAAACCCCATCAGTTCCATTCCCAAGCTTTCAATTCCCACCACCTCCACCACCAACTAATCCATTACCTTCAATTACCAACTACTTTTCAATGCCACTTCTAGGAGGTAATCCACCACCCCAGCCAACCACCAATTATTTGCAGATACCATCCCAAATGGGGGCACAACCCACATATATTGGTCAAGCCCCACAAGCCCCCCGATCCTTTCCCCAAGCCTCTCAACCATCTTATACCTTACCTCCACAAAGCAATCCATTTATCCCACAGCCAGCTTATGTTCCTCAATCCCAACCTCAAATCCCATATCAACAGCAAGCCTCACAGCACATGCAGCAATATGCGCCACCTCCCCCTCAGCAACCTGTCATCCAGCATGCAGCTGCCCAAACAATGTACAATCCCTATCAGCAAATCCCTCATAGCCATCCATATTCAGTGGCCCCATCTAGTACATACCTACCTCAAGGCACTCCTACATTGGGGGCACCCCAGCCATCACCTATCAATTCAGAATGGGAGCAAATGAAGATAGCTCTGAAAGCCATCCAATAAGGGAATGATCCGAAGACATTCAGGTTTGAGAATGTGTGTCCTTACCCATTTGACAGAGCCATTACCATGACACCATTTCCCAAACACTTTGAGGTACCCAAATTTGACAAATTCAGAGGAAAAGGAGACCCTGTCACACATATCAAAGAATTTTACATGCACTGCCAGGATGTAGCATACAATGATGTCTTCCTCTTGCGCCTTTTTCCCAAAAGCTTAGCTGGACCAGCTCTTGAATGGTTTTATAGAATCCCCTATGGTACAATTAAAAACTTTGCTGAATTATCTGAGGCATTTGTAGCCCAATATGCCCATCTTGTTGAAACAGAGCTATCAATAGTTGATCTTGTCCACACCAAGCAAAAATGTGGAGAAAGCCTTGCCGAATACCTACAAAGATGGAAAACCCTTACCACCCGCATATCCTGCACCTTGCCAGAATGCCATGTTGTGAAAATGTTTATTGATAATGCCCATCCTAGCTTGGCTCACCACATGACCATGAACTGTTTGCAAACCTAAAAAGATATCAAAGAGAAAGGAATGATCCTTGAGCAAGGACTCATTAAAGATGGTGTGGTCAAGCTTTACAAGGAAGTCAACCAAAATCAATCACATTCCAATGACAAGTCTAGGTATTGGAACAAAAACAAGCACGTTGCAACAGATGGCGTCACTGACACCAGACATGTGAATATTGTTGGTCCTTCTCACAACCAGTCCAACCCACCATATCAACCAAAAAATCAACAAGCTATCAACTACCAACAACAGAATAACCAAAGCTATCAAAACCACACTCCAAGACCCAACTTTCAAGGGTCTAGCAATCAAGCTAATGCCATCACTGTAGCTGCAGGACAAAAGCCTAGATTCCAACCTACACCTAGAAACTATACACCCCTTGGTGAGCCATTGGATGTCATTTTTGAGAAATTAGTCAAAGAAAACCTCATCAAATTTCCTCCTACCCAGCAAATTGACCCAAGCCAATCCAAAGCTGCATGGTACAAAGATAATGAGTACTGCAAATTTCATAGGGTAAAAGGTCACACTACCCGCAGATGCATGAAACTGAAAGACTATGTACAGGACCTCATTGATCGGAAGGAAATCACTATTGGTGCCCAAACCTCTCCCAATGCAGGCTTACAGATCTATCAAAATGCTTTTCCTCCACACCACAACCAAAATCCCGGAAAAGCACCTATCCAAACCAACAACAACAACACCAACAACCGTCAGCCAAACCAACAGCATGGGAAGAACAATGACCACACTTCATCCTATATAGACTATGGTAGCCTTATAGGTTGTATATCCGAGAAAGAGCCTTTCGTCGATGTTATCAATATCCAAGGACCCAACAATGAGTGTGCAGTCACCACTCGAAGAGCGCGATTTAACATCGCAGGCCCACCTATTACACCAACACCATCAGCTCCATCAAAAAGCCAGTACAATATCTTGGAACACCTTGGGAACATGCCAGCCCAAATCTCCATTTTAGACCTTCTTCGCACTAGTCCTGTGTACAAGAACATCCTTGACAGTGCTCTCATAGAATCTCGTGTCCCTTCTGATATCAATGCTACTAATTTTTGTAATCTTGTTGGACACCTCTCATCCTCATGTACCCTATCGTTCAAATCCACCGACATACCCGTGGTCGACCCAGATCACACCCTTCCGCTTCGCATAGCCATCATGGTATCCAACTTTGCTGTAAAAAGAGTAATGATAGATAATGGATCAGCCTTGAATATTTGCACCCTAAAATTCATAAAACAAGCTGGGTATACTGAGGCAGATATCATCAGTGAGGTTATCACCATCAAAGCTTATGACAACTTGGAAAGAACCACAGAAGGAACTATTTTGCTGCCAATCAAGGTTGGGCCAGTCATCCAAGAGACACTCTGCCATGTTATTGATCTAAACCTACCATTTAACATCCTCCTCGGTCGCCCATGGATTCATGCCATGAAAGCCGTTCCATCCACTTACCATCAATGCATCAAATTTCTGCATCAAGGCACTGAGGTAACCATCCATGCCGATCCAGAACCCTTTGCTTACTGCAATGCGGTTGAAGCTTCATATACAAACCATTGCCTTAGAATTGATATCGGCACATCCATCGCCAGCTCATACCACACTTATAATGACCCAGAAACCATCCTTGCCTCTACCCTGTCTACCGTGAAGATCAATAACAAAGGTTGTGGAGAGTATATTCTGTCAGATGCATTTGCTGTCGGGGCATTCCCACTTGATCCACATGCCCATGGATGACCGACATATCACAAAGCTAAGGAAATTCCACCTCCTCGATACAAACAGTTTGGCCCAACAACCTTTGTATCCTCAAAAATCCCTCTTCATGAGGAGCTCACTCCAGATATCAACAAATGGTTACATAAGGATGCACCTCAAAGAAATCAAGCACGCCTTGATCACTTCAGCCAAAAGTATCCCCAAGAACATAAGCTCATCACTGACAAATGGAACTATCAAGGTGGTGGTCTAGGACCAGAAGAAAGAGGCATGCAGTGCCCCATCGATACACACAAGTGGGAATCGAAGTCAGGTCTTGGCTTTGGCATACCAACAACTGGGGGCACCAATGAGAACGGTCACGCTTTTTCAAACATTCACTGCGACCTTGTTGAAATTGAAGACATTCCTAAGGAAGTTGAAAAGAGAGCCTACGACAATATCCTAGACCAAATCTCCCTCGGAGACTCTGTTCTCCAAGAACTATCCATCCACCTCATTGACCTACCACTCGCCCATCCACAACTCATAGATTGGGACCAACCAAGTGTCATACACATCGATGAGTTCACATCAGAGGAGGCACTTCTAAGATTCATGGGAGCTGAAACTCCTCACAAGAAAACAAAGCCAGATTCTGCCTATATCTACAAGCTAGATCCCAAGGGGTATTTTGGAGAAAATCCCCAACCTAGTTCCGATACACCCAAAACTGGAACTAAGGTGAATCTGAGACTAGCTAAGGCAACGAAGAGAACCCCTCAGCAAGAAAATCTAGAGCCACAAGAAGAACATGAGGATTTAGCATTGCCTCCTCAAGATAATCGAACAGAGGTGTCTTCTATTCTAATTGAGGATACTCGAGAAGTCAACATTGGTTCTTCAGAGATCCCCAGACTTGTTCACATTGCTGCATCCCTATCACAAGACCAAGCTGACCTCCTCTTTGAGGTCTTAAGAGAGAATATTGGCCAATTTGCATGGTCATATCAGGACATGCCAGGACTTGATCCAAAGCTTATAGTTCATCATCTTGCAGTTGATCCAAAGATCAAGCCCGTCAGAAAAAAGCTTAGAAAAATGCACCCCAAGGTGGCATTATTGGTCAAAGTTGAATTAGAAAGAATGTTAGCTGCTAAGGTTATCCGACCTATCGACTACTCAGAGTGGATCTCCAACATGGTCCCTGTCACTAAACCTTCCGGTGACATCAGAATCTGCACTAATTTTAGAGATCTTAACAAAGCTTGTCCAAAAGATGATTTTCCCTTGCCCAACATAGATATGATTGTAGATCTTACAGCTGGACATGAAATTTTGTCCCTCATGGTTGGATTTTATGGGTATAATCAAATCAAGATTGCAGAAGAGGATCAGCATAAGACAGCATTCACTACCCCTTGGGGAACCTTTTGCTACAACATGATGCCTTTTGGCCTAAAGAATGCTGGGGCTACCTATCAAAGAGCTATGACAGCCATTTTTCATGATCTCATCCATAGCATTTTGGAGGATTATGTGGATGATATCTTGTTCAAGTCTCATACCTTCATGGATCATCTTGCTGACTTGGAGAAAGTCTTTGATAGGTTAGCCAAATATCATCTCATGCTGAATCCCAAGAAATGTGTCTTTGGGGTCACATCTGGCAAGCTTCTAGGCTTCATAGTTTCTAAACGAGGTATAGAGATCAACCCCAAGAAGGTCAAGGCTATCTTAGACATGCCTCCTCCCCAGACACTGCGACAACTTCACTCTCTTCAAGGAAAGCTCCAATCTGTTCGGCGCTTCATCTCCCAGCTTGCAGATAAGTGTACACCATTTTCACATTTACTAAAGAAGGATGAGAACTTCAAGTGGGATCCTTTATGTCAGCGCAGCTTCGACCATCTCAAGCAGTATCTCATCAATCCCCCTATCTTGGTTCCACCAATTCCTGGTCGTCCCCTAATTTTGTACATATCAGCAACACCTACTGCTCTAGGGGCACTTCTAGCACAGCTTGATGACTACAAAAGAGAAAGATCCATCTACTACATCAGTAGAACCCTAGTTGGTTATGAACTCAATTACACTCCTATGGAAAAAGCTTGTTTGGAAGTTGTCTTCTCAACTCAAAAGCTTCGCCATTACATGCTAAGTCATACCATCCAACTAGTCTCCAAGATTGACCCTCTCAAGTATATGCTCTCTAGAACAGCACTTACAGGCCGTTTGGCCAAATGGGTTATGCTCCTTAGTGAATTTGACATCCAGTATGTGGATAGAAAGGCAATCAAAGGGCAAGCTATAGCAGATCACCTAGCTGATGCACCTCTAATAGATGCTTATCCGTTGATCACAGAATTTCCAGATGAGCATATCTATCTAATTGAAGAACAACCCCCATGGAAACTTTATTTTGATGGCTCATACACATCTCATGGATCAGGGGCAAGAATATTGTTGGTCACACCTCAAGGAGATTACATTCCAAAAGCCTTCAAGCTACAATTCCCTAGCACCAACAATATAGCTGAATATGAGGCCCTCATAGCAGGATTAAAGATAGCTGTAGAATGGAACATTGTTAAGCTACAAATCTTTGGTGATTCTCAGCTCATCATCAAGCAAGCCCTAAATGAATATCAAACCAAAGATGAAAAGCTATTACCCTACAAAGAGCTAGTTGATCAGCTAACCCAACATTTTACAAAGCTTCAGTTTACACAAGTGCCTTGAATACAGAACAAAGCAGTAGATGCTATGGCTACTATAGGCTCGCTCTTGGAAATTCCCCAAGCAGCTACACAGTATGAGTTTTTAGTGGAGCAGCTCCTCACACCCGCCTATGCGAATGAGGATTGAAACCATGTTTGTATCTTGGTTGGTTCCCAATCCCCTTGGTACCATGAGATTCACGCTTACCTTAACGATGGTATCATATCCCCTCACCTCACATGTACCCAACGCCAGAACCTCATCCGAAAATCATCCCGCTATGTTATCATAGCCAATACCCTATATCGTCGGGGTTATCACGATACTCTCTCTCGATGTTTAGACCAAAATGAGGCCACGATGGTGTTAAAGGAAGTACACTCTGGACTTTGCGGTGCCCACACGAGTGGTATTGTCCTAGCGCGAAAAATCCTTAGAGCAGGCTACTATTGGCCTACCATTGAAGAAGACTCCTGTGACTTTGTCAGAAAGTGTCTCCCATGTCAGCAACATGCAAATCTTGTGCACGCTCCAGCACAGGATCTACAACCTATTGCACCACCTTGGCCTTTCGCTTGTTGGGGCCTTGATCTAGTTGGAACTATCACACCCCTCTCATCTGATGGACATAAATGGATAATAACAGCTACAGACTATTTCACTAAATGGGTGGAAGCAGTCCCCCTAGTCTCAGCTACAGGAGTTCAGGTCTCCAAGTTCATCTTGTACCACATTGTTTGCCGCTTCGGCATCCCATCCACCATCTTCACTGACCACGGAGGTAACTTTGAAAATCTCAACATGGAAGAATTATGCACTTCCCTCCGCATCCATCACCGCTTTTCTAGCCCATATTTCCCACAAGGTAACGGCCAGGCAGAGGCAACTAACAAAACCCTCCTCAAAATTCTAAAGAAAGTTGTCAATGATTCCGGCCGTGATTGGCACCTACAAATAAATCCAGCCCTATGGGCCTATCGAACTTCCTTCCGTACATCCACAGGCACAACTCCATACTCCCTAGTCTATGGTGCCGAAGCAGTACTACCTATAGAGGTTGAACTTCCCTCCTTGCGCATATCTTTGCAAGGGCAAATATCAGATGAAGAATATAGAGTAGCTCGGCTCACCTAGCTAGATCTCTTAGACGAGAAGCGACAACAAGCCTATGATCATCTCACAGTATATCAAACTCGTCTCAAAAGGAATTTCAACAAGAAGGTGCTTCCACGACACTTTCAGCCAGGTGACATGGTCCTTAAAGAAAACATGAAAGTCCAAGTAGATCGAGAAAAGAAAGGCAAGTTTGAACCTACATGGCTTGGTCCTTATGTTGTCACTGCTTCCTTTGGCTCTGGAGCTTATCAGCTATCTACACCAGAAGGAGAACTCTTGAATGATCCTACTAACATCATTCATCTCAAGAAGTTCTATGCTTGAAGATCCTTGGTATACCAGGCTTTTGAAAAATACAAAAGAAAAAAAAATAGTAAAGAGAAATAAGCGTCCAATGGTGAAAACTTGGCAATTCAAGCACCTTGGATAGGTACCTTGGTGAAAACCTGGTAATTCAGGCGCCTTGTGTACTAAAGACTAATCCATTATCTATCACTATCCTATCCCTCATCCATTTACCCACCATCCCATAAGACACACTTGCTTGTTCCCTTGGTGTTCCAACCAAATATCCAAAATCTGATGAAGCTTGTAAATACCTCCTGTACAGCTTGTAAATCTTGTACCAAAGCTTGTATTATACCTTGTAAATCTTGTACCATACCTTGTCTATCCGAATCTTGTCCAAGGTTTGTACCATATTCCAGCCTATAAATAATCTTGTATCCTAGCTTGTATACTATCATGTGCACACACAAAACCCCATTTTCACTTAATCTTTTCGGAAACCATCTACCTATCCACCTATCACCTATTATAGACATCCCATCCTTCACAAACATTTCCATCTCACAAAAACCAAAACATGAAAAAACTTGTAGATTTGTAACATATCTTGGTCCATCAGCTTGTACATCCTCTTTAGCTTAGTACCATTGTATCTATCCAGCGTTCGTGTCAGTTCATCCTTGATCAGCATCTTGCACCCATCACACATCTTGGTTAGCTATTCCAACGCATCCTTTAGCTAGATTTCCTATCACCAAAGTGTTATCTTTCTTAGTTCAGCTTGCCAGATGCATCACTCATCCAAATCCACCAGCTTCGGTGCTCTCCAATAGGTCCTTGCAGGATGTAGCTTTCCTCATGTCTGATCTTGGTCCGTTAGTGCCTTGTCCTACCCATCTCGTTGGCAAACGGCTCTCTTTTGGATTTTCACTTTCTTTTGATTTGGGATCTTCCCTTTTGGGTCTTGAAGTATCTTTTCCAAGCAATCTCCTTGTTCCCTCCTCAAGGTTGCCACGATCTTCCATATCATGGTATGTTGCGAATGGGGCAATTAGAGCGTAAGGTCTTGATCAGGTCTTTCATTTGTTTTTCTTTTCTGCTTGTGGGTTCTCCAGTGTCATTTCCACGCTACTTCCTCTAGGATTCATGTGTGATGCTGGGGCAATCCTTGTGTGTTTTTTTTGAGTTAGTTTGTCAGTCCTTTGGACGGTTGGTGAAAAGGCCTTGATGTTCTTGGTAACCTTGGCAATTAACCAATAGTCCTATAGCAAATCTAGTGCTCAACTACATGGTGGTACTTCTCTTTGAAGTATCCCCCCGCTCAAAAAGCTTCAATGGTTTTCCTTCATCTCCATTATCCCCCATCTAGCATCCGTCTCTCCTACCCCAGCTGATGCATCAGTATCTCTTTGAATCACTCATCACTCTTAGCTTTATTGATCCACAATCCTAGTCTTAGGGATCCACCAATCCAAATCAACCCACCAAGCCTCATCTTTCGAGATCCACAATCCTAGTCCTAGGGATCTCCGAAACCCATCTTCCGCCAATCTAACTCTTTGAAATCCTGTTGCATCATCCTTATAATCCCCTCATCCATCTCCCTATCCTGGATTCTTTTTTATAGCGCTCCGCTCCTTCATCCTCTGCAATCCCTGAGATCTTAAGCTTGCTTCCTCTTGTGCCTCTGATTCTCCCTTTATCATTCTCCCATAGTAAGAGTTTGAGCTAACTAAACCTCTTCTCTTAATCCAATTTGAGTCTCCTTGCTCATCCCAGATTCTTGTATTTTTCAAGAAGCCACCAAGCCTCGCTTTCTCTCCCCACTGCCTTCTTGAGGGGGCATCTCATAGTCCATTCTCTCCTCTTCTGCTCTAGCCTTAGGCATCTTATTTTCTTATCTTTGATGTCATGCCACTTGCGGTATCACATCAAAGAGGGGCAAAATGTAGACACCTAAAAATCCTTTAGAAAATAAAGTATTTTTATTTTCTGAAAAATTCCTGATGACATCATCATTTATTAATTAATTAATTATTTAATTAATTAATTAATTTTTATGTCATTAAATCCTTTTATGTTAATTAAAAATATTTAATTAAGGAATCCCTCCCAAAAATGTTTAAATCTTATTTAAACATTATTTTCTTATTTATTAATTATTTAATTAATAAATTGACCAAAAATCCTAAAATAAATAAAAAATTTATTTTTTTCCCAAAAGTTGGCCAATTTCCTTATGACCAATAACCTCTTCCAAAATCTTCTAATCCTTCTTTAATTTTGATTAAAGGCTAATCCCATCATTTCCTACCCCTAATCCCAACTCAAAATATTTAATTAAGATTAAATATTAATCTTCATGTTTATTAAAAAAGTTTTAATAAATATCTCCTCAACCCAAACCCTTGAAATAAATAAAATTTTATTTATTTCCTAAAAATCTAATTTATCCTCATCCTAAGAAGTTCTAGACTCTTCTAGAAAGTCTTCATCCTCATCCTAGGAAATTCTAGACTATTCTAGAAAGTCTTTATCCTCCTCCAAAATCTAGACTCTTCTAGAAGATGTCTTTAAACCTAATCCTAATCCCCTCCTAACCTTGTTACATTCCCTAAACATGGGTTAAGACTTACTAACCCAAGCCAAAGTTAACAAATATCTCCTCCTTCACCCACCCTCATTAAATGCCATCCACTTGCCTATCCCTAAGCTAATCCTAAACCATCCTAATCCATCCTCTAATCATTTGCACAAGCCTAAGCAAGCTTAAAACCTTCCTAATCGAGTCCAAGTCAAATTTGCTCTCATCACCCTCAAAATATCTCAACCATAAAACTTTATGAAGTCCACTAGGTCATAAATGACTCTTACAAGCCCTTTTATTGCTCTTACAAGTCTTTATGAGGGTCTTTATGAAGATTTTATCTCTTGAGCCTCCTTTGTTGACTCATCCTTCCCCTTTCCTCCATCCTCTCACCATGTGACATGTGTCACTCTTTGATTGGCTATAAGGAAGCACAATCCATGTGCTCTCCTCTCATGCAATCTGAGCCCTCCATGAGCTTTTTCCTATCCTTGCATCTTAGCCCTCAATCCCTCAAGCCTCTTGCCTATAAATTGGATCCTTCCCCTTTTCAAAATAACACAATCCATGAAGTAAATTTATAATGCTATTTTGAGAGCCAAATCCATACTAAATCCATCTATCCACACCAAAAATCCACAATCATCCATTGAAGCCTTTGGAAGCATATTGAGCATACATCCTATCTTTTTAGACAAAGCTACTCAACAAGAGAGCTTCTCATTGAGAGAGCCCATTAATGGCTCATATTTTCAATTGAGAGCTCATCTTAGTCTATCTTGAAGTTTATGAATTTTTTTTAGTTTGTAGAAGCTTTATTTAAATTTGGTTTCTATTAACATACTAACATTGCTCATATACACCTAGTACACCACAATAGAATGATATAAATGAAAGAAGGAATAGATCCATCATGCATTATGCAAGAACTTTAATTATAGAAAAGAATGTTGTAATCAAATACTAGAAGGAAGTAGTTAGTACTTTAATGCATACCTTGAATAGAATATAGCTGAAAAAATACTCAAATCAAACTCCTTATGAGCTATGGTATGGCTACAAACCTAATGTAAGTTACTTGAAAATATTTAGTAGAAAATGTTATATCTTGAAGGAATCTAGGAAAGGAAAATTTGATGTCAAAGGTGATGAAGAAATATTCATAGGATATGCCTATAGAAGTAAAGCATATAAATGTTTGAACTTATCAACTCATAAGATTGTAGAAAGTTCAAATGTAAGAATTCATGAGTTTGTAGAAAAAAGTTAAGAAAAGAGAAACAAGAACTTGAGGATTACAAAAAAATTGTCTACTATGAACCTGATACATTGCCAAATCTAATTAGAAATTAGTAGAATTCACCTCACAAGCCTCCAAAATCTCTAAAGGCTACTAAGTTGCAAATAGTGCAACCCAAGTTGTAGTTAAAAACTACTGAGTTGTTGCCAAAGAAAGATGACTCTAAAGGACCTAAGTCATAGATAGTGGAACCCAAACTTGATAAAGAAGATCATGAAGAGGCTAGTGGAACAAGTTATAAATCCAAAGTACCTATGTTAGCAAGATATTTTAGAAGGCACCATGCTCGTAATCAGATCATTGGAGAAAAGTCAAATGATACAATGAAAAGAAACAAATTGAAAGGTACATGTTTTCTTACTTAATTTGAACCTAAATTAGTGAAAGATGCTCTGGATAATCAAAGTTAGATGGAAGCTATGAATGAAGAGATAGAACAAAAAAAGAGAAATAAGACTTGGAATCTTGTTCCTAGACCCAAGGATAAAAATGTAATTTGCGCAAAGTAGGTTTTTAGAATTAAGTTGAATAAAGATGGAGATGTTTCTAGAAACAAAGAAAGGGTAGCATGCAAAGGTTTTTCTCAATAAGAAGGTATTGATCATCATGAAACTTTTAATCCTATTACGAGATTAGAGGATGTTAGAACTTTACTTTCCTATGCTAGACATAAAAGATTTAAATTTTATAAAATGGATGGAAAATTTACATTCTTCAATGAAATTCTTGAAGATGAAGTTTACATAGAAAAGCCTAAAGATTTTTTAGATCATAGAGAAAATGATATGGTCTTTAAATTGCACAAAGCATTGTATGATCTCAAGAAAGCTCCTAGAGCTTGTTATGAAATACCTCATAACTACTTGATAAATATTATTTTTCAAAGAAAAAATGATAACAGTAGCCTGTATATCAAAGAAGGGCTAGACAAGAAGATTGTGTTGGCAGAAATCTTTGTGGATGACACATTATGTACTAGAAATGATGACTTATGAAAATCCTTTTTAGAAGAGATGAGTAAAGAATTTGAGATGTCTATATTTGGAGAGATAAAATTATTTCTTGGATTATAGATTTAATAGAAGAAAGATGGTATCTACATTACTCAATCCAAATATATCAAGGAGATACTAAAGAAGTTTGGAATGAAGGATTCAAGACCAATTGGAACACCTATGTCTACTAAACATAAGCTTTCCAAAAATGACAATTTAAAGGAGGTAGATCAAACCACATACATATCAATGATTGGAAAATTATAATATGTAGTGCATACAATGCCTAATATTGCATTAGCAGTTAGTATGGTGGAAAGATTCTCAGCAAATACTAAGAAAAAAAATATGATGCAAATCAAGAGAATCATGAGGTATCTAAGAGGTACTAAAGGCTATGGATTATGGTACAAAAAAGGAAGCAATTTGGATTTGAAAGAATTCACAGATGTTGACTGGGCAAGAAGTGTTGATGACAAGAAAAGCACCAATGGTGGAGTGTTCTTTCTTGGAAAAATATTAGTGTCTTGGACAAGAAATAAGAAGAATTGTATTCCTCAGTCTATAGTAGAGGTAGAGTATGTGGTAGCATTGGTTAATTGCTCCAATGTTGTTTCATTTGAACAATTGTTAGTGGGTATGAAGGTAGATATCAAGGATTGAGTGGTTATCTTTTGTGATAACACTAGTGCAATTAATATATTAAAGAAACCTATGATGCATATTAAAACAAAGCACATTTCTATAAAATGTCATTTTCTAAGAGAATTGGTGCAAGATAAAGAGGTAAGAATGTCCAAATATGTGAATACTAATGAACAAATTGCAAACATATTCACTAAGCCATTATCTAAGGATGCATTTTTGTATCTAAGAGGTATGTCATGGGCCATTCCCCTATCTAAAGCTCACTAAATGAAGTTTAATGATGCACCAACCAGAGCATGTTGAAGATTAGTCAAGTTGATGAAGTATTGTAAAGGGCATATTGCATAAGAATCAGTAGATGAGGTACACTGATATTCACTGAAGATTGTCTTTGGCATGAAATTTCAAAGAGGGGGAATTTTTTGTCGATTCACAAAAAATTTCTAAAGAGGGAGAGTATAAATTTGACAACAATTTTGTTTGAAGATGTCAAAGAAAGAAGATGAACTTGGTCTGATATCAAAGAAGAAGAGTTTTCTATCAAAAGAAGACATTGAAGGTAAAATATATTAACAAAGGGAGAAACTGAAGATAGAGGGAATTCAAATTGATAGAGGGAGTTCTCATGGATAGGAATCAAAATAAAACTAAGGATATGTTCCTTACTTTATTCTTGCTCTAAAATTTCATTGTATTATGACATGTGTTGCCATCAATGTCAAAAAAGAGGGAGACTGTTGAAAAAAAATTCTTAACTGTGTATTCTCTTTGATGTTATACAAAATGTCATATCTATTCTAGTCAATTTATGCCAAGCTCACTTGGGCATTGAAGACAGTTTCTTGTGTCTGTCAAGAATTCCATAATTTTCCAAGTTTAGAAGATAATGTCTACAAAGTTCACTAAAGTAGCAAATAGAAGTTTGAAGTTGAGTGTTAACCGAGATCACTTTGTTAATGAAGGAAAAGTTGGATGTAACTAATATTAATCAAACTCACTCAGTTACCAAAGGAAATTTTTTAAAATCCAATTTTAACCAAGCTCACTTAGTTAACACTATAAAATAATTTCTAATTTATTGTCTACCAAGTAGGGTTAGCTAATGAAGTATTTTCTTATTTTAGCATATTGAGTTCAATATATTTGTTTGTTGGTTCTAGCCAACTGAGGGATGAATATTAATTATTCTAAGTTGTATTCAAGTTGACTTGACCATGTGTATGATATGAATATAAGTTCAAGTTGAGCATTGAATGTGTCCAAGTGAATAGAAGGTTTAAAGATGCTTAGAGGAAGTGGGTTAGAAGGACAAGAAGAATATCCTTGTCAAGTTACAAAGATAGATTTGATCAGAAAGGATCAAGTATGCAAGCCAGAATTAAGATCTATAATTAGAAATTCAATTGCATCAGAAATAGGTCTTCTCATTATTATTCTCTAACCATTATAGAATTGATCTAAATCTATTAATAGAGTTGGCTTAATAGTTATTTGTAAATCCTCTAACAAGGTGGCATTTTTAGATTTAAGTGTCTAAAGAACACTAAAAAGGCCACTCCTAATAGGGTAATTAAATCCTCTAATAGAGTCACACATAATAGTGTATTTTTTAACCTATGATAAGGTTGGCTCTAACATGGCTCACATCAGAATAGTAAAAATTAGTAGCTAGTTGCAATTGGCAGTTTTTCCCAATTTAGATTTCCACATTAAATCTTGGTGTCACTTGTGCTCATATTATTTCTTTCAAGTGTATGCAACTAAGTTAAGTAAGGTTAATCATAAATAATATCTTAAGATTTACATGTTAAACATTTATCGAGTTACAACATTTACTAGTATTAACTGAATGCCTCTATGTCTACCAAGCATTAGTAATTGTAGTGAGGTTTATGTTATGTACTATCATCTAAGGGATATGGGATTTATTTTAGTGGTAACTGATTCACCCCTCCCCTCCCAATTACTCCTCTTATATTTTTGATACAGCCATCTTAGTATTGAATAAGTATAACTTACTTTTGTGATAATTAATAACTTATACTAAGACTTCAGCATACCTATTCAAAATTCTCTTACGGGACTTAGCTTCCCTAATGGTGGATAATCAATATAGGAATGTGTCATGAATAGATTGTTATAGAACCTCATGTATGAGAGTCATTATCAGTTTGATCCACATTATTTATCTCCAAGAAACCATGGCCAAAAGATTTCTTCCTGGAATTTTAGCTACCATAAAGAAAAGATAAGAGGACATAGGGTCTCCCTTATGAAAACCCCTCTCAACCAAGAAGAATTCTTGTAGGGAAACATTAGTAAAAACTAAAAATTGGATAGTATTAATCATCTCCCCTATTAGTGAGATGAATCTTTCATCAAATCCAAATTCTCTTATAATTTTGAACAAAAATTATTTTCTCACCTTATCATAGGCCTTAGAAATATCAATCTTTATTTCCATACCTTGGTTCCCACTTCTTTCCATAGAATGAAGAATCTCATGAGAGGTTGTCACCACATCAAAGATTTGATGCCTAGGGACAAATCCATTCTAAGTAGGGCTAATTACCTTGTCAAGTATAGGCTTCATGGGATTCACCACCACTTTACAAAGAATCTTATAGATGGTATTATAGAGACTTACAGGTCTAAATTCTTCTAATTGAGTAGGGTCAACAAATTTGGGCACCAAAACAAAAAAGGTCTAGTTTAACTCTTTTAGAATTTTACTTACTTTGATGAAGTCTCTAGTCGCACATGAATGATATCATACTTAATGATCTCCTAGAACTCTTGAAAGAAAGTCAAGGTTAACCTATTCGGGCCTAGGGCCTTGAAAGCTCCCATAGAAAATACTACCTCTCTAAACTCTTCTTTAGACACTTTTCTTATCAATTCTTGGTTAGTTCCATCATCTACCACTAAGCTTATAATCCCTAGTAAATAATCCTCCTTCCTTGGGTCAACATGTAGCTAGGGGGCTTATAAATGTCCTAAAAATATATCAAAGTCCATTAAACTATATATGCCTCATATGTTAGCTCTATATTACCATTTTTAGCAAGCTTCTTGATGTTATTCCTCTTCTTATTGTTTGAGGTTGATCTATGAAAAAAAATCATATTCCTATCAGCTTCTGTTAGCCACTGAATCCTATATATTTTCTTCCTAAAGACTTATTCTCCTTCAATCACCTATGTCAATTTCCTTCTCCAACTATTCTCCTCATCATGTGCAAGTGAAAGGTCTCCTCTCTACTAAAAACCCTCAATCTTTCCTTATATTTCCTTCTTTCATTTGAAGATGTCTTCAAACAAGGATACTAATATTACACCACCAATTAATATTGTCTCTAAAATGCAGATCTGACTGCCACATTGTCTCATAATGGAAAGGTTTCTTATTTGCCTAGTTTTTATTTATCTAGTTAAATATGTGCATTGAGTGGTCTAAAAGAGACATGGGATATCCATGAAGAGAAGTGTGAGGAAAAAATTCTCAATTTTTTGAAAAAAGTACTTTGTCAAACCTATCCTAGATTAGTTTATGTCCCATGCAATTGTTGGACTAGGCAAACTAGATTCCCTGTAACTCCAAATCAAGGATATCATTCTTTGTGAGTAATCCATCCAAGTCTTGCATACTCTCTAAGAAATTCTCAAGACCACCCAACTTTTTTGAAGGTTAGAGGGGAGTATTAAAATCCCCCAAACAAATATAGTTGGTGCCTTCTCATTATCAATACATGATTAGGTCTCCTCCCAAACCTATAGCCTCCCTCGTTTGGTGTTAGGAGCATAAAAGTTTAGGAGCACCCAACTACTTACAAAATCATTGAAGGCCACAAAAAAAAGTGATGGTGACAATGGAGCTTTACACCATTGAGCTATGAGGATTCCACATAGTAGCAATCCCACCCAAAGCACTAGTAGCTTCAATGTAAATGTATTTAGCCCCTTAACAAATGTATCTTGTAGCCTTATCAAAATTATATTTATTCATTTTAACTTCCAAAATGAGGATAATACCTACCTTATGATCTTAGATCATAGTTGTCAAAGAAAAATTATTTCTTGAGCTATTTAAGCCCTAGACATTCCACAAAATGAACTTCATTTCCTACCTCTTTGGATATCATCCAAAGTCCTTTGCATCTCATTGGAAATATCTTGGGAAGTTACATTTTTTATTACCACCCTCATATGTAACCTTCCAATTCTTATCTTAAAGCCCAAATCTTCGATTAGCTAACTATGTGACTTCTTTTTAATCTCCTACCAACCCTCATCATCTACTACTGAGGAATCTAGTGTGGAAGAAACTAGGGATCCTCCACACATTGGACAAAAACCATTAGAGTAACCTTTATAGAGGGTTAGTATACCCACATTGTGGATTTAGGTGATCACTTAGTCATATTCTCCACCTTCTTCAGTGGGCTTGGAAAAACACTAGCTTCCTTTTGCATCCCCCCCATTCCTATAAGAGATAAAGCTTCTCCCATGGGGACTTTAAGATCCTCCTAGGTAGGATTCTGAGTCCCCTACCCTCCCTTAGCATGACCTTGTATCTCTCCTTCCTCTCATTGGTCCCTAGATTCCTTCAAAAAAATTACAAGAGAAAAAATTACCTTCTTGATATATTTAGTAAATGGGTACTCCTCTATTTGGTTAGTCCGCTTCTTTGTTTCCTCTTCAAGGGATAAAGTATAATCTTTGGCCATCACCAAGAAAAACCCTAGTTCTTACTCTAGTATTCTCCATTCCATAATAAATTGCTTCCCTTTTTTGGCCTCTTCATCATCTGTATAGGTTTTTCATTTAGCAAACACACTGCCATATTTTTTCATTTTTGGTAGTATCAATCTTCATTTGAATAGTTAATAAAGCTTATGTCGATGTCCCACATTTACATTTTAGAGCTATACTACTAGGGAGGGCTTTGTTAATAGCCACATTTATGTAAAACCTAAAAAAATCCTAACCAAGACTTGTAGAGGGTGACAACATCCACTTTGATCAAATAACTAAAGGAATAACCAATCATTTTTTAAAAAATCATTCCAAATCTTCAAGAGTAGGATAGGGAGCCTCACCAAAACTAGGACCATTCTCTGAACATCAATACTAGGGTTAAAGTTAGGTTTCCATTTGGCGAACACTAGATTATGTTTGTCATATCTCCATGTTCTTGCCAAAACTTGGTTTCTATCCACCTCATTTACAAATTTAAGTAGGAATAACACCCTATCTATGTCTATGACACCAACTGATCACTTAATTTTCCATCTAGTAAAAGCCCATTTTATTACCATTTTAATAGTAGGTCTATAATTCATGAACCTTCCCACCAGGCTTAGAGAAAAGCCTTTAGAGATAATATCAACCACTGAATCCACTAGAAGAATCTCCATCCCTATGTCATCATGAGAAGAAGTTGGGAGATCCCTAGTAAGGTACCAAAGTTGGAGTGCCCCACCAACACTCCTTTCCAATTCTTATTCAGGATTGATGAATCTCCAACCTTCTTTAGGGTAGTCTTGGGACTAGAACTCTAAAGAAATACCAAATCATTTAGAAATCCTAGAGGATGTCCTAAAGTCAAATTGATGTCACAATATCATGCAACCCCAACATCCAGGGGGCATTACAAATGACCAACCATAGAGCAAGATAGGCCTTCAAGTCTGGAGGGACCAAATTCTTTTATGTGGAAATCACCATGAACAAACAAGTTACAAAGGTCTTTGTTAAATCTTTGTTTTCTACTCTATCTTGTTAATACAATTATAGTTATCCTTATTTTACCTCTATCAATATTGTTGTCAAAGGGAGAGAGTGCATCCATAAAATTTCCTCATGGAGGACTGGTCATAGGAGCATAGTGATATGTGTGGGATAGTGAATGTTATGTATATTCTATATATGAATATGTAATATGAAATTTTTACTCTACCTTTTTTTGTAAAATAGACACTTTGTGACACTTAGTAAATTTTCCAAAGTTTTCCATCAATTACAAAGGGGTGATTATTAGTATTTGATGTAGATTTTCTATGTAAAGGTTATAGGACCCTATTAATCTATTTTCAATACTTGCACATGTTTTATCTATGAATTTAGATCGAGTTTACTAATAAATTTGAAGGGTAACATTGGAAATTGCATATATTTATTAAGAAAATTAATGATGATTCAATTCAATGATTGGAATCAAGACATTGAAATTGAGCTAAGGTGTGTGGTCATGAAATTTCAATCTACTAGTGTATATATCCATGTGTCTATAATTGCACAGATTGTGGTATTGATTTGACAAAGTTATAATGCATTAATGAGAAACTATAAGTAAGAATATGAAATGCAAGAACAATTTTATTTGATTAATTACCTTGTCAATCATATGGTTGTAATTTCTTTGAATTTTTTTTTTATGATTAGGGCCAACATTATAGATTTCTACTCTAGATTTTCACATGGTCACTAGAAGGATTTGAGTCGAAGACTGACCTCATTAAGGCAGTGAAAATATGTGTTATCAAAACTATCATGAAGGTGATATTAAATAGGGATGAAGTCATGTTATAAATGATTGTTTCAAGGTGTGATTATAATATATATTTTTTGATGTAGAAGTTGATCATTCATGGGTGCTAAAGTAGATTAGGTAGACATGAAGTTTCATAGTTAAATCATATTTATCTTAGGTCCATTTGAAGAAAACCTCTAATAGTCTTGCGAGTTAAATGATGCTAGAAGATGAATTTTTATAGGGTGAGAAATATTCCTAATAGGATCCTGATTCTAATTCCTCTAACTACATGACTCTTAGAAGGAGTTCAAAACACCTTAATGGGTTGTTACTAACATAACTTTGATTCTAGATTTTAACCAAGATAAAGATTTCCCTAAGTGGGTATAACTTGTAGGACATGTTGTATATGCTCACAAAAGGGAAATTTTCATGAATCTTCTAATGAAATATTTTGGGCATTATCCCACATGTTGTTTTCACCCTCCAACTAGGGTTTGCATGGATAATATATATGTCAAGTTATTTTTATGTGTGGTTACGTTACATGTTTTGCATATTTGTGATATTTTATTTTGCATGTTATTTATTGTTTAAGGTTTTTTTAATCTATTTTAGATTCTTATCTACATTGATTCACCTCCACTGCCCCCCCTCAATGCTTTTGAGGCCTAACATGCAACCAAAGAATTTTATTAATATTTTCTAGTATTGCAAAAGATCCTAGTGATTTTGTATATAGATTCATGACCTTTTTTATCCCTTCATGCAAAAACCCTTCTCTCAGGATCAAATATTTTTAGGAGATTAGTTTGGACTTCTCTTCATTTATCATATTACCAAGATAAAAATTCTCTTCACTCTATGAAAAGATATATATGTAGTCTCATTTACTTACAAATTTATCTATATTAATGTTTCTTTATAAGATTAAGAATGCATATGTAATAATGTCATCAAGAAGACTTAGGTGCAAGATTAAAAAGTGATCCAGTTGCAAGAGTTCTTTCAGCATTTAAAAAATGCCCCTTGTACTATTGCCAATGTGCCATCAGATATTTATATTTCTAATGAGTTGTCTCCTCCTCATGATCAATGGAGTGGTTACTAGTGTTTCCATAAATCCTCCATGTGTCACTCATGTAAACCATCTCCCTAGGCCCATTGAGGACCCTCTAGTAGGGGAAGGGTATTTTAGTGTTGTCTCTTATCTTTTCCATGACATTGAAACTCATATTCTTATTGGCCTACAAATAATGAGGTTCCCTTCCTTCGAGATGGATCTAGTAGTTTGAGTTCTAATGGAGACTTTAGATGGCCTACTTCTTCAAAGTGATTTTCAAAACAAGCTCTTTACATTTTACTAACCAAAAATAATAATTAACAAGGAGCCAAAACAAAGGAAGAATTATCCATTGTGGACCTTAATCTCGACTTCATTGATGTATAGGATAAGAGGATGGTTATGATCATTTTATCTCTATAGGCATTGTTTTAAACACTTTGTAATTTTTCACATTTACATTTTCATTCTACTATCGAAGCATTACTTGTAGAGCTCAAATAGAGTTATTATATATCATCATTCATTTTGTTTTAAATAGTGTAATTTTAATTATAATCAAATAGAAATAACCTATTTAATAATATGATAAAAATATTAATCAACTTTAATGATTTAAATTTCTATTTTTTAAACAATGTATAAATAATTTAGGTAAACAAATTTTCTTTTTTTTTATGAATAGTCCTTTTCTATTAATAAAAATATACTAAGAATAAAAATCACAAAAAAAGGTTGGGGGATACAAGATCACCCCACGAATGAGTTCACATGGTCATAGCCAGAGTAAAAACACATAGCCATAGAGAGAAACATACATTATTCATAAAAAAACAAAAAAACAAAAACATATATAAGGCAACCTCAGGCAGCCAAAGTAGTGCTAGCTAAGGGTGGTGGTTCATCTTTGTCATGGAAGCCAGAATCATCTTTAGGATTGGGGGGTAGGCTAGGAATAGTCCAACCATCTTGAGTGGTAGCAATAGGAGGATTAGTGACAACCTCTACATCTTTGAACTCTTGCTACATAGGAGAAATCACCAGATCTAGGCAAGGCCATTTCCCAAAAAAGTTTGACAAGCACCAAGAGGAGGAGCCAAGGACCAACAAGAACCACCATGAGGCAAGGAAGTTGAGCGGCTCCTCTATCCACCATTGCCACCACTGGGAGAGTGGTGGCAGGAAGCCTAGGAGTGCGAGGTGTGCGAGTGGGGACCTAAGGAATGACACTGCAAATGGTGGCCATGAGGCATCGAGGTTTCTGCCAAGGCATCAGGAGGAAATCTAGCAATAGTATAGGGGGCATTACCCCAGTGGTTGAGCAACCCTTGCATATGAGCTACCTCAAGGGCAACTTTTTTAGCTTTCACCTAAATCTACATAATTACATTATTACAAATGCATGCCTTAGTATACATTACAATATTAATATCCAAAAAGTTGTGTGTGAAAAGAACAACATTCCTATCTTTCCACAAAGTAAAAAAAATTTCCATCCTAAATGTATGCCAAATCTAGGTGAATTTTTGAGGTATTTTGGGTGAATCACCCAACAAAATCATGTGCCAAGAAAATGGTTCAGACCTAAATGGCTTGAAAAAATCATGAATCCAGTGCCAATAATTTTGGGCATGCCTACAAAACTAGAAGATATGCAAGAAAGGCTCTAGTTTTCCACAAAAAGGGCATCTAGAATCTAGAACCCCAATAAGTTTGAGCTAAGACCCCAAGGGAAGACCTTGGAAGGCAAGGCGCCAAGAAAAATGGGCAATATTGGGTTGTGTTATAGCACTTCAAATGGTATCAAAGTATTTTCTCCATTGAGAAAGAGAAGATTGCAAATACCATCTCTAGTTGACCATGTCCACCATCGAAAGATGGGGCAAAAGCCATCAATATCCCAGACTTGGCTTATAATTGGAAAATAGAGTGGCAGAATACCACTTCCAATCATGTCACCAAGGCCGAACAGACTAAATACCCTCTTTGTGAATTAAGTGAATTGGAGTTGAAGAAAGAAATAGGTCAAAAATTTTCTGATCTGAATGGATAAGGTGGTACTATACTTGCATATCTTCCTAGGACCTAAAACTCATGGAAACCCTCGAGAAGAGGTCCTTGGGAGTTTTGATGCCCCGTTTGAAAAAACATAGAGCACTAACACCTCGAGTCTTGGCAAGGGGACTACACTGAATGGAAAACAAGGGAGACCACTAAATGTTCTATTGATTTAAGGAAAGGCCATTGTAGAACTCATCCCTAGCCCATTGAAGGCAAGGCTTAATAGCTTCCTATGCTTTCCATATGCTCTTGATGACAAATGAGCCCTATATGGTCACTAGCTCACACATGATGAGAAGGGTGTAGAAACTAATCCCCTTCCAGGGAAGCCTATTGACAGGAAAGCTAGAAGATATGCAATGTCAAACCAAAATCTTCCAGGCTTCATCTCTAGTGATAGCATGAATAATCCATTTAGTAGTGCCAGGCCTTGTTTCTAAGTGGAAAGGAGGCCAAGACCACTAGATTCTTTTGGGAGACAACAAAAATTGTAGGAAACTCTATGAAAGCCATGATGATCTGAAACAAAAGCCCAAAAAAAGTCCCTTAGCAATCTTTCCAATTTCTAATAAGAAGCTTCGAAGGGATCCAAACAAGAAGAGTAATAAACATGAGTAGCTGCAAGAACCTTTGAGTAAATCTAGAATTTTCCAATAAGGGAGACCAGCTTTGTAATCCAATAATCAAGATTATTGGTGATCTTGGTGAGCACAACATTCCAAAGTTCAACAAGCAAAGCTTGGAAAGCAAAAGGAATGCCTAGAAAGTGGAAAATCTCCCCATGCATAACCCATTTCCATTCAAACTGGTTGAGCCAAGGTGGAGCTAGCAAGAATGACTAGCAGAAGCAAACCATTTTATGCCATTGAATGGTAGATCGAGAGGCTTGACAAAAGGTGTCTAGGCAACTTAAAGAATTTTTTATGTTTTCTTTGTCCTCTAAAAGAGTGAGAAAGGAATCATCTAAAAAGTGGCCATTGACTAACAGAAAAGATGATTTGGCAAGGAAATGCCACAAACCAGTCTAGAAGACACAGAATGAGCTAGAAAATAGCCAAAACCTTTAGCAACAAGGACATAAAGTACTAGAGCCAGAGGACAACCTTGCCTGATGGAGGGAAGAAGGCCAAAAACCTCTTATTGCAAATTATTGATGGTAATACAAGCATTAGCATCGCCAATGAGCATCTCCACAGACTGTAAAATATTGGTACCAAAACCCAAAGCTTAGAGCATAGCCGAAATAAAGGGCAATGTGATCATAAGCTTTAGCAAAATCAATCTTTACAAAGATGGTCTTTTGGTTGGACTTGCAAGCCCAGTCCATGCCTTCCCAGACAACAATAATGTTGTTGAGAATGTATCTAGACTTAATAAAGCTAGTTTGATTAGGGTGCATAATTAAAGGAAACATGTGCCAGATTTTGAGAGAGTGCCTTGACATTAATCTTATAAGACACATTTAGAAGGGTAATGGACCTCCAATTGAAAATTTCCTTTGGATCATCGGTTTTAGGTATGAATTTGATATTTCTTTTATTTATAATGGCTCCTAATCTTTTAGGATGATAGGCTTCAAGATAAACTTTGTGCAAATTAGGACCTATATGCTCCCAGAGGTGTTTGTAAAATTCACAAGGAAACCCATCACACCCAAGAGATTTTTCATCAGCCATGAAGTAGACTACCTCTTTAAGGTGTTAGAGGGAAAGAAGTTTCTCATAGAAAGCGCATTCCTCAATTGTTAGGTGATTTGTTATAATCGACGTACACTTTCTGAGAGCTTCCTTCTAAGCAACCAAATTTTCCTACAAAGTAAAAACATTCTCATAGTGATGAACAAATTCTTATAGGATGTCAAGGAGACTAGAAAGAAAAATAGTTCCTTGTTTGATGTTTTTAATCCCAACATTGATATGATAGGCACAAAGAGCCTAAAGAACTCCTTCAAAGCTTTATTGCCAACCTCCAGCCAATGGAGACAGGCTTTGGTTTGGGCTTCTCGAGCAACATAGTTATCAGTAGATTTTTTTATCATGGTGAAGTTTGGCCAACTAAATTTGCAAATCCACATCAAATGGATTAATGGTGAGAGCCTTGGAGGCTTCTTTGAGTGCAAAAGTGTTGGCTTCATATGACCGTTTTCTGAAAACTGCCAACTAGTGCCCATAGATGCACAAAAAATGAGTAATTCTAGAAATGGCATCATTCCACCATTAAATCCATCCCTTTTGAAAATGCGAATGTGGCTCCAAATTCTAGACATGTAGGATATGTGTAGTGGTGGAAGCATGCATTAGCACAAATGAGTTGACAAAGAACTGAGACTTGGCAACTTTTGGGATAGCTATTTACCATGAAATGATAAAATAAATGGGATAACGGTCAGATAATGTCACATCTAGTAGGGGAATGATAGGTAAATCTTGATCCTTAGAAAAAGAGAAAAAATATTGTGCAGTAATCATGACATAATCTAGACACTTTAATATTTAGTCAGAGATAGCTCAAAAGTTGGACCAAGTGTGCCAAACCCCACTATCCTGGTGGTGGTTAATATTGGGATTGAAAAGGCCCAATTTATTGTGCATGTAGTACTAGGATTCCCTTTCCCTAGCTGTCCAGCGAAATGGCAGAATGTCATCTTTGTCAAAGGCCACCTCACTCATATTGAAGTCACCACACATAACCCAAGTTGCTGGAGGCAAGTTGTTAGCCAACCAGCCCTATATCTGGGATCTTTCCATAGCATTATTGGAAGCATAAACATTAATCACTCCAAAAGAATTATTGTTAATGGAAAGCAAAAGCCAAATAATTCTATGCGTGGGGTCAGAACCGTGCAAAATAATAGCAGAATGAAGACGAGGTGACAAGAGAGTAACTACACCACCTTGGCCAACTTCATGCTGAGAGGAAAACATAACTCCATCCTGCCAAATGATGTGGCATGCAGAAGAGAGCATGAAACCAAAAATATTAACTTCTTGTAGATAGAGAAAATCTAACTTACCAAGTCTATGACGGGTATCCCAGACATAGTACTTTCTAGAGAGGTCTATGAGACCTTTAACATTCCATGATAAAAAAAATTCATGAAAATTCTTTCATATCATCCTTGTCCTCAAGATAGGAGTAGCTATTCCACAAGAAGGTAGAAACCTGGTCAAAGTTAGAAGGAAAATCCTTTGTACTTATAGCCTGTTGTTTCACCTTTGGTATCTTTGCATGTCTAGGAAGACTACGAGAACATTGTGTCACTTGTGGTGCTATGGAAGAAGTAGCAAGAGGGGTACAAACCACAATCAAGGAAGAAGCCCGGGTGGTCGCCTTAATCCCCTATGTACCAGGAGGGTTTGAAATCTACAAAACTCCTGAAATAGGTGCTATGCAAATCGCTTGCATCCCTACATTGGTAGGAATTGATACTCCTATGGGGAGAGAAGGAGTCGCAATGACTGCTACATAGGACTATTTAGGGGGCAAGGGATTCAAGGTAGCCTTGCCCTTGCACCCAACAGTAACCCATTCTTTGTTTTTCTCTTCTTTTTTTCCCTTTGGCTAGCTTGGTAGGCACTTCTTAAGGTGTGGGCTTCACCCTAGGCATAGCCAAAGGGCAATCCCTAATCTTGTGTTCCATGGACTAGCACCTATAACAGGTGTTGGGGAGGTTCAAATAGAGCACCTTCTGAGAGAAGGTTTGAGCCCCAATCTAGATTTCCATAGAATCCTTAAGACCCTTGGAAAGATCAACCTCAACACAAACATGCCTCTATGGGCGAGCATTAAAAAATTTCTCAAGCTCCTTTGTGACAACATTGCCAAGGGTTTTGGCAATGGACTTAATGAAAGGCTAGCATGGCAAGAGTAAACCTAGAAACTCAACCCACATAAGAAGCCTAAGCTTTTTATCATTAGAGACTATGAAGTCTCGCAACAATTTTTGAAAAACAAGCAGGGACAAATGCACAGACCAAGGTCCATTGTTAAAGATTGCATCTACCTGTGATGGGTTAGTAAAGCAAAATTTAAAGAAAAAAACCTTTGGTAAGGTTTTGCACAACATCAAAGTGGACTCCATGAGGAGTCCAACACTTGTTAATCCATTCTTGAAGCATAGCTTCAAGAGGAGTCCTACCCACAAATTATCCTTTCAAAGTATGTTGTTCTAACTAGTCACATGCAACATCAAATTCTTATAAAGGAAGGATAATATCAGTATTACCTCGTGAAAAACCTTTAGGACAAACTTGCGAGGGTGTTTATTCTGAGGTGCTGCCATGGCAATTCGAAACAACAATGTGAACACTAGAAACAACTAGTTCACTGTTGGTTGGGGCCATTATATTCTAGCCTAAAAGCTCCCATAGTAAATGCAATGTGACAAGTGGAGACTACAGAAGGAAAGCTCAGACAAAGAGCCTTACACAAGAAAACTGCAAGTTTGCATGAACCAAGAAACCCTAGCAAAGCCAAAATCCTCAAGAAACCCCTTCTAATTTCTAAACAAATATTCATTTGAAGTTGAAGACGATCAAATTATTGTTTTAGCATAATAAAATATTTGACTCATGAATATAATTTTTATTAAAATTTACTCAAATACTAATGGGGCTCACATTCAAATTGAATTTGAATTCCCCTTCTAGGGGCAATTTGGATCTATTACGGGCCAGTTGTATTATCAGGGGATTACTGTCGACTTTAATTGTAGTGGCCTCAAAGAAATTCCAGCGTCAGCCATATCCCCCTTCACTAATCGTATGTGCATGCCCAGTCACTAAGGTGGAATTAAAACATGTTTATATGCTTTCTGATTTCATTTCACCACTCAACAAAGCTGCTGCCGACTTCCGTGACGAAAGAGGCATAGAAGAACTGAAATGGTGACGTAAGGTAAATGCCTTTTTATGTCTAAGATCAATAAATGTAAATGAAGGAGGCATTCATTTTTATGGAGTTAATTCAGAAGGTTTTAAGACAGTTTGTATTCAGAGACATTTTGTTGTCTATTATTGAATTTTTAAATTCTAAATATTGAGTAGCATAAATTTTGAACAGTTTAATCCTCTATCTAGGATTGACAATTTCGGTATGGGTAGTAAGAGATAATTATCAAATTAAATTAATTATTTTTGTTTATAATTTATATATATTTGTCAATAGTGAGGTGTTCTAATAGTTAATTTGCTGTGTTGTTCTATCATTAAGATTCAAATCTCATAGAAGATGAGGAGTCCTTTATGATGTTACTGATGTTCTATTAGTTAAATTGTTGTATTATTCTATTTATCATTAAGAATCTAATATTTTTGTGTTATTCTATTTATTATTAAGAATCTAATCTCATTGAACATGATGAGTCTAGATTACAGTTACTACAAAGAAATCAGACTGGACAAGTATTAAAAACTATATATATCATTATATTTGACATGAAACACACATGGTAGATAAAAGAAGAAACAGCATTAGAAGTTTTTATATAGCATCTGTGCTCCATTCATTGAGCACTGAGATGCATACATGGCACTTTTCGGTTATGTCAAGAGCCAGTATATATATCTTTATTTGTATATATGTATAGATGGATATATATGGAAACCTTAATTTTTGTCAGTTGAAGTGAGGTTTTTCCCAGTGAGAGTGTAAGTGGTAACTGCAGTAACGCCGGGCCAACACTGAGCAAGGCACTTTCCTTTGGAACAATAAGCCGCACCGCTCCCACACCAGTTATATATGCTGCAGCATCTCCCAGTGTTGCAGAAGAAGTTCCCTTTTGGACTGCATGTTGGATCCCCCATCACCATGGGAAGCCCAATATTGCATCCCAAAAACATTATTATTACCAGTATGGCTGCCACGCTTGATTTGTACTCACCCATCTTCTTTCTGCATTCACACAAACAATAAACTTCAATTATGAGTATTCAAATTGAAATAAAAGAAAAATCCGCCCAATGATATTGCTAGCGCTATAATATACAAAAACAAAAACAACAAAACAACAAACAAAACTGCTAGTTCTATATTGCTACAAAAACAACATAACTGTGTAAGAGCATAAGCCAAATAGAAGAATACAAACAATGCTTCTTGCTTGATGCTATATGCTGTATTGGCAGTGACAAAGAGTAATGTTCATGGGATCTATTTATAGTGTGAATTGTTACACATCCCATGAATACATTTACCTATTCATGCTAAATTTTCTGAAGATTTAATAATCTTAGAATTGACAGTTCAGTCGCGCCGTAGAATTTTATGACAACTCATTGAAATTCGTGTGTTTTTGAAACATTTTAGTATTCATGCGAAAAACAAATTCGACGAAATTTGTTTTGGGATAACTTGATCATAGTTTATTCATTCCTTGTTGTGAGATCGAGTACAGTACGTAAATTTGTTTCCCCACTTCTGATTAAGAAATGGAGAAAAATAACTTTTCTGTGTCCCACATCTGATTGAGAAATGGATTACAGCTCGTCTCCCTTGAACCATATCCAAGCAAACAGTATATTAGTCAATAGAATCGGCTATTCAGAGTTCTTCCAATTGATTTTCAAGTGGATAAATAAATGAATAAATTTTAATAATGTGCAAGAGACTCGCCTTTCTTCTATACTCTTGTCCATCAAATGAATGAATGAGTCTACATGATGTGTATGAAATAATTTTTTCACCTTTATTTTTGAAGTGAGTGGATAAGTTCACCTTTTATTCACTTCTGATTAAGAAAGGGATTACAGGTCGTCTTGTTTTAGCCACATCCAAGCGAACAATATATTAGTCAATAAATTCGGCTGCTCAGAGTGAACGACTGCCATGCCTTTCTCCTCATAGAGAAGGATATTTTCCTTATTTAGTTATAGCTAAAATTTCATCTAGAAGTTCATTGTAATGATTTTCTTGAATGAATTAATACATACAATGAATAAACTTTAAAAACGTGCAAGAGAATTTTTCCTTGTTTACTTTTGTTGGTAAGATGAATGAATGAGTTTGAATAATGGGTATAAATATTTTTTAATCTACAAGTTGGGTGCCTTAGTTTTTCAAGTAAATGAATGTATGGAGGATGTGTAAGAGTTAATTTTCTTTATATAATACATATATAAAATCTTATCAACAAGTTCATTTTAGTCATTAATTGATCACTTTTATTTTTCAACTTGATGAACAAATTAATAAATTGTAATGATGTCTAAGTAATTTTTTTCTCTTAATTACATTCGTAGAGTATCTTGTCTACAAGTTGATTGCCTTCACTTTAAAGGTGAAGGAATGTAAAAATGAGTTTAAATGGTGCCTTAGAAATTGTTTTCAAATATAATTGAACATTATCATATCCATAAGTTTACCACCTTCATTTCTCAAGTGAGTTAATGACTACAACCTTGTAAATTAAAAGTGTCCTTGTTAACAAAATTTGAAGTTATCTTGTTTAAAATTTGTATACAAGATATCATTGTAATATTTTCAATGATGTGAGGCAAGAGCCTACAACACAACACTACTTCATGAGCCTCTCATCTAGGAGGTCTTGGATTGAATAATTAATTTCAACAAGTAATGATAAGAACAAAACTAGGCTTTTGTCCATGACCTATTGAAAAAATAAATTATCTTACATAATGTACACTCTAATATATCTTTTAATTATATATAGACACATAATAAGTCACTTAAAGAAGTATTAATATGTAAGTTTTTGAAGTATTAGATAGCAACCAAAAAGACAGGGGGCTGACCCTGAGGTACAAAAAGGTTGAAAGGTCAGCTAGAGGTTACCTCCTAGTCATCTAACCAATACCAACTTTAAACTTCAAAAAGCATATAGTGTCCATAGTTAAAATAATAGTACCATTAGTCCTTAAATTAGCAATAAGAAAAAATTGAAAAATATATGAACAACACTAAAACAAATTGTTGTTGTTAGTCCCACATATCATTATAAGAATAAAATGAAAAACCTCATAGGGTAACCAATTCAAAGTAACCAACAGCATACAAATAAGACAGAAAAACACCAGATCTAGGGCTATCTACCCTCCTTCTTCCCAGGATCCTCATCGTTCTTCTCCTTCAACACATCCTTATTCACGTCCCCCCCCCCCCCCCCCCCCCTCCCTCCACCCTAACTAGTTTGTCTAGGGTGGTCTTCAACCAATCCTCCACTAGGAACCCAGAAATAGACCGAGTTGTGTCACTTTCCTTGCGCAATTCCTTCTCATCTTTATTCACCTACAAAAAGTAAAGGGTGGTGAGCACAGAATGCATGACTTTGGTGGAGAATTCCACCAATGTGGTTGTATGCCAAATCCCTCATCGACTGGTCAAGCCTATCTAGTCTAGCCTTACTATGGCTCTGTTTGTGGCTATGCTTTCCTTTTTTACCCCCAACTTTAGGAGTATCATTCTAGTTAGGGTAGCTTCAAGGGTGTTAGAAATATGAGAGGGGCTAAAGGGGCTGGGGATAGGCTTTGTATCTTGAGGAAGTCTCTAATTTTTGGCAGGTTTAACATCACTTTCAGTAGATTCAAAGTTGGAATCATGCTTAGGGGAACTTAAATTTTCCATCTAGAGGCATATTAATATGTAAGTTATTTATGTAAACTATATAATATTAAATTGATGTTTCAAAAATATTTGTGAAAAAAAATAATATTATGATTTCTGATATGTTTTGTATTACTTTATTCAAAAATAATATTTATTACTATTTATCATTAAGAAATCCATATCTAGTATGACTAATAAATACAAATTGTACCACAAGTAACAATCTATACAAAAATATATATAAATACTGACTACAACAAAGCCCGTCCTAACCAAAATATAGATCCATATTATCATTATACATAAGATATATAGAAATGATTATTTGAGATTAGGGTATCCTTTAATATTTTTCTTAAGTTTTTTCTCCACCCATGTAGTCCATTTTGTAACTTGTTCCATCCAGCTCAAAATCTTACTTGAGATAATATGGTATCCTCTAATAATTTTATTAACCTTTTGTCCATGCATGTCTTCCACTTTGTAGCTTATTCCATTTTAAGTACTAATATGTAGATTATTTATGTGAACTATATATAATATTAAATTGATCTTGTTGGTCCTAACCGATACTGAAAGGGGTGGGAGCAGTGAATTAGTACTGACTCTAAAATCAGTTATTCTTCTACATCTCCAAGTATACTAACTAACAACCACTTGAGTACTAACATGATTATAAATTCAGTGAGATAGAAATAAGTAAACTCACACAAAACCATTCATCAATGGATACATAGATCTTTTATGTGAAACCATCAATGAGGGTAAAATTTATAGTGGGGATAATATACCTGCTAGCCTTTTAGTATAGATATAAGGTTGTCCAATAAAGAGCTACAACATGTTTCTTCTAAGAACACATTCAGTTAAATATTCCAATAATGTACTAGGATTACAATCAATCGACTAGGGCTACCTGGTTACAGGATTTAGTACTTCTTGTAAGAGACACCTTGTTAAAGGATTTAAGATATACTTACTATTGAAGCATGCTCGGTTAAGAGCTTACAACATTATTACAATTGTTAGAGAGCAATTAAATTCGAGCTAAAAATATAACACTTATTTCTTCATAGATCTTCAGTGAGTACCTTTTGAGATATCTCAATCTCCACTTATCTCTTGGGCACACTATGTAATATCCTTTTGTATCACTTTATTTTTCTCTTCTTTTCTCACCCATGTCTATAGTGCAAGGTTCTAATTAGGGTGAGATGTAGCTTTATGTCTTGATCCTATACATAATAGCATTTGTCTCTCATTCTCTTTTTCCTTCAAACTAGATTAAGGTACCATTCCTTCTATTTCCTCTTTTTTCACACTTCTTTTTGGCTTACAGTAGTTTTCTTTATTTCTTTAGCATCATTCAATACACACACCAAATCATTTGAATGTGTGAAGACTCTCTTTTAATCTATGCATTTTGAAACTTTACAAGATTATCCCACTTGAACCAATAAATTCATATTTTCAATTCCAACTACTAAGTAGTTCACGAGAAACCCTTAACACCTATGATGTAGGGTCCATACTAGTAGTGTTTTCTGTCTATTTTTGGTTTCATCTCAATTTATTTGTCTGTTCTTTATTTCATCATTCTTCTCAAAATATAGACCAAATTTAAATATTTTTCATTACTAATCTACCATGTCATACTAATAACTCTTCATGTTGAATGCATGATAATCTTTGCCTTGTCTCATTCTCTTGAGCAAACTAGTGAAGATGTCTACTAGAGTTACAAAGATCTGGTGTTTCTCCTTGATAAGGGGTCAATAAAATTGCTCTTCATTATTATAATATAACCAGTTTGGTCAACAATATCCCTATTTGGAATTGATGAAAAAACATATAGCAGATCTTTTTTAATCTTGATACCGATAGAATCTTTGCTGGTAAATAAACTTACCCATTTAGCACTATTTTCTATGTTTTAATTTATTTTTCTCCATCTATGGTGTATCTCTGACTTGACTTCTTCTCCCAACTATCCTTATAGTCAACTCCCCATATCATTATCATTTCTCTATGTTTTCTTCTTTCTTTTTATCTCCCCTTTGTGATCATCCTCTTTAGGATTTATCTCTTTATCTCCCCCATTGATCTTCAATTTTTATGCTTCCTTATCTGACCTTTATGTCTCCCTTTACCTTTAGCCTTTTTCATTCTTTCTAAATTTTTATATTTTATCTTCCCCTCATCAATGACAAAGTGTATCTTTCCTCTATGGATTCTAGCCATGTATTCCATGTGTCTAGAACTTTTTGGAGTGTCATTGCCAAACTAGTAATTACTAGGAGGCATTGATCTAGTTCGTTGACAGTGTTCCTAAGACTCGTGGATAGTAGCACATATGCCTCCTTAATACATCCTTGGATAATTCCTATTGTTAGGAATAGGGAATTTTGTATCTCAAAGAGTGTGGAGTTCCTTTTGTGTTGTTCTACAATAACCCAGGTGATCAAATGAAGCTTTTCGTAAATTCAATTGGTATGCATGCTAACTAAACTAGTTGATGCATCAAAATATGTTTGGGTGACTTGTATAAACTCATGAGTTGTTCTTAGAGTATCATTTAGATCTATCAAAAAGTTTTATGAGTTTGATGTTGTGTGTAGGATTGGAGAGATATCCTTTGATGGTTTGATTGTAGTATCTCTCAATTCTCCAAGTTTTCATCTTCGATGCTCAATAATTTGCTTGACCTTCTCAATATCCTATTTTTTGTTGGCTGATCATGGTGCCTCACTAATTTTAGCATTCTTGACTATAATATGTTCCCTAATTGATCAATAAGATGTGTATTAGTGACATAATGCATATCACCAACTATTCCTATGACTAATGTCCTTTCTTCAATGATCAAAGTTTGTGCATGTTCCTACCTTAGGTGAGATTTCTTAGCTGCTACAAGTTTCTTCAATAAGTGATTATGAAGATTTAACTCTGTGCTTCTCAAATCATGCACTCTTCTAGTATACTTGTCCATTCATTTTTACTTGTCTCGAGATCCTCTTCTTCATGACCATGTTTCTCAAATATTTCTCCTTCTTCTTTATAGCTTGAAGATTATGATAAGGAGGATTTTTTTGAAGTATTAGATAGAAGATAGATGATGATGAGGATTTTATTTATCTCTTATTTTTCCTTTTTCAATTACTATGTTTAGACTCATCTCTTTCTAGTTCTAGATTTTTCTTTGTAGATTTAAGCCTTGTAGAGCTTGTGAACATTTTTTTTGTTGATTATATAATAGCTTCATGCTATACACCTCTATGTTCTTGTAGGGTTTCTCTTTTGTGTCCCTTCTTACACTCCTTTTTTCTATGTCCTTTTCTTCTATGACCTTTCTAGATTTTATTTCCTCCACATGTTGATTCTATATTTGTATACTTGGTGGGTCATTAATGGGAAGCATTATTCTAGTTCTTTGGTTTGTCAATGTTAGACTCGTAATTATTGAGAGGCATTATTCTAGTTCTTCAATAGTGTTCATGGGACCTATGAATAGAAGCACATATGTCTTTTTAACATCCCCTTCGATATTTCCTATTATTGGGAATAAGAAATATTGTAGCTCAAATAGTATGGAGTTCCTTTTTTTGTTGTTCTAAAGTAATCTGGTTGAAAAGATGAAGCTTTTCTTGAATTTGACTGGTGTACATGCTAGCTGAACTAGTTGATACATCAAATGATGTTTGAGTGACTTGTAGTTCCTCATAAGCTATTCTTAGAGTATCATTTAGATGTATCAAACAAAATTGTCATTCTTATATCCTATAAAGGAATTGAGGGATATCCTTTGATAGTTCAACCGCAATATCTCTTGATTCTCCAAGTTTTTGTGAGTGATGATCAATGAGTTGATTGAGCTTCAAGCCTATCCGTATTTTCTACTAATCAAGTCTAGTTCCTCACTAATTTGACCATTCTTGACTATGTTCCCTACTTGATCAATAAGATCTATGTAGTGTCATATTATACATCACCAAGTATTTTTGTGACTAATATCCTTTCTTTGATCAAGGTTTGTGCTTGTTCCTATCTTAGGTGAGCTTTATTGGCCACTAAAATTTTCTTCAAAAAGTGATTATAATGATTGAGATCATTGCTTCTCAAATCTTGTACTCTTCTATCATACTTTTATTAGACTAGGGTTACTATTGCACCAAAAGATCGATATGTTAATGCCCAATACAACCACTCAACTTATAGTACATGAAGAAATTAGCCCTTTTCACAAATCATGAGGATAATGCTAAACATTTTTCTAACTATATCCCCCTTAGATTTACTCAAGGGTCTCAAGATTCAAACTTGTGACTAAGCTCTAATATTACTTGTTAGAGTGGGGTCATTGTTGCACTAAAAGACCAATCTATTAATGCCTGCTAAAAATAATCAACTCATATTACAGTGGAGATGGTGAAGCCCTTGTCACGAATCTTGAGGGCATCACTAAATTTTGTTCTAACAACTTTCCCAATTCATTTTGAATTGTCTTAAGATCTTCTACTTCTTGAAAATATTGGTCAAATAGTTGATCTTCATCTTTAAAGCTCGAAGATGATAATGATGATGAGGATAGTCTTCATCTCTTCTTCATTGTTTTCCCCTTAGATATTTTATACTCTTCTCTTCCTAGTTGTTGCTTCCACTTTGTAGATTTGGGCCTTGTAGAGATTGTGGACATTTATGATGTTGATTTCTTGACAGATTGGTCAAGTTCCTACTATAAACCTATATGTTCTTATAGGGTTTTCTCTTTTGTGTCCCTTCTTTGATTCTATTTTTATTTGTCCTCTTCTTCTATGACCTTTGTGGATGTGATTTCCTCCATATGTTGAGTGTATGTTTTTTTACTCAGTGAGGCATCACCTTTTTTCTTCATGCTAGGTTGAGCATGATTTTTCTATCTCTATTATTGTGGTATCTAAGCTAGCTTGGAGGTTTCAACCTTTTTGAGTTCTGTTGGAGTGACTTGAGGGGTTATTAATCCTAGTGATATTTCATTCTCAACATATATCTCACTATGAGTTGTTGCATATTCAAGTTTCCTTGGTGAGGTTAGAGGGTTGAAGCTAACAAGTTCTTCATCTAATTGTTCATCATATCCCTCAAACTATACTACTCTTCTAGGGCCTGCAAATGTGATTCTTTTACTTATACTCTTTTTCTTACATTTGAACCCCTTAGTTTATCTGGTAGGGTTTTGTATGCACATGAAATCCATTGATCTACATTATAACTCCATCCTTTGATTGATCTTTGAAACATGTCTCTTTCTTTTCTTTTTGATATTAATACAATATTTTTTTGAGTCAATAATTTAGAGATGTGTGCTAACATATACAATTGTCTCTCTCTTAGGATATATTATGGCCTAACCTTTGATAGTGAGTCATTGGGAATTTCTTTGAATTGACCTACACTAGTTCTTCACTTCTTTGTGATGACTTCTTCTAACACCTTTGGTACCACCTTCTTTATCTATTAGGTATCTTGTTGTAGTTTCTCATGTTCACTAATACTATTATGATCACTTTCATGCATAAGTGCATATCCATATTTTATTGTGTTATAAGTTCCATTGTGAATAATGTAATTTATTATGCCATTAATAGAAAGAGGAGGAGTAGGCTTTCCTCCTCTTCTTGTAGGTTTCACTTTTGTATCTATGATGATTCACCTATAGATAGATTGGTTTCTCCTTGGCTGCCCCTTCAAGTTTCTTCTTCTTTCTCTTATCTTCCTTACTAGGATCTAGTTCTAATGATGTTGACTCTCTTCCTAAGCTGATATGGGTAAAAGTACAAACATGTGCCACCCTTTTACAAAGGAAAAGACTAACATCAAAAAAGTGTTAACCTTCAACAATGTAAAAGTTATATTTTTGTTTTGAATTTTAAGTTAGTGTAAACTGATGAATTATGTATAAAAGGATAAATTTTGTGTCTGTTTTTTTTTTAGCATTTAAAAAATAAAAAGAGTATGTTTTTACAATTTTCAATGACCTTTGTTTACAATTTTAAAAATTGAGTAAATTAGGCATTATAGTTCCCACCACAAAAATGACTGCAAATAAACATTTTTTAATCTAAATTTCATGTATGCTGTTAATGACGTATGTATCTAGAACTATCAAAAAGAAATTTTAAAAGATATTATATATTTTGTCTGTTATAACTATTATAAGTTAAACTTTTCATAATTTAACAATTTTTCATTCCCACCATCCTTTCCCTAGTAAATCTATGTTAACTATTACGAATGTTATATATTATCAAAGATGACTCTCTCCTCTAGAATAATTCATCATTTAAAAAAAAAATTGGTATCATCTACTAATTTAATATTTTTCTAAATGTGCATCATCTTCAATGTTGAAATACCTACTTGCATTATTTTGCAATTATTGTAATTGACATTGTGTCACCTATAAAAAAAAATATTATATTGGCATAACTCTAACTACAACTTCTATCTAGTGATTTTTTTTTTTTTTTGAAACCCTAAATCTAATGATGAAATTGGCTTCTAAAGTGTTAAGTTCTTTAGAATTGGAAAAAACATGAAAGAAAGTGCAACATCAGATGATAGACAATTTTAGTGAGATTGGATTTGGTTGGACCGAATCTGCCCAGATCAATACAACTAAAAAGTTGACCGCACAAGGCCACATACATGAGATTAAAAATTTTATTTGCTTTAAACAATAAAATAGGTTATTTATTATAAAGGTTTTTTTTTTTTTAATTATTATATTTAATTCAATAAAATAACTTTTTTATTTTAAAGGTAAAGTTTTATTTTAAAATTGTTATATTTAATTAAATTAAATAGGTTTTTTATTTTAAAGGTAAAGTTTTTTTTTTTAATTGTTATATTTAATTCAATAAAATAGGTTTTTTATTTTAAATGTAAAGTTTTATTTTTAAATTGTTATATTTAATTCAAATTTTCATTTGTAGTATTTAAAAAGTTAAGTTTACATGAAATTTTATTGAAGAAATATTTAGAAATTAGTTTTTTAAAGTTATTTTGTATTGCAATTGATTGATTAAATTTATTGTTTATTTTAAATTTATTAAATAATTTTGTTTAAATCAATTATTAGAATGAATTTAGGTGTTTAAAAAAAAATTAAAACTACTTTAAAATTATTAAATAGATATTAATTAATGTATTTAATAATTTGTTTGATGTAAATTTAGCAACGATTTAATGCAACTACTTGTCTTAAGATTTTGTAGTCTTATAGATAGTCAAATATAATAAGCTTCTAAAGTTGAAATTTTTTTGCTAAATTGTCTATCAACTACTATTATTTATGTAATTAAATTTGGAAGCCTTTTGTATGTAGGTGATTTCAAGCTCTTTATTCAAGTTTTTGTGCAATGGGGAATAAAGCAAAAAGAGCAAAAGGATATGATCGAGTCAAAGGTAACTAGAAGAAAGGATGGAAAAAATGGAATATAGAGCCACCAATTAAAGATCCATTGATTGAAGCTGAAAAAGATCTTATTGAAGTTCCAAAAAGTAGTAGGATGTTTGGAAAATATGGTTTACAATTGGAAAATTTCCTAGAGATAGACAAAGACTCTCTTTTTAGAGGAATTGAATCATTTGAACATATGATGCCTAAAAGTACAATCAAGCTACATCTAAAAAATATGTGGTAGTAATTTTTTCAAAATAAATCTCTGATTGGTAAAGCACAATTATTTTTCAGATTATTTAGAAAAAGAGAAATTAGTCATATTCTAGAGTTCTTAAGTGTGAACAATAAGAAAAGCTCAGAAGATAATGTCAAGGTGACAATAGTTTAGAATTTGACAAATGCATTAAATGCTATTGATAACAAAAGTCAAGTAGTTGATTTAAGTGTTGCATGAAGAGCATTGATGGCTATGATTACAAGAAAGGAATTGTCATAGAAAAATAAGTTTGAGCAATTTTTTAAATGCTCAATCTATCTAGAAAAACTGTTAAAAGATACATAAAAAGGAGAAATTTTCTTTAAGAGAATATTGAAAAGAAATAGGTTAATATTTGTTGACTTCCTCAAAAGGATAGAATTTCTGAAGATGTTAGAACATAGGTTGTTGGATATTGGACTAGCCAGTTGTGTGTTTCTTCTAATAGAAGTGACGCTATACAAATCAAAGATGAAGAAACAGGTATGAAAATAGCACATCCAAAACACTATGTAGACACAACAAAAAGTGAATTATTCGAAGCTTTCAAAAAAGAATTTGCAAATGTGAAAATTTTTTAAAGAATTTTTGAGAGGTTGCACCCACTTTTTATACACATAAATAAGGTATGTGAAACTTGTTGTTGTCAAAATATAAGGTGGGAACATCAAACAAAGGAAAATGGATAGGGAAAGAAAAAGATAGGAGGCTAAGTTATTTTTTCCCCCTAAAAATTGGTACAAGGTCAAATTTGATGGGGTTGCTAAAGGGAACCCAGGCCTTGCTGGCAGTGGAGGCATCATCAAAAATAGCTATGGTGGAGGAGTTGCAGCTTTTTCCTGCCTGCTTGGACAACAAACAAAACATTTCACTAAAGCCAGCGTTTCCAATCAAGTTGTTAAACTAGCCTTAGCATCTAGGATTAAGAACCCATGGTTGGAGAGGGATGCATTAAACATCATCAATTGTCTCAATGGTCTATCTATGGCTTCTTGGACCATTGTGAATATGATTGAGGATTTAAAGTCTAACCTGGGCAAGTTCAAAAAGACCTATATCAGCCATGTTTACAAGGAAGCCAACTCAGTTGCTCATTGGTTTGCTAATGAAGCGGTCATTAATAATGTGAAGATGATGTGGCATGTTAGCAACATGTTTCCAACAGTAATGAATAATTTAATTCTGCAAGATTACATCCAAGTAAGCACTAGAAAAATCCAAAATTAATAATGGGAAGATTTGCAAGATTGCACGTAGGAGGGGAAGTTATTAAAAATCATGTAAAACTCTTTTTAAAATATATTAGCGTGTACAGACGACATGCTTTAAAGGTTTTTTTGAATGCTACCATCAATACTAGTATTTTCAAATATGTTTTCAAGTTTCGTAGTCTGAAGGAGGCCGAGGTCTGTAAGCATTTTGTGAGCAAGTGGGGGCTTATTGTTTCAGAGGAAACCATGGTTGGGGAGAGAAGCAAGAGGGAGCCTTTGGGAGAGGCGGGGAACAAGAAGGAGAAATTGAAGGTTTGGTATAAATTGGAAAAGGGCAGAATCACTAGATTCCTAGAGAAGCCCATGGATTTGATGTGAGGATCACCAAGATTATGGTGGATTTCTAGAAAAATGGGAGAGTCAAAATTGACAGGGTCACCCACCATGTCAATGTGAAATTAATAGCTCAAGTTGCGAAATTCCCTCTGGAAGGGACTAATTTTTTTAGAGATAAGAAAATGTCAATGAATGATGTCAATTTTTTTGTGAAGGATGAAAGGAGTTGAATAAGCTAGTCAAGGTGGAGACATATTATGAGATGGAGTCCATTAAAAAGCTTTGGAGGTATGTTTCCAGGATTATCATTGAATATATTTCCCTAGACCCTAGATTTGATAGGATAAGAATGCATCATTTTTTCTTGCTTAATCAGTATAGGCATGGTATCAAAATCTCTTTTCCTTTTTATCTCTTCACCTCCATAAGAAAGGGTATTGAGGGTTTCAAGAGAAAACCAACCACTAACCTAGCTCTTCATGAGGGATTACTCCTCTTGGTTTACGAGTATCTGAAGTCTCATAGCAAGGGAAAATCCCTTGGTGATACTGGGTGTACATCCAAGGAAACTAGGAGCTTGGACTCTAAGGATGTGCAGAGCATAAAATCAGAAGAAGAGGACATTGTTTCATCTAAACCTAAAGAAAAAAGGAAACCCTCTACCTGAATTCCCTATAGAAAGAGCCCCAAAGGTTTACCCCCCCATTCCCCATAAGCTTGAGCCTTAAGAGGAGGAGGAGGAAAATGATGATGACAAGGATACTAACTCAAAGGAAGTGGAGAAGGAGGATGATGAGGAGAAGGAGGAGAAGAAGGGGAGGAAAAGTTAAAAGGAGGAGGAGGATTCAGCTGATGTGTCAGCAAATCCTAAGAAAAGGAAAGCAAATGTGGCTTTAGAAACCAAAGACCAAATCCCTAAGATTCTTGGCCCTAGCCCCACTTCCACCCCGTATGTAGATATTTTGGGAAAAGAGTGTGGGGAGGTGACAAAGAAAAATAGGAGGGCTTGAATGAATTTCAATTCAAATACTACCAATTTGGGGATTGTTAGGGAGCTCTTGAATATTCAAGTGATGGAGGACATTGATGGCAAAACCCACTATGAAGACCTCATTGATCCTGGTCTAGTTGTGATCTTTGATAATGCGAGGCAAACTAAGCTTAACCTTTTGAACAATGAAAGGAAGACCATGATAGACAACTTTCAGTCTATCAAATGGTTATTCCATGAAATTGAAGAATTTAAGGGGAGAAGAAGCCAGGAAGGTAACCAAAAAATTGACAAGGACCAAGGGCACAATGAAGAGGATAGAAGCCAAGATGGAAGTCAATAGCACTTCAATGTCCAAGAACACAGGGTAGACTAGGCGAACAGAATCACTAAGGTTGAACAAAGAGTTTAAAGGATGGAATTCTTCCACCAAAACTTGGTGAATCAGGTGATTGCCACTTTGAATGCTCTAAATGAAAACATCAACAACCTAGGTGAATCACTGATTAGTGTTGGATTTGGCAGGAAAAAGATGGAGAAGACCAACCTAGAAATTGGGCAGGCTGAGGATGATCCAAAATAAAGTAGGCACCAGGTGGATGCTTAGAATTAGGACCAAGATGACATGGACAATAGGAAGACCATAGAAGCTATAGAGTCCCTGGAGGTTCTCAATAGAGAGAATTGATAGTTAGTACTTTTGTTGCTATCTCATTCCTAGTGTAGCTAGTTTTTTCTTATTCTAGTTTTGCTAGTTTTGTGTTTCCTAGTCATGGGCCTGTTGTCTAGGGTTGGCTTTTGGTAAATAGTTTTGCTGATGCTGGACTTTTCTGAATATCTATATTTTTGAAATGTTGTAAATACTTTTAGTTTTCAGGATCCCTATAAAACCTGTTTTACTTAATCAAAAACTTGTTGTCAAAATCAGGTTGAGTTTCATCTTTATGTGCAATCTTTTAGAAAAGCTATAGCAACACTTAAGCTTTCCTATATATATGTACAAAGATTGAGAAAGAAAATAAAGTTGTTGAACGGTGAAAATCTCATTTTTCTCCTCATGATACAACATATAATAAACACTTTTCTTGGGAAGTTAAAGGTAAGCTTTCTATTTTTCTTTGACATTATTATTTTAATAATTTGATTATTGACATAGATATTTGCCAATTTAATGTGTTATAGATATTGATCGATCAAATCCATACAATTGTCAACCCATTGTTGGAATTAGAAGATTGCATCAACTGATGACTACTAGACAACACAAACCTCCAGTAATTCAAGTAAGAGAAAAAGCATGTTTTTGTGATGTTTGGATTCAAAACAATGCAATGGGTCAAAGTGAGAATATTGTGAATGACTATCTTTGAATGGACATGGACAAACATAATTAGAAGTATCGCTTATGAAGAAGATGCCAATGACATAGAAATTCATAATTGTTGGTGTAAATACATACTTTAATATTTACACTTACTTAAGTTTACTTAGGTTAATGCATTATTTAATTATTTTGCATTATTTAATTATTTTTATTTGTGAGACACTTAGGAGTTTGTACACCTTTTGAGTTGTCATCTAGATAACAAAGGAGTATGCAACTCTATTTAAGCACATGGTGTCTACAACACTGATTTGCATGTCACACTTTTGTAGGCTTATCCTCTCATCACAGCACTTACTTTCGTGCTTAACAGAGGATAACCCATATCTGGTGGACATGTGCTTAGTTGTATGACACATCATGATGCTAACTTCTATGCATTCTAGAAGCTCTCCTAAGGCCTTTATATTCAGGCACTCCTAGTGTACTCTCTAATGAACAAGTTATTGAATACATCATTATTCTGATCATACTCTCTCTCTCTTTGGTCTACTATGTGCTTGTGTTTGAGTTCTTAGTTCCTGGGTAAATTTTTCCCTTAGGAAAATTCTTACATGGTATCAAAGCTACTTGGAGATTTTCTCATCACAAGTCGTTCGAGACCTTTTTCTTACTTCATCACCTCAGCTTGAATCCAGAGTGCTATAGAAATTGGGAGTGTCTAGCAACAGATCTGACCTCGCCATTGCATCTGAAATGCTGAACCAATGAAAATTGAATGTAAACATAGCTACCTTGGCCCAAAGTCAATCGTGAGGAAATTTTTTTTTGCAAATTGAAACTTGGAGGCCTTGATTTGCAGTATGGGTATGATCATTTTTCGCAGATTCATTTGATTTAATTCAGATCTGCACTTTTTTTTTTTCTGCTATCTATTTTCCATCACGATATTAGTGAAAATTTAGAGAAAATTTTTTTAGCAGACCCGGGCAGTGACACCTTGGATCTACAATTTGGAGAATTTTTCTATTATTTGTCGTAGGGGTTTTTTGAGCAAGTCATATGATATTGTATTTCGGTGTGGGTATATATTTTCCCAAGCACTGCAAACAACCGTAGACTTCCCTCACAAAGCCCAACAGTTCTTTGTCTTTACCTGTGGCCATTTACTTTTATTTGTACGGGGATTGGTCTTTAAATAGGCCGAAGCCCTTTCCCACATGCAATGTGGGATTAAGATCCCAAACTCCTGGTCTCCACTATGAATGATCCTGGCTGCTATTTTTTAAAACACGGTGTTGATTCCTTGCATTTTTGGTGAAGGCAATTTTTTCAACCATTGTAGTGTTGAGATCTCGGCAGCATTCAAGAGTTGGAGTTTGTTTGGCTTTGTGCAGTCTTTTTCTAGCAGAGATTTGGCGATTTTCCTTGTTTGTTTCTCCCACTCACTATAGACATTCTTGGCGAGGGTTTTTTATTCACAGCAAGCATTTTTTATAACCTCCGCAGCCTACTCCTATCTTTGGCAGACCGCACACCAACTTTCTCGCCCCGTGAAGGCTCTCTGATAGTCTGTGCTTTTCCCAGCATCCGCAGTAAAATTCCTATCGACAACAAGATTTAGGCAACGAACAAGTGTATTTTTCGCATATAGTGAAGGAGATTTTGGCATCTCCCATTTCCTATCCATGTCGTGTAGAGTTCTTCCCTTGCCACATGGACTCTTCAAACTGTGACACGTAGCGATAAATATTTTGCCCATGCGAGATATATGCCAACTCAGCTACAGAGTCAGCCTGGGGACTGCCACATCACCGATGGAACCCTGTAGTGCCACATCATCATACAGATTTCACATGTGCCAATATTTCATATAGTACGGATGATGACTCGGCCTGCCATGTTAGCCCTTATGCTGATTTTTTGCTGACGTCACTTTTTCACTGGGTTAAAATTGAGAACTGTCTAACCGACAAACCCAAACATTTTATAACTACTTTGATGACCATTTGACCATTAAATTTAGACTCACAGTTTCTCCTCTAGACCCCTCTCTAGATTGCTTTCTAGTTTGGCAGCCTAATTTTGTGAGCTCATAACTCGAACATCTGGACTCCGATTCAGGTGTAATTTTTTTTGAAATCAAGTAAAATTTCGTAAATTTTCCAGTGGTGGTTTTGTTTGCTAGCTTTGGTGCTCTAATTTTGTAGAAATTGCATTTTTTGGCAACTGCACCTTTATAATCCTACATTTTGCAACTTCAGAAGCTCCGTACGGGCACATCTAGTCACCTTCACAGATTTCATTTTTTTTGAAAGTGGGTATTTTTTCATCTACTTTCTAGATTTGAAGTCAAATTCTAGGCTTGTGTGGACAAATTTCTCACTTTCAGCATTAGGCCTTCTTGGGCATTGTAAAGCTTTGGTTCTTTTTCAAAATTGTTGTAAATCTAAGCCTACAGTGCTTAAGTGACAAATTTCAGCCTCATAAGGCAGTTGTAAAAGAAAAATCAGAAAGTCCACCTTGTTTGATTTGACAAGTGGCTCATTGTAAATGCACTACTTATAAAGTGCCAACAACATCTTTTTTGGGTGGGTCTTTTGATTGTGTGAAAAGGGAGGGTGTGTATTGTGTTTTTTGTGTCTCTATTTTGTGCTCTTTTCATTTCTGCATCATGGGTTTTAAATGTCCTCCTTTAACTTCATCACGCAACTACTCTACTTGGAAAGATATTGCATGGAGTGGATTAATTGAAAAACGATATAGTTTGTATGTTGATGATACAATTACCAAACCTATTGATGTTAAAGAACTCATTGATTGGACAAATATAGACTGACAAGCTTTAGGTGTTATCAAGAGTTGTGTACGTGGGGATCTTCTCTTTCACATTAAAAATTGTTCAGAATATAAAGAAGTTTGGGATAAACTTGAACAGTTGTATGGTAAAGTGGATGAAGAAAAGAGATTTCAAATTGAGGATGATCTACTTCTCTTAGATCCTAAGAATTATGACACAATTCAGGATTATATCATTAAAGTCAATGAGTATAGTGCACTTCTTAAAGACTGTGGAAATCCCATGAAAGATGATAGGTTGATTCATCACATTCTGAAGAGGCTACCTTCTGAGTATGCCAACTTTGTTTTGAGTTTCAATACTCATAGGTTGACCATGAGATCTACTTACCAAAAGCCTTCCTTTGATGGATTTGCAGACATGTTGATTGTTGAACAATCTCACTTGGTGGATTTTGGACTTCTCAAGTCATCTAAGACCAAAGCCTTAGTGGCTAGTGATGGTCCAAAATCTAGTCAAGGGGGAAAAAGCAAGAACAAGAAGAAATAGTGGAAGCAAAAATCACAATCTGAGACACAACAATCCTCCTCTCAACAAGGCGATTCTTCTTCAAATAAGAAGGGAAGTAATGAAAATAAGGACAAACTCTTTTGTGCATACTACAAAAAGACAAATCATGACAAGCATCATTGCAAGAAAAAAAGAATCGATGAGTTAGAAAATCTACTCAAGAAGAACAAGATTCAAGTGCCAGGTACTTCCAAGGATTCTACTCCTACCTCTTCGAAGGGTAAAGGTTGAGCACTTATGGAAAACACAAATTCTTCTTCAGAATGGATACTTGACTCACGTGCCTCTTACCACATGGTTCTTCAAAGGAAGACTTTTCTTCATTGAAGCAGTCAAAGGTACCATACATCTTCATGGGAGATGATACTAAGATGGAAGTTGAACGAAAAGGACATGTAGAAATGGAAGGTGGGGAATTCAAAGATGTTCTCTACATTCCAAATCTAAGCTCCAATCTCGTATCAGTTTACCAAATCACTCACTTAGGAGATTGTCATAAGGTTGAGTTCCTTCTGATTCAGTGATGGTGTGAAGTCTCAAAGATGAATCATTTGTAGTAGTGGGGAAAGTCAATGATGACAAGAGGTTATACTCTTTCTCCCACTTTGTGCCTAAGAGTCCCTCCCAAGCCTTGTTAACTCACTCTACTTCACACATTAACTTATGGCATGAGCGATTTGGCCACCTTGACTTTCACTCTCTTCAGCAACTTTGCTCAAAAAATATGGTCAAAGGTCTACCTAATATCAACTTTTCTAAGGGAGAGTGTTCATCTTGTTTAGTGGATATGAATCTCAAGGAGAAGTATGATAAAGGGAAGTCTTCTCGAGCTCCAGTTGTTCTTCAGCTAGTTCACATGGTATTAGCAGGTCCCTTTGCAGTGACTTCAGTCAGCCAAGGCTACTACATACTCACATTTGTTGATGACTTTTTGAGATTCACATGGTTTTTTTTCCTTCATCGCAAGAATGAAGTAGTTCATAAGCTTCAAGACTTCAAGACTCATGTTGAACACAAGTCAAGGAAAGCCATCAAAGTATTAAGGGTGGACAATGAGAATAGATATGTTGACAAAAGACTTAAGAACTTTTGCAAAATTGAGGGCATTGATCTTTAGAACTCACCAGTATTCAGTCCACACAAGATAGATGTTGTAGCTATGAGGATTAGGACTCTCAAGACCATGGCAAGTTGCATGATTAAGGCCAAGTCTCTCGATCCTACACTTGAAGTTGAAGCCATTAACAGTGCTACTCATATACTTAATAGGTCTCCACATCCAGCCTTAGATGGAAAGACTCCTTTTCAGGCATGGTGCGACAGAAAACTGATTGTGAGTCACCTAAGAGTCTTTGGTTGTTCAGCATGGGCAAACCTTTCTTCCAGGAGTTGCAAGGCACCGACACCTAGGCCTTGTACCTTTATCATTTATGAAGACAATGTAAAGGCTTATAGGCTGCTAGATCCAGAGACACATGAGATTTTTTTGGAGAAGGATGTTCACTTTGAGGAAAGTTCTCCTAGCTTGTCCTCTACTCCTCTCTGCACATCATACATAGTAGAAACTGATAGTGACACCAACGATAGTGCTTCAACAAGTTCAAACATGTTGGCTTCTGTCGACAGTTGTAGTGAGAGGTCACATCAGTCCAGTCCACGTGCTTATATTGCCATAGTGAAAGGTCCATCACAGCATGGTACATCTTGTCTTCCACCTACAACTTCAGTTGACTTGGGAGACAGACTTGAGTACTTACATCTTCTCATTGATGATGATTATTCTACAATTTTTGTGAGGGCTCACTCTGACCCTCATGTCCATTCTCTACATGATCAATATACATAGGTTGGCGTGATTGTGGATCGTTATGAACAGCAATTAGTGGAGGTCTCTTTGTCTATAGAGGAGACAGATGGCTAAGTGGAACAGGTTCAAAAGACATCCTTGATAGATCTGCATTTATTCTTTTCAGCACAGTTGGAAGGGGTGAACTTCAGCATCAATACAGGTATACTTGAGTAGGTTTTAGGACTAGAACACATCTTTAGGAGTGTACCTTTGCCTTTGTTTCTTCCTAAGGGAAGGAACACCGTTCTGAATTCTTGGACCAGCTACTTCATCAGAGCAACTTTCACTTGTTGGCATTCTTCTTTTGGGGGGGGGGGGGCCTTTCTATCTCTCTTCATTCTCTCATTCTCTTATGTATATACTGGATGTATGTCATAATGGGGGGGATCTTGATTACTCCATCTATCGATGCATCCTTACTTATCTCTCTTTTTGGGGGAGGGTTTTTCCCATGAGGTTTACCCTCTTTCCCTTCTTTATGGGAGATTGCATCTTCATTATGTACATGGGTACCTAACACGGCCTACTAGCTGGGACCCATTATGCATCTTCATCCTAGTTTGTAAGCTTAAGGGCATTCCCCTAAGTTGCACTTAAGGGGGGGTGTTGGTGTAAATACATACTTTACTATTTACACTTACTTAAGTTTACTTAGGTTAATGCATTATTTTATTATTTTTATTTGTGAAACACTTAGGAGTTTGCTCATCTTTTGAGTTGTCATGTAGACAACACAGGAGTATGCAACTCTATTTAAGCACATGGTGTCTACAACACTAATTTGCATGTCACACCTTTGTAGGCTTATCCTCTCATCACCGCACTTACTTCCATGCTTAATGGAGGATAACCCATATCTAGTGGACATGTGCTTGGTTGTATGACACATCATGATGCTAACTTCTATGCATTCTAGAAGCTCTCTTGAGGCCTTTATATTTAGGCACTCCTAGTGTACTCTCTAATGAACAAGTTATTGAATACATTATTATTCTGATCATACTCTCTCTCTCTTTGGTCTACTGTGTTCTTGTGTTTGAGTTCTTAGTTCTTGGGTTAATTTTGCCCTTATGCAAATTCTTACAATAATCCTATGTATTCATCTAATTATGAACATGTTTTTGATTTAGTTGTTCTAGGTGAGTTTCTACAAACATGTTTCATTTTCATATTTATTTGTCTTCATATTTATTTATTTACAGTTTTCAGTATTTTTGTACATTTTTAGGTGGCATCTTTGTTGTGTATATGGATCCTCAAAATATGGAAGGTGTATATTATTATTTACTGGGATGCACAAAAGTAAAAATTAAGGTTGACTAAACCAAGTAGAGATGATGATAACCAGTCATATCCAACTAGTTCAATTGTTATAGAAGGTATAGATTATCCCCTTATGAGATGTATACAAATAATTAGAGAGTGAGAAATTAATTGTAAATAATTATTTCTTTTCTATATTATTAAGAATACTCAATGAAGTACAAATCTTATTTTGTAGGCACCTATTATCACTAAACAAAAATTGACCACAATGGTGTTCAATTTATTGAATACATGCCTAGCCAAAAAGGTTTACATTGGAGCCACTTGATTTTATCCACAAAGATTTAGTTTGACATTATGCAAAAAAAAGGATGCAACAAACAAAAGTGGAGGTTAGATATCGAGGAGCATGAAATGTCGTTGGAGATTATTAAAGATAGAGAGGATCCTAACCATATGTATCAGCAACTTTCTAATTGATAGATAGGTTTAATGATTCATAAAATATTTCAAATTTATGTATACATTAATTGTTTGCTTAGTTTACATTGGCTTAAGTGTTTTTTTCAATATTTATACATGTTTTTGTTTTTTCAATATTTATACACCTTTACAACATACCTGGAAAATGATGTAATATTTTTTTAATAAATTTAAATAACATGAAAATTTCTTACACATTAACAATTATCTAAAAAATAATGTAATTATTTGTATTTACATTTACATTTGCTATACACTTTTACAATACACCTAGAAAATTATGTAAGACATCTTTTTATTAATTTATAGAACACATAAATTTCTTACACATTAACAATTATCTAAATAATAATGTATAGATATTTTAAAAACATGTTTCCACATTTATGTAAAATATATTCTATATATGTAAATGTCAAATATATCAACTAGATATTAACATGGTCATATAACTCATGAAAAAATCATATATATCAACTATAAATGTAAATGGTCACATAACTCGTGAAAAATTAAATATGTTAACTATAAATGGAAATGGTCACATAACTCATGAAAAATTAAATATATCAACTATAAATGTAAATGGTCACATAACTCATCAAAAGATCATATATGTCTATTATAAATGCAAATGTTCAAATAACTCATGCTAATATGAAATATGTTAAATATGAGCATGTTGTAAACATAAAATGTCCCATAGTTGTAAATCTAAATGATATCATTGTAAATAAATATCAAACATCATGTATATGACATATATGAATATCAAACATGATCATATCATGCTCCACCATATGATTGACTAAGATGAGACCTTAAACATTGTGTCCAATATAAGAACAAATGTATCATGAGCATGTGTATAAATACAATAAATAATAACAGAAGTACAATTAAATTTACCCACAACTTAGGATGACTAGGGTCGATAGTTATCTCTCCATCTCCACCCTCACAAGCTACAAATGCAATTTGTATGCAACAAAAGAAACAACTATGTCACAAGTTATACTCTTTTTAAGTTATTAAATATAAGATCTATAGGTCTGATTAAATAGACATGTTTTTAAAGTTTTGCATGTGTCTCCTACAATACAAGATGCATGGGTGTCTACAAGTCCCCATATGCCATCATCATCACAAAAACATGCCTACCTATCTCACTCAAGTCTATATCACTAAAGCTCATATCTTCAATGCCAAGTGTCGGATCTGTGAGCATATCTATGAATAATGAATGTCATGGTGGCTAAGAACCTACCTCGGTACAGGGGTTGCATCCTCCTCAATTGTGGCCTATGGTGGAGCTGTAGCTGCAACATGTATGTCCTCCTACCCTTGACCACCCTATGCCTCTAATGTACCTCTAATGATACCACTCACATATGATGGCACCACACTAAGTTGTTGTCTAGTCAATAATAGAAAAGCTTGATAGGCTAAAAGTAGATAAGTGGAGAAACATGTAATGATAGCCCTCAAGTTATCTACTAAAGGCACCATGGAGACATCTATTAGAGATGGGATGTCAACCCAATGATACATATCATCACCTGAAGATGATGTAGTTGTGTGAGCACCTCTAGATGTAGATCATGAGTGTGTCATGTATCTGTGCACTTGGTCTAAAGACATCTCATGCTCCTGGGTAGCAATAGTTTCAATCCTCTCATATAAATATCTACATGTATCATATGCCACTCTATCTCTAGTTGTAGCTAACTCCAAATGTTTTGGCATCACCAAAAGGTTTGGACCAATCAATGCCCATTTATTAACAGGTGTAGGAGCATCTCGACATCTGAATTTATTTAAGAACCTACCCTAACCCTACTCGGCATGCCTAGGGATATTTGTGTAATCAACCTCATGATATAGATGAAATTCTACAAATAATTATTTGCATAAATATAAGTAGAACTCATCCTTTTGGGACCACATGCAATGTGCAGCCAACCAATAAGGATATATGAAACATGCTACCAATGGATCAATATACCTAGTAGCATGGTACCCTCTCACCTTTTTCAAAGGTTGATAATGTGGGACCATTCTCTGCACACTCTCTACTGATACCATCTCATCTATCTCCCTCCATTTCAAACCACCATTGACACTACAGGATAGAGTGCTATAAATATGTCCAAAGTAACACTATCATAAGGGTTAAAACCCTCAATAGTGTGCATCATGCTAATTAGCTCATCTCTAATCCCAGTCACCTTATTCCTATGTTGTAGTGTAGGTGAAGCTTGTAGACTCTAATCAATAGTATCAAGTGTGCTTTGTAAGTGCTAAATAGTGTCACTAAATAATGTCTCCCTATCTTGGGTACTAGTAGTCAATCTACAGGATGAACCACTATGGGGATGACCATGTACACTGGCCTCTCCAAAATAACTACCCCCTAATGCCATAATGATAAAAGATATTAAAAAAAAAAAAAACTAGATAGATAATAATAGAGGTCTACACATGCATACATATACATATATATACAGATTATTACATAAACTAATTGAATCAAAATACACTAAATGAATCTTGTTAAACAAACCTATTGTGTAACATATAAAGAAATGTTAACTACATTACATTTTTTTTAGTAATAGGTACAAATCAAATTTAGACAACAAGTTTAGGGATTATTTGGTTAGAGAGCAATTTAGGGTTTAGAGAGATGGGGTTTGGGTGTTAGAAAGCGGTTTAGGGTTTAAAACAACTTGCATTGTTTTACATTTGTTGCTCTCTCATCTTGATGATGGATCATGTAGTGTGATTCGAAATGTTGATGGAAAAAATATTTACACAATCTAATCTAGAAACTAAGTACCATAACTATTATTGATTATGGAAATCTAATCACATTAGTTAGAGAGTGGTTTAGGGTTTAGAGAGATTGGGTTTAGGAGTTAGAGAGAAATTTAGGGTTTAAAGAGATGGGTTTTAGGAGTTAGACAATAGTTTAGGGTTTAGAGAGATGGGGTTTAGGATGTAGAGAGTGGTTTAGGGTTTAAAGAGATGGGTTTTATGAGTTAGAGAGTGGTTTAGTGTTTAGGGAGATGGGATTTACGAGTTACAAAGTGATTTAGGGTTTAGAGAGATGGGGTCTAGGAGTTAGAGAGAGACAAAGGGTTAAATGTTTGAGATCTAGAAAGAGAGAGATGAGGTTAGGGTTGTGAGAGATAAGTTATGTAAATTCTAGAGAGAGAGAAGTTTAGGGATTATGGAGTTAGAGAGAGTTTTAGGATTTAGAGAGATAGGGTTTAGGACTTAGAGAGTGGTTTAGGGTTTAAAGAGATGGGGTTTAGGAGTTAGAGAGCGGATTAGGGTTAAGAGAGATGGGGTTTACAAGTTACATAATAGTTTAGGGTTTAGAAAGATGGGGTCTAGGAGTTAGAGAGAGACAAAGGGTTAAAAGTTTGAGATCTAGAAAGAGAGATATGAGTTAGGGTTGGGAGAGATAAGTTATGTAAATTCTAGAGAGAGAGAGAGAGAGAAGTTTAGGGATTATGGGGTTAGAGAGTAGTTTAGCATTTACAAAGATGGGGTTTAGTACTTAGAGAGTAGTTTAGGGTTTAAAGAGATGGGGTTTAGAGAGATTGGGTTTAGGACTTAGAGAGTGGTTTAGGGTTTAAAGAGATGGGGTTGAGGAGTTAGAGAGAATTTTCAGGTTTAGAGAGATGGGCTTTATGAGTTACATGGTGGTTTAGGGTTTAGAGGGATGGCGTCTAGGAGTTACAGAGAGACAAAGGGTTGAAATTTTGAGATATAGAAAGAGAGAGATGAGGTTATGGTTGGGAGAAATAAAGTTATGTAAGTTCTAGAGAGAGAGAAGTCAAGGGATTATGGGGTTAGAGAGTGGCTTAGGGTTTAGAGAGATGGGGTTTAGGACTGAGAGAGAGACAGATGGTTACAAGTTTGAGATCTAAAGTGAGAGGGTTTAACGTTTAGGCTTTAGGTCAACATATTTAAATTTAAGTTTCAATATAGGAGTTAGAGTCTAATTTGGTTCAATGTGAGAGTTTTAGTTTGAGTTTGATTAGGTTTAATGTTGTGGTTTAATTACATTCAATGTTAGGTTTTGTACCTAGCAATAACTTATAAGGTTCAATCTTAAGATTTCAATTAGAATTTATTTGTGTTCGCAGTAACAGGTAGAGCTTAATTTAGTTCAATCTAATGGTTTTAGTTACCAGTTTATAGTACTTTCTAAACATTTACCTTTACAACCATTTCTAATGATTCCTAATAAAAAAATGAAAAAATTTAAATTCTCTAATATTATATCTAACTAATTTTCTATAATTAATATTTTTTCTATTGTTTTCTAAAGTTTCTAATTGTTCTAAGATTTTCTAAATTTTCTAATATTGTCTATATAATTTTTGACTATTTTCTATAAATAATAGTTTACAATTAATCTAATTTCTCTAATAATGTATAAATTTTACTATATTTCAATACTTTTTCTAAATTTTATCTACTATTACAGTACTTATAACATAAATGTATAATAATATAAAAAAATTGAATATTTAAAATTATGTACATTAAAAATACACATTAAAAACTATATTTTTACCTAAGGAAACATAAAATAAAACTCAAAACATATTAAAAAAATGGGAGAAAATACTTACATGCATGATCTAGCCAAATGTCTCTTGTAGCTCTTCTCACTCCACAATACCAATAAACTCGTTTGATGCAAATGACTATTGGATTTATCTTTTTGTAGCTTATATAATTTTGGGGTTCCGGCTAGACTAGGTCCTGCAAGATCTGGTTTGGTCAAATCCCTACAGATGTGTACATGGCACTTGGCACCTTCTCGGTGCCACATGGTTTCAGCTAGATTGGGTCTAGTTCGATCCAGTCCTACCAAATTAAGTCCTACCAAATTATTAAAGTTAGCCCCAAAGGTGATACAGATCTTTGCTTTCACCCATATTCCTTTCTTCAGTCTTCTTCCTCTTGAAACTTACAAGCTTGATTCTATTTGATTTCTTCCTTTTTCTTACATTCTTAGGTTCCTTTTATTTTCTTCCTTGTCCTTTTCTATTCTATTCACTATACTCCTCATTAAGCTGGTACCATGTATTACTAGCTTTTTGTCAATAGGTATTGAAATTATCAATTATATGGCATTCATATCCTCTTTATTGGGCATTTCATACTAGAATTATATGAGCCAATAGGTTCTTGACTTCACATTCTATATCATTCATGTGTTTGTCCATGGTAGGAAACAAACCTCATTTTTGTATTTTCCTACTAGTATAAAGGGTATCATTTTCCTTTTCCTAATTATAAGCCTAAACCTGTCAAAATGAATAGTTTATATATATCATCTCCTAACATCATGTAATATTTATAGACTTGTTCACAAATTGTCTTTTCCTTAAACTAATTAATTACACCTTGTCCAAGAATTTTTGTATAAAGTAGAAAAATATACATATGAAGATATTTCCAAATTTTAATGGATTTACCTTGGGATTTTCTTTGATCTTTGTCATATTCCACATTACTTTCTTATATAACAATCCATGTAAATCAAGTGGATTACCTTGGAAAATAATTTGAAATGCTATTGTTGGAACTCCTTACAATAACTAGGGGGGGGTTGATCAGTTATCCAAGGTCTAGATGTAAAAATAAAACTTTTCAATGCTTAGTAGACCCATATCCATAAAAATTCAACATGCATGCATCCATTAGATCATACTATACTTAAAATTTGTAGGTTACTACCCTAGGTAAAATGAACTTTGCCAAAATGTAAACATGAAACACCAAAAGAACTTTCACATAATTTGAGACAAGCATTTTATGTAGAAACCCAGTTTAATTAAAAGCACCAATAACATGCTACTAATTCTCACTCTTCTGAAGTGATACCTTGTGAAAAGCCAACCCTATTAAAGGTTACAATACACACTATTAAATGTGACTCAATTAAAGGATTTCAATCACCCTATGATGACTGAGCCTTGTTAGAGGACTTTAGACCATTCAATTAGAATGGACCACCCAGTTAAAGGATTTACAAATGAATGTTAGGTCAACCTTAATCCAAATGATTTTATCCACATGCTAGTACATTTATTAGAAAGTAAGAGTAGTAATTGATATGATAAAAACTTATGAATTAGTTGCAAATTACTGATCTTTGTCTCAGTCCTCCATTCTTCTTGGCATTCATACTCTTTGGCTCTGATAGCTTGTTCATCCTTCAATAATTCATAATCTTAACCCTTCTTTCTTTGCATGCCAACTAAAATCACCTTTGTTTGGCCACTAAATGAAGTAGTACCCTAGACTCCTTGTCTTCCTCAAGTTCTCACAGATGACAACCTTTTCTTTTGACCAGCTATCTCTATAAATAAAGAATTTAGACATTTTTTTTCTTAACCACAATTGTCCATTTTCGGGTTAGGTAGGACTCAATGTATTCACCTACTTTTCCCTTTGGTTCCTCTAGAAAATTCCTACTTTTCGGGTTAGGTAGGACTCAATGTATTCACCTACTTTTCCCTTTGGTTCCTCTAAAATCTTCTTTATATTCACCATAAAATGGTTTACCTTAAATTTTGAGCCACCAAGTCATCATAGTTATCTTCCACATGCTTCACATAATTCAAGAAAGAAAAATTGTTAGCTTAGATTTGTCAAATCTTCAATTTAACACTCTTTTTTTTCACTTGGCAACTATATTGTTTTGTCACTTGACCAAGACTAGTTCACTCACCAAACATTAAATTTTATTGATGCTCAACACCAACTAAACTTTACTTGGCATATACTAACAATCATTCATCTTACACTATTTTTCATCTTTTCTCGACACCTCTTGATTTTCACTCAGCTTCTACTAATTTTTGTTTGGCTTGCACTAACTACTTGCCAAGGCTTCGTAGACACCTTTCTTACTTGATCTTCTTTGAGTCTTAAATTGACTAATCTCTCATTTTAGACTTTAAGTACATATATTGCAGTATCAATGTCTTACTTTATCTTAGTACTTCTTTTACATACCAAATAACTCAACCTTTCTATATGTGCTATGGTTATCTGCTCTTTTCAAATCCTCTTCATCGATCAACTAGATGTTAGCTTTCAAACCAAAAATAAATTGTCTCACTAGTAGGTGGCAGGTTTGACATCATTGAAAAAATAATGATTGTTCCATTATAAGTTTTTCACTTTAAAACAATCTTATATCAACAATCTCCCCCTTTCGCATTGATGGAAAACCAATACCAACGATAATACCAAATATATATATATATATATATCTTTTAAATTTCTCCCTCTATCTATATATGTCCATCATCTATATAGGCTAATGTGAGGTTTATCAATCTCCTTCAATGTATCTCCCTTATATCTCCCTTGTCAGATTATTTTCTCTATCTCGCTCTTTGAAGTATCTCTCCCTCTTTCTAATATTTAGGTACTTTTCTCTACTTATATCCCTTTGTACTCATATGTCCCTCTTTGACAATAATGTCAAAGACTTGTCATCTCTATATGTAGATATATTCAATTTAGATTCTCCCTCTATCACCTTGGATGTGACTGTAAGTCTTCTAATTGAGCTCCTTGAATACTTTAGGTAGCTCCTAAAGTAAGATCCACTACATTGAGTTGTAAGATACAACATCTAGCTTAGTTGATGCATGACACTACTCATATTTCTTAAGTAGCTTTGGATAGGGGTATCACCCTATTTTACCTCAAAGATATTCATATGCACCCTTAAGTAAAGCTTTTGTGAATATATCAGCTATGTATTCTTTTTTATTGACATATTCCATCCTCATTTCTTTGTCTTGAACCAATTTTCTCAAGTAATGATACTTGATTGCAACGTTCTTAGTCTTTGTGTGCATCATAGGGTTCTTTGATATGTTTATAGCACTTGTATTATCACAATAAATTACCATAGGTTTAGTGATTTCCTCCTTCATACCTTTGAGTATCTATTTGGTCCATGGCATATTTGTACAATTTAGTGCAATAGCCACATATTCATCTTTGTCAGTAGAGTGAGATACACAATTTTGTTTCTTACTGGTCTAGGTGACCAATCTCTTTCCCAAAAAATGCTCCACCACTTCTTATTTTTTGTCATCAATGTTTCCAGCCCAATCAACATATGTATTGGCTGTTAACTCAATTTTTTCGCTTTTTTTGTAGTATAGACCATAGTCTTCTATTCCTTTTACATATCGCATAATTCTCTTAATAGCCATCAAATGATTCTCCTTAAGATTTTTAGAAAATATTACAACAATTCCAACAGCTAATACAATGTCAAGTCTACTATGTACTACATATTGCAACTTCCCAATCATAGACCTATACAATGTTTGATTCACATCAGAAGAATCAACATTCTTTGATAGTTTGTGTCTTGTCACCATAGGAGTGCTAACTAGTTTTGAATCCTCCAATCCAAAAAAATTCAATATTTCTTTCATATATTTGACTAAGTGATGTATATACCATATTTCATTCGATATACTTGCAAACCAACAAAGAAATTGATCTCCCCAAACATAGACATCTCAAATTCTTTCTTCATTTCATTTGCAAATGCATTACATAATGCATCCTGACCTCCAAATATGATATTATCAACAAAAAATTCAACTAGTAAAATATATTCAAGTATAAATTATTGTTATCATAAGTCTTCTTAAAACCAATTTTCATAAGATAATTTTGAAGCCTTGCATACCATGCTCTTGGGGATTGCATTAAACCATACAAAGCTTTGTGATGTCTACATACCATGTTCTAGTTTTTTTTATCAACAAATCCTTCAAGTTGTTCTATGTAAACTTATTCTTCTAATATACCATTCAGAAATTATGAATTCACATCCATTTGATAAACTTTGAAACATTTGTATGTAGAATAAGCAAGAAAAGTTCTTACTCCTTCCAATCTTGCAACTGGGGCAAATTTTTCTCCATAATCAATCCCTTCTTGTGCATAACCCTTGCAAACTAATCTTTCCTTATTTCTTGTGACTTCACCATTCTCATCTAACTTGTTTCTTGACACCTACTTGGTTCCAATCACATTATTGTCCTCTGCTTTGGGTACTAGAGTCCATGTTTTGTTCTTCTCAATCTGATCAATCTCTTCTTTCATGGCTTTACACTAGTCTTCATTCTATAAGGAATCTTTCACTATCTTAGGCTCATGCATGCTCACTTCTGAGCCTATTCCTTAAAATTTATCTAGCTTTTTTATCTCCAATAAATTTTTCAATAGTGTGATGTCCCTTGACATACTTTGATAATCTTGGTTTTGCTCTACTATCTTCAATGGGTTTGTCAACTTATGAATCACTATGTACTTCTCTATTAGGTAGATTGGCATTCCTTTCATGTACACTTATCTCAAAATTACAATGTACCTCAGGTTCTATCTACAACTCAATTCCTGAAGGCAATTGTGTTCCTGAATGCAACTCAACATTCATTATATGTCACGTAGTAGTTACTAAAACTTGTTGATTTCCAGCTTGGTTTACAACATCTTCATTAGTAGACATACCTTCATAAAAGAATATAAAGGAATTTTACTCTTTAGGTTCCCTCATAGGTTCAGCTTCATGTACCTTTGTGTATTTGTCAAACTTCACATTTGCACTTTTCACAACTTTGTTAGTGTTAGTATTCAAACACTTTTAAGATTTTCTTCTTGTGGAATAGCCAAGGAATATAACTTCTTCACTTTTAGAATCTAATTTACCATTCCTAAAATCCTTAAGAATGTAGCACTTTCTTCCAAATACCTTATAATATTTCACATTGGGTGAGTATCCATACCATAATTCAAAAGGTGTTGAATGAGTACCTTTCTTGACTTGTACATGGTTCATGGTATAGATAGTTGTACTTATAGCTTTACTCCAATATTTCAAAGTAGTATTCTTCTCCATCATGAGTGTTCTAGTACAGTCCATTACCTATATGTTCCTCCTTTTAGCAATCCCATTTTGTGGAGGGGTCCTAGATGCAAAATTTTGTCTCTTCATTCCTCTATCATTACACAACATCTCAAACTCATTTGATGTAAATTCTCCACCTTTGTCAAATGTCAAACATTTCAATATTTTGTCTGTCTCCTTTTTAACTCTAACTAAGTACCACTTAAACATTTGGAAAGCATCATATTTCTATTTTAGAAACATAACTATCATCATCCTAGAATAATCATCAACAAATAGGATAATGTGCTTGTCACCTTTGTAGCTTTGCACATAAATTGGTCCACACAAATTAGTATGAATGAATTCTAACCTTTTTTTATAAGTGTGAGTCTTACTTTTAAAACTAGATTTTGTCATCTTGCCTAACTAACATTGTTTGCAAATTATATTGTTAGGTTTCTTCAATTTAGGCAAACCTCTGACTCTTTTCATGTTACTGATACTGATTAAGTTATTAAAATTAACATGACATAACCTCTTGTGCCATAGCCACACATCATCAAATTCTACAACAAGACAAGTAGAATCATTCATATCAGGATAAAATAGATTACCTCTAGTTTGATCACCTTTTCCAATTAGTTTCTCATCAGTGCCATAAATTTTTTCTATCTTGTTCTCAAACTCAACTTTGTAACCTAAACTATTCAATTGTGACACACTCAAAAAGTTATAGTTAAGTCCTACATAATAAACATTGTCACACATAACCATTTCTGTGAGTTTAATTGACCCTTTACCTTTTATCATATAGGGTACATCATTACAAAATGTTACACTATTTTGACCATAATTATCAAGGGTAATGAACTTAATTTTATCTCCAATCATGTGATGTGAACACCCACTGTCAATTATCCATCTATTACTCTTGTTCACATAAGATATTAGTGCAGTTGACTCATCAAAATCAGAATCATCCTTCATTGTAACATACACCACTTCATCATCATGGTCATTAGATCCATCTATGGTTTCATTTTCAACAATGTAGCAAGACTTCTTTCCTTTACCTTTTTAATCGTTATCGTCCTCATCTCTTTTGCTTATGTATTTTTCTCCACTTCTATTATTCTTCTTCTCTGGACATCTACCAGCAATATGATCAACCTCATTGCATTAAAGCACATTATAGGTAGCTTACCTTTGAATTTCCATTTGCCTCTATGAAATATCCTTATTAGCAATGCTTTAAATTGTTCTACATCCTCCTCATCTATATCACTATCACTAGAAACATATTTTACCTTTTTCTTTTTATGTTTAGGTTCTTTTAATGATGGTTTAGCTTTGAAAGAAGGTTCAACTTTTTTTATTTTTGAAATTATCAAAATTAGAGTGTTCAAAGGTAGCGAGCCTACCTACCAAACCTTCAAGGGACATATTACTACCACCAAATATACATCTTAGTTCTTGTATGGAAGAAACTCTAATAGCATAGATAGGCAATATTGTTCTCAATAATTTTCTCATTACAATATCATAATCAATGATACCATTATCTTCTCTAATAGGATTAATAACATCTTTTATTTGAGAAAAATATTGAACATTGTTCCCACCTTCTTCCATTCTAATGTCATCGAATTTCCCCCTTAGACTTTTAGATTTGGCTCTCAGAAAATTTTTATCTCCTCCATAAATTATGTGTAAAGGATCCCGCATCTTCTTTGTAGTGTCACAATCTTTGATGTCATCAAACTCATAGTTACTTAGGGTAGAGGAAATCTCCAACATTGCATGATTGTGTTCTTTCTTCTTTTTTAGATCATTGACAGTTAGGGCTCCAACCTGGGATCAACATACTCGTTGGTGATGGTAGATTGTGCATGGTCTCCAAGACCTCCTAGGTGTAGCTTCATTAAAATAATTCATGTAGGAAAGTTTTCGTTGTTAAGCTTGGGAACCTCTCCCTTATACATCTCTAATCTTTTTCTTCCACTACTTTCAAACTTATCCTCTAAAGAAATATGGCTATGATACCAATTGCTGGAATTCTTTAGAATAACTAAGAGGGAAGCTGAATCAGTTATCCAAGGTCCAAATGTAAACATAAAACTTTTCAATTCTTAGTAGATCCATATCCATAAAACTTCAACATGCATGAATGCATTAGATCATACAATACTTAAACTTTGTAGGTTAGTGTCATAGCTCAAAACAACTTTGGATAAATGTAAACATGAAACACCATAAGAAAATTCACAAAATTTGACACAAGGATTTTATGTGAAAACCCAATTTGGGAAGAACCACCAATTACATGCTATTAATTCTCACTCTTCTAAAGTGATTCTGTATGAAAGACCAGCCCTGTTAATGGTTATAATACGCACTATTAAATGTGACCTGGTTAAACGATTTCAATCACCTTGTTAGGAGTGAACCTTGTTAGAGGACTTTAGACCATTCTATTAGAATGTCCCCTCATTAAAGAATTTACAAATGGCTATTAGGTCAACCTTAATTGAAAAGATTTTATCCACACTGGTATAGTTATTAGAAATTAATAGTAGGACTTGATCTGATAAAAACTTATAACTTAATTACAAATTACAGATCTTTGTTTTAGTCCTCCATTCTGCTTGGTATTCATACTCTTTAGCTCTGATAGCTTGTTCACCCTTCAAGCATTCATACCCTTAAGCCTTCTTTCTTTACATGCCAACCATAGTCACCTCTATTGAGTCACTAAATGAAGAAATATCCTAGACTCCTATTCTTCCTTAGCTTCTTGCACATGACAACCTTTGCTTCTACCTAGCTATCTCTATAAATAGATAATTTAGATATTTTGCCACTTAACCACAATCATTCATTTTAGGGTGAGGTGGGATTAGGTAGGATTCAATGAATATACCCACTTTTCCATTTCACTCCTCTAGAAACTTCCTCTATAATCTTCCTTGTATTCATTGCAAAATAGTTTACCTTGAATTTTGTGCCACTAGCTCATCATAGTTATCTTCCAAATGCTTCACATAATTCAAGAAAATAAAATAGTTAGCTTAGATTCATCAAATCTTTTATTTAACAATGTTTCTTATCACTTAGCATCTATACTAGTCTATCAGTTGGCCAACACTAGTTCACTTGGAAAACACTAAAGTTTACTGATGCTCAACATTAACTAAACTTTACTCAACATACACTAACAATCACTCAGCGTGCCCTATTTTTCATCTTTTCTGGATACCTCTTGATCTTCACTCTACTTCCACTAATTTTCACTCAACTTGCACTAACTACTCGGCAAGACTTAGTAGACACTTTTCTTACTTGATCATCTTCCATTCTTAACTTGAGTAATGTTTCATTTCAAACTATAAGTAGATAAATAATACACTATAGTATCAATGTCTTACTTGTTCTTAGTGCTTCTTTTACATACCAAATAACTCAACCTTTCATTGGTTTCTATTGTTATCTCCTATTTTTAAATCCTCTTCATAAATCAACTAAATGATAGCCTTCAGACCAAAACACAATTGTTTCACCAGCAGGTAGTAGGTTTGACATCATTCACAAAATAATTATTGTTCCATTATAGGTTCTTCACTTCAAAACAATCTTATATCAACAACTAAATCTACCCCTCTACTAAGTATAGTATTGGGAATTTTTTAAAAGTAGACATTGTATACAATTTCCATTGTCAAAAATATCATTTTAGGTTTAGGAATCTCATCAATGACCAATTTTTCTCCTTCCTTGCTTGCTTTTGTTAGCCTTGGAAATTCATAAAGTATATCCTTCCATGTGTTTAGTGCTTCTCCCACTCCATTGAGTCATATTACCTTAAGGATAACTTTCTTTGTAATATCATTGGGCCCATCAAGCCATATGTATTTTCCATGTGTACTCTACTTAGTACTAGCCTCACCCAGTCCATACAAATGAAATTATGGATTTTTATTATATGGTGCAATGTTGTATTCAATAGGTTCTTCCATTCTTTCTTCAATATACCATCTTCTAGGAATGTAGAGAATACCTCATACGCCATGCCTTTTCCCATCTCTACAATACTTTTCTTCATTTTTGCGCTAATATATTAAAAAAATAGAAGGTAGAAGCAAGAAGTTTGGTCTCAATTGTATGGAAGTTTGTGGATTAAGATCATGCTCTTTTAGAAATGGGTACCCATTTTTAAAAAGAAGGTACCTCATTTTAGGCTCAGGTGCTTGATCCAAAAATTTAAAAACATGCACCTATTTTTTTTAAATCAGGTGCCCATTTTTTATTTTGTAAACAATAAAAAATTTGTAATTTTTAGAAATGGCTACCTATTTTTGAAAAAGTGGGTACCCATTTCTAAAAATTCAATTTTATTTTTTTTAGGTGGGGGGGATTTTATGTGTCGATTTGACTTTTTCAAAATGGGTACCAGTTTTTTGAATTTCAAATAATGAGTGCTAGTTTCTTACAACATGAGGTGAGTGTTTTTCCCCCTACCTCAAATTTTGGTTCAAGATAGGCTTGGTGAGAGCAAGCGTATGCCTTGACCTCTCAAGATTTGGCTAAGGCATTGAATTGGCAAATTCGCACTTTGCCATAATTTTTAGAGGGTCTTTTCGATCAAATTTTTTTATGAAACAAAAACCCATTAGAGCTCTCACCATACTTATTTCATAAATATAAATTTTATAGTGCTATGATTTTATTTACTATTTTTGCATTATTGTTTAATGAAAGGTGGTACCTAAATGTAAAATAATGAAGTTCACTAAAACTTTAATAGCTTTTTTATTTTATAATTTTTCTTAAATTAATTTATATGTCATCAATCTACATACAATTCTTTTGAGGTTAAAAAACAAAATTGAAAAAGGTGAAATTTTGATCAAATTATGGTGTCCATACATGACAGGTTTTAAAATTTACTTTTATAGCCAATTAATAATTAAAAAATTAAGGAAAAATATTGTCATCAATCTTAGTCGTATTTGTAAACTCCCTTTAAAAGGATTTACAAAAAATCATTTATTTGTGTTAAATTATGGTGTATGTACATGAGTGCGGTATGGTCCTGAAACAAGCATTTTGAAAAGGTGGTTTTTAAAGATCCATGCTAGAAACAAAATCTATCATATAGGTAGACAAATAAATTACATATTCAAAAAGTAGATTTTGAACATTAAAAATTTTATTTATAAATTTTTTTATATTCAACCTCTAAATACCTCGAATTTTGACATCAATTGACAAGAAATTTTAAAAATAGAAAAAATACTTCTACTTTAATCCCAAAAGTGAGACCCAACTTCTTGCACTTACCTAGAATTTCTCTAGACAATGAGGATAGTGTCATTGCCTATTTTACCCCATCTCCCTTTAGTGAGGTAACCACATATTCTAGTTCTACTAGGTCTTCATTATTGACAAGCTCAATATTTTCTACCGTGATGCTATTTGTGTTTTCCTATAATTTCTTAGTTCTTTTTCCTTAGATTTTGTGCTCAAAGGTGTTAGAAACTTTGTCATAAAAAAAATGATGCACAATAGATTCACTAGGTTTACTTAAATTTTTCTTAGCTGAAGTATTGGAATTTACAAATTAATTAATCAAGCCCTTCTTAGCCTATTTATATCTTCTAATGGGCTATCACTAGGTTAATATTAATAAGCAATGGTAAACACAATGCTTACCTAACTATCCTTTTGTAATTAATATGAGTGACCCTTCCAACAATGGTCATAGTCTCAACATTTTCTTGTCATGATATAGGCTCATCATGCTTTTTTCGTGCAAGCTTCTACCTATTTTTAATAGGGGATCTATGTATGGTATGTTCTTTGTCATTCAACCCCTTTTAAGCTAAGATTGGCTTAGTTTATTGCAAAAATCTCACCAATAAAAAGTGAGTTTCTTACTTCTACAAACTTGACTTCTTTGCTTTTATTTTCTTTCCTTGCCCATATGTTGTTGAATTCCTTTTTGACTTCCTCCTTTTCCACTATCTTATTCTTTGGTTTTTTGTCCAAGTTGTTCACTTGGGCTACTTTTATTTATCAACAATATTAAGCAAGATGACCTATCTTGTTGTAGTAGTAATAGGTTGTACATGTTCCTCTCCATTGTGCTAAGTGGTTCCTTTGACTAGTCTCTTTTTTTGCAGTGGTCATCTGTATGTCCTTTGTTCTCAAAAGTTGAACATTTAGGTGTGTTGAATTTTCATTCCAACCTAGATTGGAGGTTCTCTAAGACTATTGATTTTTCCATTTTTTAATCTACATACCTCTTTCATGTGTCCATACTTGTTATAGTAGTAAAAATAACCATCACATATATTCTCATTAGAATGATATGTGCACTCTTGGGAGGAGTTACCATACTAGTGACATTTGTTATATTAACCACAGATATCATATTGTGTATTAGGTGCAATCTTTAATGCCAACATACATTTGAGCTGTGAGCAACTTTACGAGAATGATGAAAAGTTGGTTTCTTAGATTATTTAACTTTAGACAATATTTTTCCTTGTCCTTTATTGGTTTGGTTCATTCTCTCAACTATCATTACATTAATTCTTACTTTCTCCTTCATAGCCAATACCAGTTGTTTCTCTTTCTCTTCCTTTAATCTTTGAGTTTCTTATCTATCCTCATAAAGCTATCATTAAAGTTCTACAACTTATCATTCCTCTCATTGGTGTTTCTTAGATCCTTAATTAGTCTTTGTATCTTCTTGTAATTACTTTTAGTGTTCTTCTTGTCTTCTCTTTTTGCTTCTATGGCCTCACTTAGTGCTTTTCCATGTTTTTCCAGTGTATATGTAGCATCAAATTTCCCTTTTTGTGCTTGACTCACTCTCTCTCATGCTTCTACTAGTTGTTTGCTTATTTTTGCAACCAAATTTCTTAAATTCTTCTTATTAGTTATGAGATTAGAGATATTTTCTTCGGATTCATCTCAGTTTCTCCACTCTCACATTTTCTCAATGATTTCACGCCTCTCAATGAGTTTCTTTATAAGATTCTTTCTTTTTTATAATTATTCACTCATCTTTTATTCTAGGTCCTCTATAGTGTGTAGATATTCTTCATACAAATTCTTGTACTTCATGATTGATGTTTGATCTACCCTCAAGTTGTTAGACTTGAAGCTATCACATTCCATAATCTAATACCAATTGTTGGTCCTAATTGGTACTAAGGACCAAGGGGAAGTAGTAATAACTCTAAAACTAGTTATTCTTCTAACATCTCCAACTATACTAACTACATTCACTTAAGAATAAACATGATTATAATTAAAGTGAGATAGAAACAAGTAAACTCATACAAAAAAGAATTCATCAATAGAAATATAGATTTTATACATGGAAACCCTCAATGAGAAGATAAAAACCATAGTGGGGATAATATACCCACTAGCCTTTTACTATAGATAAAAGGTTGCTTAGTTAAGAGCTACACCTTGTTTCATTTGTGAACACATTCTATTAAGAATGCTAGTAACTTGTTAAGATTATAGTCACCTACTAGGACTACCTTGTTTCAAGATTTAGAACTCCTTCTAAGAGGCACCTTATTCAAAAAAATTAAGATGTTCTTTCTATTAAAGCATGGTTGATTAAGAGCTTACACGATGAATATGATTGTTAGAGAGGAATAAAATGTGATCTAAAATATATAACACTTCTTTCTTTATAGATCTTCAATGAATACCTTTTGAGATAACACAATCTCCTCTTATTGCTTGGGTGTACTCTATGATATCCTTCTATATCACTCTTTTTAACTCTTCTCTACTCACCCATTTCTATAGTGCATACCTCTACTCCTAGTTAGCTTTAGGTTTTTGTCTCTATCCTTTTCTTATTTAATATCTTTTGTCTTTCATTCTATTCTTCCTTTAGAAAAAATAAATGTACCATTCTCACCTTTCACTTTTTGTTCACACTTTTTTTCTCTTATGCCAATTCTCTCAATTTCTTTAGCATCATTCCATACACACACCAACTCATTTGAATTTGTGAAGTCTCCATTTTTTCATCTACTATTTTCAAAACCCTTGAAGAGTATCTCACTCAAACTAGTGAATTCAAATTTTGAATTCAGACTACTAAAGTATTCATGAGGGACATGTGACACCTATAATATAGGGTCTAGACTAGTAGTACTGTCTATCTATTCCGGGTATCATCTTAATTTATTTGTCCTTTCTATATTCTATCATTCTTGTTAGAATACAAACCAAATTTTAATATTCTCCATACCCACTCTACCATGCCATAGTGATGACTCTTCATGTTGACTTTGATAGTCATTTCCTTGTCTCGTTCTCCTATACTAACTAGTGAAGTTGTCTATCAGTTCCCATGAGATAGTTTATTCTCCTCGAGCAATGGCCAATCAATGACAACACACTTACACCAACTAATCTTCATTATGCCAATGTACCTAGTAATGTTAAAAGATGGTTCTAAAAATATTTGGAAATAAAATATTATTATGATTACTTGCATGTCTTATATTACATAATTATAAATTGATATTTATTACTATTAAATAGAATTCAGAACTCCATATCTAGTTTTACTAATAAATACAACTAATACCCTAAGTAATAACCTATACAAAAATAGTTATTACTTTTAGGATTTCATAAGTGGAGGGATGAGTGTGGGTAGAAATAGAGCTAAGGTTTCTAGCATCATTGGAGAGTCAAAGAATTGGGGGCATGATGATGGAGACCAATAGGGATTTTTAGGTTGGGGCTCCATTTTTTGTAGTTTGTGTGGTTGTGTGAGTTTGTCTCTTGGATCTTAGAGGCAAGCTTTGGTTCTTTTTTGGAGTATAGAGGAGCCCTATAACTATAGGTTCTTATTAAGAAACGACCTTTGTTCTCTTCTCCATGGCTTTGTAACTTCCCTTTTTGCATACAATTTATTCTCATCTCTATGTGTTTTGGCTCACCTATGAGAGCATTGTGTCGGGCATTTTTCATAAGATAAAGTAATATTGGGTTATGCAATTCTCTTATGCACTACCTCTTTTTGGGTTTGAAGGCCTTCCCCTTTTTAGTAAGCCATATATTGCTAATGATTCCTTAGATAAAATTTAGTTGTTGGGATCCTAGGGTTCCTCTCCTCTCTCTATAGGTCTTTACTTTTCTCTCAATTGGTGTATTATCACTAGGTTCTGGGTATGTGCAAGATCATGGTCAACCAAACTATGCTCTTAAGTGTCAATAAAAAATCAAAAAATTAGGGTTATGTCAACTTGAAGCACAATTTTCTACTTGTTATTAGCTTTATATCAAAAATTTGAGAGAAAAAAAAATCTAGGAAATTGAATCTAGTTTCTAAACTACTAGGAATTATCTCAAAAAAATAAAAATTGATTGGTCAAAATTTTGAATTTTAATGCAAGATTACAAAAATTTTAGAACAAAAATAAGAAGTAGATGTATGTTTGACCACCTTACTCAAAATCAAATGATAATATTTTTTCATAATATTCTAGATATAAGTAGTAGACTCATACCTAGATGTGACACATATTTTTGGGTATTTTAATTCTAAATAAATAATTAATAATTAATTTTTGACTTTAGTATTTTTGGAATAAAAAACTCTTGTATCTGACCACCTTAACTAATTCAAAACTCTACAAAATTTATTTTTTTATTTTTTTCCTTATAGTGGAAGAAACATAGAATGTGATGCATCTTTTGGATTTAAAAAATGTTTTACCATTTGAAAGTTATAATTGTTTTTTGAGTAGTGCATCAGTCAACACTTTATATGTAACCCCATTAGAAAATAAGTAATAATTACTTACTAAACTCATAATTTGAAAAACTTTACATTTATGGAATGATAAAAACATTCTTAATAAACCCTTTTCATTTCATCAAATTTTGGCAAAAAATAAGTCTTCAACTACATGTTTAAAGTAAAAATCACATAAAAATAGGCCAAAAACACAGTTTTAGGATTTTTTTGAAGTTGACCATATAGGGTTGGTAGCAAAAGATATACTAGATCTTATAAAGATATTAATTATTTTCATTTAGTATTAGGGTGGGTGGGAAAAAATTTTGAATAGATTTTGAAATGGTTTGAGGCATTTCAGAACTACATATTTTTTAGATTGCCACTTTTTGGCACACCATGTTCCTGCACATACCTTGCTTATGGTTCTAGGTTTTTGTGTTGAAATTTCTTGAGGATTTTTGTGGTGTTTCCCTTATGGTCATGCTTTGGTTCCTTTTTGGATCTTCTCCTCTACTCTTCTGCTTCTCTTTTCTTAGTTTAGCGGGTTTAAAGATGTTTTTTTCTTCTCCTTTCTCTTTGGTGCCTTCAATTTTTAGAGGCTAATTTCTACTGCTCGGGGCATGCTCTTTCCCCTTCTTCTCCTTGTTCTTTCTCAAGGTCTTCTCTAGTTGGTTGTATCTTTATGAGGCTCTTATAAAAGGATATTCTTTCTCTATAGAGGTGAAAAATCACTCAGTTTCTTTGTGGAAGATTTTATTTCTCTCCATTGTTCTATTCTTTTAAGTTTCCATTTGAGGTGGGAGGATCTCTTTGAGGTGGAGGCACATCCTTTCAAGGTGGATGCACATTGTTTTGAGGAGGATTTCTATTGGTAAGAAGTTTCCAGTGGTTGTAGGTTCCCTTCCTCACATAGATGCTAGGTGGACGGTTTGTTTTTGGTGGAATGTCTTCCTTTGCCTGGTTGTTCTCTCTTACATCACAAGTTGGAGTCACTTCCTTCTCTTTTCATTTTTTTGTTTCTAATAGATTCCTTCTTGCTAATCTTTATATTTTCTGTTTAGCTTTGAAGGTTTTTCTTCTTCCTTGCCGCTCCTCTTTTGGGTGCATTCTCTTTGGTGTCCAGTTTGGGGTTCCAACCTAAACCCCTATGTTTTTTAGATTGCAATCTCTTATTTGTTGGACCTGGGTCTCATTTCTTGTGGCTTCCACCAAAATCATTTTGAGTCCACCTCTTGTAAATTCATTTTAGCCTACCTATTATGCTTGATATTTCTTCTATGATCTTGCTACTTCTTTTGGTTGAATGGGTTTGGGCCCTGTCCTACCATATCTAATCAAAACAATGTATACAAAAACATATATGAACATCTAGTAAAAAAATCCTATCATAATTTAATGTAGATCTATATTATCAGTATGTTCAAGATATATAAAAATGATTACTTGAGATAATATAGTATCCTCTAATATTTTTATTATCTTTTTTGTCCACTCATCTGGTATATCAATTTACAAAACTATTAGTATGTAGATTATTTATGTAAACTATATAATATCAAATTGATGTTTCAAATTTTTTTGTGAATAAAATATTATTATGACTACTTGTATTTTTTTCTTTTACTTAATTTAAAAATGATATTCATTACTATTAAGCATTTAGAACTCAATATCTAGTGTGACTAGTAAACACAACTTATACAAAAAAAAGTATATGAACTTCTACTACAACAAGGCCTATCCTAATTGTAGTGCAAATTGATATTATCATTATACATAGGATATATAAAAATGATTACTTGAGATAATATAATATCCTCTAATATTTGTATTAACCTTTTTTTACCCATGTGGTCCATTTTGTAGCTTGTTCCATCCACCTTAAAATATTGACATCCAAAATGAAATATCTATAGAGTATATCCACACATTATTCCACTAATAATTGTGAAACGGTGTACATGGCATAGAGCTTCTCTCTTACCTTTCATTTTGTGTCAATTCCTTAATCTCTATCATAAAGTTATCTAGGTGAGCTTCAAAAAAGTACATTCAAGGGTGGTTTTGGTCCAAGTGTATCCACTTGAAATTACCCATTTAAACATTCTCACTAGCTTATGTTACTAGAGGTCCTTAAAAATATCCTCATTCAGTCTCATCACAAATGAAACTTGTACATTATCATTGTTAAAAAATAATCTCTTTAGAGACTTAGTATGGTACTGTTGGAAATATAGATGGAGTAATTGAAAGGGAGAGTGAATCAGTTATCACAAAAACAAATCCATAGATCCCTTAGATGTCTTAAATAACTAGTTACTATTGTCACTTAGTAGCCACACAAAAAATATGTTGTAACTTGGTAGATGCATGTTAACTTATTAAGAATTCACAAATATTTAACATGCATGCAAATAAGAAATAACATCAACACAAGAGACACTAGATTTAACATGGAAACCCAATATGGAAAAAACCACCAAGTAACTAGCTACTAATTTTTACTCTTCTGAAGTGAGCCCTATTAGGAGCCAACCCTATTAAAGGTTACAAAACACATTGTTAGGTGTACCTTGTTAGAGGATTTAATCACCCTGCTAGGAGTGGCCTTGCTAGAGGACTTAAGAATGATTCAATAGAACTATCCACCTTCTTAGAGGATATACAAAATGGCTATTAAACCAACTCTATTAAGAGACTTAGAAATCACTACTACAACTATGAGAAAGTTTAATGCCCTACCAAGGGATCCAAAAGAATTAACCTAAAGTTTTACTAAGTTTTCCAAACAATATTTTTATTTTTTTTAAAACAAGAAAGATAATCATACACATCAAACACATAGTAGCAGAAGCAATAACATACAATCAACTGTAAGAATACATAACAAGTTACATTCCTTAAGAATCCCATGACGTTGTGTCACATTTAATCTAATTAATACTAAGTCTAACAACTACCACACATTAAATAATAATTTAAAAAGTCCAATGTCCATAATATACTTTTTTGTTTGAATGCCTCTTGGCAATTAAATTTAGAATACTCAATCATCCACTGTACATGTCACAAGGTATGAAAAGTTTAAAAGATTAAACATATGTAAAAATAAAGATACACCATCCTCATCGACCATGATATAGGTGCAATAAAGTAAATGAAACCAATAACATACATGATACATCCATCCATCAATAAAGATATAACAACCATCGTAAAAGATATCCATCCATCACAAAACACAACTAAATAAATGCACGGTTCCTCCCAACCATCAATAGCATCATTAGACCATTGTGGGCCCTAGCCATCCCTCCACACGTAACATCCCAAGTCATTGAAGAGATCATTGATATTGTCATAGTAGGGATGTCACTCCTAAAACATGTTATAACATATGCATAAAGAAATCTAACATGCAAGAATAAAGCATAAGATGATCCTACAAGTAGATAACATCATCTATCACATGTTAATCATCAAAATAAAGAAATGTACCAGTAAATAACATCCATCATAAGATATAACATCCAAGAATAGAATGAAGGTAAATGCCAACAAAAAATTCTCTAGCCACGGTGTCTACAGACGGATCTCAAAAGGTAAGAGTGAAAAAGCACTACCACCTGACCACGTGGAACCTAAATGGCCCACTCCCACCACACTGAGGAGATAGTATCAAGTCCCAAACAGGATATCAAATCACATAACACAAGATAACAAATCACATAACACAAGAACTCTCTAAGTCTAGGAATCCTAAAAGTACACTAACTCAAGGTTCTAATAGAGAAAGACATCTAATTCCTAGAGGTACACAAAGACATATAGGAAACCTACTATGTAAGTAGGAAAGTGTCATCACATGAATCATGCTAGAGTTACCCTGGTAGTCTCTCAATAGACCCTGGCCCACTAGTGATCCCTATGTAGCCATTAGTATCCTCTCATACTGACGAGGCATACTACGGAATGCAAGGTCACAACCAAGCATTCTCTCTACTCCCATCCTAGTCTGTACTAGCACTCAAGGCATGGGCAAGAACATACAATTATCTTATTAGGTTCATTTTAATCCCCATTTAGTGTAATGTTTTTACTTATTAAAACAAACTACAATGAGTTACCCTAGTAGCCACTTAGGGCCCTAGCCCCCATTGTAAGCCACTTCCCGACACTACAAGTAGATAACCTACCCTAGGCTCATGAAATCACAAATCACAAAATCACCTTAGTCCTATACAAGCAACTGGAAAGCATCATAAAGATAACCTAAATAATTACATCAGTTCTCCACGACCAACTAAAGAGCATCCAATGATAAATCATAAATATCCAACGGTTCTCAACGAGCAACCAAAAAGTATCTCAAAGTAATACTAATCGAAGACTCCAAAATGGTCAAGTCAAAACATGTCACAACATGACATCATCAAGATAAAAAAAAACACTTCAGTCTCATCAAGGCGACTGGAAAGTAATCCATGTATAACTGATCAATGATTCAAAAATGGTTAAGTCAAGTATCTCAAATACATACACCTCAGCTTCACATAAGAAGACTGGAAAGAAATAACAATTAGTAAATACAAACATCTCATAGAGCATACCATCACATTACCATGGTTGGCTTTAGAAAGATCGAGATCAAATAGCATCAACATGCCATCACATTCGCATAACTCCCAAGCCTCTAGTAGACATCCTAACTAGTCAACACTCTAGGACCACCCAAACCCCAAACATGGATAGCATAAGAAAAAGGATACAAACACGTATTTTAGTTTTCTTTTGCAATCACATGGTTAAGCCAAATATTAGGTTTCAATTTTTGTTTCAAGTATACTTCAAGTGTATAAGATTCTTCATTGAATCTCCAAGTCAAGCCATTTATCTTTTCGAATAAAACATAGAATTATCCCTCCATTATTTTAAAACAATTTTCTAAAATAGTCAAAAGATAATTATTCACTTATTTAAATCATTAAACTAATTCCCATTGACTTTTAATAAAATTATTGCATTATTTTACTAAAATCAATGTTACTAATAATTAAACGAAACTCCCTTAATTCCAAGAGCATCTCCCATTATTCAAATCATAAGAATAATAGTTATCAATTTTCAAATAATTAGTTTACAATTTCTTTAAAACACTTCAAGGACAATCATATATTTAAAATAATCTTCATTGATTTTAAGTAAAATCACTCTCATTCATAATTCAATTATTTAATTCCACTAAACACTTATTAATATCTCTTTTCTTTTAATTTGCCCTCATTTAAAAATCCATTTACTTGAATTGACTAATAATTAATTACACTTCTTGTACTATTAACTAATATTAATTAAATTTAATAAATCATATAAAACTAATGCATAATAATAAGATTCTATTTTAATTCGAACCCAAACCCGAATCAATTTCCAAATTTGGATTCTACTAAGGGAAGATTGCAATAATATTTTTAATTCCCATAACTGGATGAAACAATATGCATGCCCGAATTTTAAATTACAAAATTGAAGATTCATTCATAGAGAATTATTTAGACACGATGAAGACAAGAAGAGAGAGAGAGCATAATAAAATATGCAAAATAATCATGAGTGCCTACCTGGACATTGATGCTAATTTGCTATGCCTCAGAAAATTGTAGAGAAGCTACTCCTCTTAGAACCTTCTCCTTTCCAAAAATTCCTTCCTTCTCAAACATTCACAATTCCTCCAAGAACCCCCCCCCGAGTGACTAGGAGTGCTTGTAGAAGCATATGAGGATGTCCAAACACACTAGGAGAGCCTGTATATAAAGGCCTCTAAGATGCATCTAGAATGTGTCTAGAAAGAACTAGGAGATAAGCATGACATCTAAGCACATAACTTCCTTTATAAGAAGATAAACATGATGAGGTGTCTAGAATTTTGTAGACACCATGTGCACAAATAATGTGCTAACTCGTAAGTGTAGACAACACGTACGTAATTAGAGTGCAAACTCCTATATTGTCAACATGACAACTCACAAGAGTTTGCATACTCCTATGTGAATAAATATTAAAATAATGCACATTACTTTATTTAATATTCACTTGACTCCTTTTAAATTAATTTATTAATTTTAAATCTCATGCACTTATCATGTGGTCATGAAATTTTAATAAATTAATTTCTTTTCCACTTTTAAATTTATTTTTGAAACTTAATTGATAAAATATTTATTAACTTAAATAATAATATTATTTAGTACTTATTTAAAAATGAACCCCAAATATATTATTATTAAATTAAATAAATATTATCACGTTCCAAATTTAAACTTATAACTTTTATCTTCAAACTTAATTCTTTTATTTATTTAATTTCCTAATTAATTAAATTAAATTAAATATTAAAATATCATATTAATTTTCCATTTAATAAAATCATTAATTAAATCTTTTAATTAGACTTAATTAATAGAAAAATACACCAAAGACTCATAAAATAAAATACAAAAACCCATCATAGCAAAACACATACAAAATCAAACCAAGGGTTAATATCATGAATTACATCATCTGACGCATTCAGAGGGTACAAAAATTAGATACTTGTCCTAATTTTCAATTAGGAAAAATGGCTTAAAGGGTTTGGATTTGGACTTGAGAATTTATCTCCCCTCTCTTACCATTGA